>PVHT021183556.1:8114251-8163280 GCA_004024745.2 Catagonus wagneri
TAATCTCCTCATCACTGAGCTGTTTTTCTGGGCTTTTCTCTTTCTCCCTTATCTGTGTTATAGTTTTCTGTCTTTTCATTTTTATAGGTTTTTGGTGTGGTGACCTTTTTGCCAACAATAGGGTCGTAACCTCTCCAAGTTCTGGCATTTGCCTCCCCTTTGACTAAAGCTGGTCTCAAGTTATTTTGGATCAGTAAGTGATTTTGGAGAAATAACTAAATTGTAATGACCTTGTGATGATAAAGTTAGACTTGAACATACATGTCAGCTGTGTTTGTCATTTAACCTGCTGTGACTTTCACAGATGGTACCTTTTGATTAGTTGCATTTGGAATCAACCATCAGAGTTGTATATTGCAGAGTTGTGTATCATTCCCCTTGATAGCTGGACTACACGTTTTCTCCTTTGCCTCACATTCCATTTATTCCTGACTCAAATAGGACTTCTACTGTTCTCTCTCTACTTAAACAGTTCTTGTCAAGGTCTTTATAAAGATCTTGTTGCCAAATCCAGTGGGTCATTTTTTGTTCTCACATTATTTTATCCCTCAGCAGTATTGGACATAATTAACTGCCCTTCCTTGAAATGCCTGTTTTGGCTTCCACAGTTCTGCTGTGTTTCTCCCTTCTGCCTTACCAGCCACTCCTAAATCTGTTGCTGGCTCTTCCCCCTCTAGACTTCTGCACTTTGGAATTCCTGGGTTCAGCCACAGGCCCTTTTCAGACCTCAGCTTGGTTGATTCATTCACTCCATACCATACTTTGAATGACCTGAATTCTGAGAACTGTCACTTTTCCACATCTAGTCCAGATCTGCATCTGTCCTCTGAGCTCCAAAGTTAGAAATTCATCAGCCTGCTTAATGTTTCTACTTGAGTTAACATCTCAGTTTTATCATTTTTATTATAAAACTCTTGATCCTCTTGAATCTTTTCCTTCTTAAGTTCTCCCAGTTTTTACAGATAGTACCCTGTCTATCAACTTAAGCCGGGAACCTGGGAATCCTGCTTGATTCCTTGACCTCTCTCCCTCCCTCATCCCCAGTCATTATTCCTCCCCATTTTGGAGCAGCCCCTGCGGTTGGCTGCCCTGATCGATGCAGAAACCTCTCCACTATTTCCCTGCCTCCCTTCTTTTCCTCTGGACCATTTGCCATGCAAATGAGCTTTTAAAATATAGAAATTAAGTCATGTCATTCCTGTCAGTAAATGTCCAGTGGTTTCCCATTGTTTTAAAACATAAAATCCACGAGTTCCTGTTGTGGCTCAGTAGATTATGAACCTGACTAGTATCCGTGTGGATGCGGGTTCCATCCCTGGCCTCGCTCACTGGGTTAAGGAACTGGTGTTGCCGTGAGCTGTGGTGTAGATTGCAGACATGGCTTGGATCCTGAGTTGTTGTGGCTGTGGCATAAGCTGGCAGCTCTAGCTCCAATTCGACCCCTAGTCTGAAAACTTCCATATGCTGCAGATGCAGCTCCCCCCCGCCCCCCAATGCAAAAAACTTAAAATCCAAATTGCTGCCATAATTTCCGAGGTCCTGTGAGGTCTAGCTCCTTTATATCTTCTTGTTTTTTCTCCATGCACTGTGCTAGAGCCAACCTGGGTACCTTTTAGGTTCTCCAGTGCAGCAGGCTCTGTGGGACACCTTGTAAATGAGAGTTAATGACGCAGGGAACTTGGACTCCCCTTCCTCAGTGTTATTTTGTAAAATTACCTAACGGAAAATACCACAGTAACACCCCTGGTGGGCCTCTGTAGTTCCGTAGTAGTACTCTACTTTTGAGCATTAGAAAAAGGTGTGTTCTCCTTGGTGTTGCCATGGTCCTTGAAGGGGTCTCAGGTTGGAGAACTTGCATTCATTATCACAAGTGCATCCTTGGTATTACCGACATAGCTTATAAGGTTCCATTAGACTGTGTCCTCTTTGAGATCAAGGATAGTGCCTCCTAGATTAGTGGTTAATCAAACAATCAATGGAAAAGAAAGACGTGATCTCTTTTTATACCTAATAAAAATGCAGACTCTCTTTGTGCTTACCCTCCACAGGGTTTAGGGGCTCAGGAGCAAGGAGCCACAGATCATATCAAAGTTCAAGTTAAAAACAACCACCTGGGACTTGGAGCTACGATCAATAATGAAGTGAGCAACAGTGTGTCTGCTGGGGTTTTCCTTGCATAAATGAGGCTCTGGTCAATATAATAATCCAGTCACATTGATTGATTGGTTCTTAGCTGTTCAAGTGTATATCATCCATGTTTTGGGTAACTAACGAGCCTTGCCCCCCACCAAGTTGCTGTGCCATTGTCTTGCCCTAGGGCATTCTTTACTTGCTTGTGCCTAAGAGGTCCAAAGTAGTTTTATTGTTAAACTTTGAATATATTCTTTTTAAATATATTCATTTCAGGACAGAAGGGAATTTTCATCTTAAACTGTGTTGTAATAGTAGCTTATATTATTAAAATTGGTGGCATTTCCTTTCAGAAATACTGCAAGAAAGTGGTCTTTTCCTTACCCGTTGTCTGTTTCTGACTATTGGTTTATAGCAGTGGAATTTATTCACATTTCTTTGTAAACACTGACACTTTGAAAACATGACATTGTCATTAAAAGTTCATCGCTTAGAGTTCCCATTGTGGCTCAGTGAGTTAAGGACCCCAGCATTGTCTCTGTGAGGATGCAGGCTCGATCCCTGGCCCCGTTCAGTGGGTTAAGGATCCTGTGTTGCTGCATGCAATCTGAGGTGTAGGTCAAAGATGTGACTCAGATCTTGTGTTGCTGTGACTGTGGCGTAGGCCTCAGTTGCAGCTCCAATTCAACCCCTAGTCTGGGAACTTCCATATGTCGTAGGTTTGGCCATTAAAAAAAAAAAAAAAAAATGATTCATGACTTACCACGCCTTTCATTTTCAGTGTCATTGTTCACTTAAGAAAGTATCTAGGCTGAAAGTGGTCAATAAAAATCTGGTAGAAAATCTGGAGAATTATTTTAGGTAAACTGAATTAGTTTGCTTAGTTCAGTAGCTCTGAGTAGTAGACTGGCGCAGCTATAAATTGTTTGGGCAAATGGCTAAAATCTTAAGTCAGTAAAGTAAGAGTTTAATCTATATATTTGTCCAGTTATCATATTATACACTTAAAACTAATACAGTGTTGTAGGTCAATTATACCTCAATAAAACTGAACCAAAGGGGGAAAATGCTATAATTTTCTGGTAACAAAATCTAAAACCAGTGCTTCAGAATGTTTGGAATGTCGCACACTTACTAGATGGAATGTTTAGCATTATCTTCTGTATTCTCATCAATTAATAAACACACCTGGTACAGTTTTTTAAGAAAGAGTTTGTATAAGGTTGATTTTGAAGGTAGTTGTTGAGAGGTGGATACACAGAAACATTTAATTTTGGGGGGGAGCATTGCCCCACAAATTTCTTTAATCTGCCCTAACCTTAAGCATTCTTTAAAAAGCGCATATGAGGCCAAGTCCTAAATTGAAACCCTGGTTTCCACAGGTTTATGTTGTTTTGGAGATGTTCATTCTCTTTGAACCAGATTCTCTTTGTTTATAGTGAACTTATTACCTAATCACCCTATAAATGGGTACGGGTTGATCAGAGGACTTGGAGTCTGAACTCTTCCCTTCCCCAGGGGTGTTTTCTAAAACTTGGGTGGATGCAAGCACATCGAATTGAGCAAAATATTTTAAGCTTATATGAGCAAAGGAGAGAGCCCTCACATCTTTCACTGTTATTTCCTTTTGCCCTACATAATTTTCCTTTTGTGAGAAAAAGAAAAATCACTTTATTTTGCTTCATTTTAATATTTAGGACATAGATTGCCTCTTGTTTATTTGACTATAAATTGACTTCATAAGTTATATATATTTGAAAGCAGGGCTTAAACTTCTAAGATGCCCATTTTTAATAATGAGACAGATAAATTGCATTTCAAATTTATGCCGTTTCTTCTTCATTCAAATTTATAAAATATTTTGGTGAAACATTTAAGAACTCACATTATTAGATTCCCTTGATTCCACTGTATAGCTTATCTTAGTGTATATAAACTATAGGCTTGCCTCTGATTGTTTTTTTTGTTTGTTTGTTTGTTTTTTTTGTATTTTCAGGACAACTGGATTGCTCATCAAGATGATTTTAACCAGCTTCTGGCTGCACTGAACACTTGCCATGGGCAGGAAACAGCAGGTAGGGAAATCTTTGCTTTTTATCCATTAGATTTGTAGAAGATATAATTTCAATTTAAAAGATTTTTATCAACTCTTTACTGTAAATACCATAATGTCTGGAAGTTAGTTGATTGAAGCTATTGCAGATTGTCACTTTTGTTTACATTTAGTGACGCTCTTATTGAATTAACCTTAGTCATCAGCAAACAATTTTTCCCCATTAAGGGTTTGAGAACGTCAAAAAGATCATCTATTGTTTGTGTGTCTCCCCCCCGCCCCCTGTGACTCCCATATCCCAGCCTTACGATACCTGGGGTCCTGTAGTTCAGACCTTGGCCCCCTCATTTTCATCTGCATTTAACTCTCTTATTGTGGCATCCAGTCTCATGGGGGCATGTGTGGTGACAACTGCCCAGCTTCCCTCTGCTGCTTCACTCTCTCTCCTGAGCTCCGGGCTTGTACTGACCCCCCTACTCAATGTCTTCATTCAGCGTGTCATCTACTTCTGGAACTTAACAGGTCCAAACTCTAATTCTGCACCCTCCACCCTCACAAAGTGTCTGACCCTCACTCCCCACAACCTATTTTGCCCTCCGTCTTCCTTATTTCCTTTGGTGTCAACTTCATCCTTCTAGTTCTTCCAACCAAAGAACTGTGTACACTAGGAAATTTTTTTTGTTGGTTCCACCTTCAAAATATATTCTAACCCTACTGCTTCTTGTTACCCACAGTGCAACCAGTATGGTCTGAGCAGCTGTTGTTTCTGATCTGGGTTATCATGAGAGCCTCTCAGGCCGATGTTCTCAGCCATGGCACTGCTGATGTTTAGGGCTAGATAATTCTCTTTTGCTGTGCGGCCTGTCCTGTGCATTTTAGGATGAATAACAGCATCCCTGACCTCTGCCCACTAGATACCAGTAGCACCCCCCTTCTAGTTGTGGCAGCAATAATCTTTCCAGATGTTGCCAAGTGTGCCCTGGGTGGATTTCCCCTGGCTGGGAGCTGCTGCTCTAAATCAATCTCTGTCCATCCACCACAGACTCCTTCAATGTGCTCTCCGCCTGGTAGCCAGAGCGGTTCTTCTAACATGTGGGTCTGTTTGCGCTGTTCCTGCTCATGACTCCCCGTTGGTTCCTCTTTTCTGTTTAGGAAAGCCGAAGCCCCTGCAGTGGGCTTGCAGCCTCATGATCTGGACCCTTTCCCTTTCTGACTTCATCTCCTGTCCCTCCCCCCACCCCTCTTCTTACCACACTGACCACACTGACTCCTGTGTATGCAGAGTGCAGGTGTGAAAGAGGCAAAGATGGAAAATACGAAAGAGAAGTTTAGATGGAGGATAAAGGGAGAAGGTGTAGTATCTAGTAGGTCAGTAGCACAAAGAAGAGAAATAGAATAGCAGCCATATTTAAGGAGATAAGGGCTGAAGACTGTCTAGAACTGGTGATAAAGCAGATCCACAGAATTCGAAAATTGAGTGACTCCATGCAGAGTCCATTAAAAATTTTCACTTGCAAATGTAATAACAGTGTGACAACATGCCATCAGAGCAGACCATCCTGAACAGGAAAAAGAGAGAATTCTTAATGCAGTCAGAGAAAATAGTATATTCTTGCTTCTGCAAAGAAGCAGCAGTTATAAATGACAGCAGAGTTCTTAACAATGAGAGGCGAAAGACATTGGAATTATATATTGAGGCAGATATAACCGACAACCTAGACTTTTACATTCAGCAAATATATCTTTTAAGGATAAAATTTCAGGCAAAAAGTTTACCACCAGTAGACCCTAAACAAAGGAAATTTTCGAGGGTGTACTTCTGTTAGAAGGAATGAATACTTAAAAGATTATCTGCAGGACCCTCAAACTCACAGTAATCCAGGTGTTCACCACCAATAGAGTGGAAAAGTAAACCCCCGTGTTTGTAAATGCAAAGAAATGAAGAATAAAGTACAGTTACTTGCGAGAGGTTAGAGCAAGGGTCAACAGGCTTTTTCCACAAAGGGCCAGATAGAAATATTTTGCAGATCATAGCGTCTCTGTCAAAACTACTCAGCTTGGCTGTTAGGGTATGAAAGTGACGAGACAGCGTTTAGACAAGTGGATGTGGCTGTGTTCCCATAGAACTTTATTTGCAAAAGCAGGTGGTGGGCTGGATTTGGCCCACAGGCTGTAATTTGCTTCTGGTATAGAAGAATCTCATTAATTTAATGTTGATTGGAGGAAGTGGGAAATGTAACATGCAAGATGACTCCACCTATGCAGACCTTCAGGGGGCAGGCAAAAATCTGATATTAGGTACCATACTTGGGTGGTAAATTTTTAAAACACAAAGACAGGAGTACTGTATCATGAAAGTCACAATAGTGATTACTTTGGGGAGAGGGAGGGCTCTGGATAGAGAAGGGGCTCCTGAGAGCTCCTGGGTGACATTCATGTTCTGTTTCGTGACCTAGTTCATGTTACAAAGGCACATTGTGTATTATGCACTTTCTGTGGCTGCTGCCCCGTGCCCTCCTCCTTCCTGAAATGGTTAAAACCAAAATGAAAAGTGAGGGGGGAGGGTGGTTACCCCGCAAATCAGAGTAATGGTTATTCTTAGAACAGTGACTTTCAACGAGGTGGGATTTTTGCCCCTCAAGGCTATTCTGCAGTATCTGTAGACATTTTTGGTGATCACGGCTGGGGGTAACTGACATCTTGTGTGTAGAGGCCGGAGATGCAGCTAAACATCCTACAAGGTGCAGCACAACCATGCCTCTGCCCCTCGCCCCAGATGCAATAGTTCAGAAGTTGAGAAACCCTATTGCAGAAGGAAGGGACACAGGGCTACTGGATGCTTCTAGGTACAGGCAGTACTTTGTTTTCTAATCCAAGAGGTGGTTACAAGGGAGTTTGCTTCTTAAGTCATTGTATAGACTTTGGGTACTCCTGTGTATGGTGATATCTGATGGTGATATCTGTCATAATAGATTTCTAAAAATTGCACGGGCCCCTTTCTAGTGGACTTGAGGTAAACCATGACAAGTGTGGTTTGTCATGTTAAATCGAAATGAAGGTAAAGTAAAGCGCAGCAGGTGCAGCAACTTGGGTGTCGGGAATCAACTTCTACCTTAACGATTATCTGGTGTATTGTACAAATGGCACTCACTTTTCCTAAACAGGTTCAGGGATGTGATTAAAGTTTCAGACTTGATGTGGCCTTTGCTGTGGCCACAGTCATGGAGGCAGAAGCTTTTCAGTCTGGGCTGTTTCCTTAGAGGCATCCACAGTTCGTTCTTGAGTAGGGGAAATTCTCACCTTGTTTGGTATCATAACTTTGTCCTTAGATGTACTGAGTCATAGAATACCTTGTAACTTTTCAGTGGATAGGGATACCCAGGAATTATCAGCTCCAAGCTTCCATAAAGGAAGGAGTAATGAGAATCAATTTGGAGCTATGGAAAAGGGAGAGCAGATTTTTGAGATTTGACAGTGAGAGCTGGAAAGTTACTTTTTTCCACTTTGATGGTATCATGATTGCTGTTTTCTAACAGAAATGCCATAGGAGTTGCTATGAAAACTGGTTCAGGACAGGCCCGCTTTGTGTTGACATCCAAGCCGAGCACAGTCACTGTGGCTGGGCCTTCTCCTTGCTGGGTTCCTAGAAGCATGGTGGTCAGTGAAGTGTTGAAAGTGACTCAGGGAACCCTGTGTTATTTATCAGGAAGGAAAGTGGGTGAGTGCAAAACAGATTCCGAGTGGCGGGGTTGGTCCCTGCAGCCCTGTCCTGGTGTTCCTCTGCACAGGCTGTGGTTTTTCTACATAAGACATAGGAGTGGCACAGAGCTAGTTACTAATCTATAGATTAAGTTCCACCTCAAGACCACTAGAGGGTGCTGGTAGCCTTGTGATAGGAACAGTGATGCCCTTGGCTGCTCTGCCACCCAGCTCATGTTTATATTTCTTTATGATGTAACTCTAGGGAACTTCAGTCTCTTTTCTACCTATATGATCTCTTTTTGCTACATGAACTTGACAGGTAGATAAAGATGAGGGAATATAGGCAGTTAGTTATAATACTTTGACTCTTACCCCAGATCCACTTGCTCTGATATTTCAGCCAAGGGACTACTTTCTGGGTCACATTTTCCTCTTTGTCAAACCACCTGAGTTTATTCTTCAGTGATTTGGTTTTGTTGTTTTCAGTGAAATCTGGCATTTGAGGCCGTGGCTCTGTGCCAGCTCTGTGCCTTCATACTTTGCCTGATTATCATATCTGATCTGTTTTTTGATTATCGTTAATTTGTCTTACCGTTATTCACTTTTTCAAAGAACTTTTTTATTTTTTTGACTGCACCTGTGGCATATGGAAGTTCCCAGACCAGGGATTGGATCTGCAGCATAGCAGTGACCAATGCCAGATGCAGTGACAATGCCACATCCTTAACCTGCTGCACCACAAGGGAAATCAAAATTTTTAAATTTTGAAACAAATTTAGGCTTACAGGAAATTGCAGGAATAGTAGTAGAAAGAGTCCTGAGTACCATTCACCCTGCTTCTCTCAGGGGTGACATCTAATACAGTAGCATAATAACATAACCAGGAAATTGATACTTGTTGACTGCTAACTAGATCACAGATCCTTATTCAGTTTCACCATTTTTTTCAAGCCTTCATTCATTCCTGCATGTGTTTGTGTTTGTGTGTGTGTGTGTGTGTGTGTGTGTGTGTGTGTGTTTCTGTGAAATTTTATCACAGGTATAGTTTCATGTAGCCACCACCAAAATTGATACAGAATTGCTTTATCACTAGGCAAGAGCTGCCTCTGTATTTATACCAGCTTCCACCCCCCAACCTCCTAACCCTGCTTTCATCTTTGTCCCCCAAAACGCTTCATTTCTTCTCCATCTTTGTAGTTTTGTCATTTGGAGAATGTTATGGTCTGAGTGGATCATGTAATGTGTTAACTGACTTTTTTCACTTAAGCATGGCACCTTTGAAGTCGCTTCAGCTTGTGGCACAGTATCAATAGCTTCTTCTTCTGTAATGCAGAGTAGGGTTCAAATATGCGGGAGTACCAGTATCTGCACAGCCATTCACCCACTGAAGGAATTTGGGGTTATTTCCAGTATTTTGCTAACACAAATAAAGCTGTTGTGAACATGCATGTGGAAGTTTTTGTGTTAATACAAGCTTTCATAGTTTTCATTTCTCTTCCTCCAGGATGTTATAAATTTCTGGAGAATAGCCTTGCCTGATCCATAGTAGACAGTTTAAGAATGTTTCTGTCATTTGATTAGAATTCCATAAGTGATAGGGGTCCTAAAGATTTTGTTTAAATAAGACCATGTCGCTGCAAGAGTATGAAAATGGGATGCAGAGAGTTTAATATAATGTTTTTTATATATTTTTTAAAGACTCCTCAGACAACAAGGAAAAGAAATCTTTCAGCCTTGAAGAGAAGTCCAAAATCTCCAAAAACCGTGTTCATTATATGAAATTCACAAAAGGTAAAATTAAACATTTCTTTATTTGTTTGAAATCTGTGTTCACAACTGGGTTTCTTAAAGCATTTTTAGCTCTGGAGTTCCCGTTGTGGCTCAGTGGAAATGAATCTGACTAGCATCCATGAGGATGCAGGTTTGATCCCTGGCCTTGCTCGGTGGGTTAAGGATCCAGCTTTGCCATGAGCTGTGGTGCAGGTCACAGACGAGGCTTGAATCCCGCATTGCTGTGGCTGTGGTGTAGACCAGCCGCTACAGCTCCAGTTTGACCTCTAGACTGGGAACCTATGTATGCCTCGGGTGTGGCCCTAAGAAGACCAAAAAAAAAAAAAAAAAAGCATTTTTAGCTCTTCACTGTTTATGGTATAAAATAGGGAAGGATGGACTGCTGACTGGATTGATCCAGTGGCCCTGGGTTGACTGGGTCAGTCTGGAGTGGCGCCGGGTTGCCTGGGTGGGTCTCTAGCGGTGCTGAAGTTGCCTTTGTTGTGAGTGGTGCAGATGCAGATTCATCCACTGTAAGGCAGGCCCAGATTCAGCTTCAGGCCACGTGCAAGTCCTTTGGCAAAGCTGAATGTGGACGTGAATTGACTCTATAGAAGAGTGAAGAGACTTTATATGGCTAAATCAGAAAATAATTTAAATTTATTGCTCAGTATTTTTAGTTACATTTTCCTGTTTTTCAGAGCTCAACATTGGTATCAAATAGCTCCTAAAAAAAGTACCAATGTAGAGAATTATGCTCTGTATTGAGATCTCCAGTGTGAGAAATCCCCCTCCTGAGTTAACTCTCATATTATTCCACAGCATTTCTCCACTTCCTGTAGTGTTAACTCAGACATTCCATGGGCCTTGCAGATAGTGTTAGAAAACATGCCTTCCTCCTCCACCTCCCCACTGCCTTCACAGCGCAGTCAGTGCGTACAATTGCCCTCTTTAACCACCAGGCGGCAGTCTTGCATTGGTAAGAACCCAGTTAGCTTGGACTGGTTAACTCCCCAGATGTTTTCCAGTAGAACAGTGTTCGGCATTAAGGGTACTCTCCGGGCACAAAACCCTATTTGTTACGTAATATACTTAAAGTATAAATATGATGGTAATTATGTTATGGTTCGCCTTTGGGAAAGTGGGTGTGTGTTTCTATCTCTATGATCTAGGGACAGTACATCTCTTTGCTCTAGTCTTGTTGGCATGATTGGGAATTCCCTGACTCCTGGATCCTGCCGAAAGCAGTGGTAGCTGGAACTCCCACTACTCTAAGCTGTTAATGGTGCTTCTCATTTGGAGCCAGGACCCCAAAAGGTAGCCTAGGCTTTGTTTGGGGAGAGCTCATGGCAGAGCTGAGGAGAGTGGAGAGCTGACTGGCCTCAGGCTCATGCAGGGGGCCTGGTGCTTCCCCATCCCACCTCCCTGCAGTGCGTGTCAGCCCCTCTGCTTTCGCTCAGAGAGAACCTTCTTTGTGGTTTTTGTGGCTTCTGGGCAGGGTTTCTCTCTAGCCCCCACATGTTGCAGAACAGAAAACTCTCCTTGTTGGCCCATCAGCCCTTTTCAGGAGAGGCTAAACCGTCACTTCATACCCAGCCCTTTAAATATCCCTCCTTTTCTTTACGCCCTATGGAAAAAAATAGATACGTCGGAAGGGTGCTGAGGAAATTAATGAAATTGGAAGTGCCCTGCAATGTTCGGATGGCTTGGCAGCCTTTTGCACTTTCACTTTTGCAAGTAGAATCTTCTCATTTTCCTTTAGTAGCTGACTACATGCATGATTTCATCTGAAGCTTTGCTGAAGCCGGGCTAAACCTCTTTAATCTACTTTAATCTAATGGATGCCGGGAGTATCCTCTTTCTATTTCTATTTACACTACCCCCTTGCCAGGTGATGCTGTCAACTTGCTCGGTGTGTTGTGCCTTCATTTTCTCTCTTTTACAGTGAGATTTGTTTGGAGTTCCCTGGTGGTACAGCAGGTTAAGGATCAAACCCTGTTGCTCGGGTTTGATCCCTGGTCCCAGAATTTCTGCCTGCTGTAGACATGACCAAAAAATAATAAATAAAACATAAAATGAAGTTTGCTTTTTTTTTTAGCCTTGCTTGGGGAGAAGGGGGGCATTGGTGTGCAGGGAAGATAATTCAAGATATATTGTCACAAAGGTAGCAGGGAAGATTGAGTGGGAAAATAGAGGAAATGCAGATTGAGAATAAGCAGAAGAGACTGCAGACAGAAATGCAGGTAGTGAGGAAAATAATCATTTCCCATCCATTGTAACAGTCCACAGTGAAAGTTTATTTTAAAGTGTTTTCATCTACTAGAAGACACCTTTCCTTGTAGAGCAGCTATCACTGGACGTGAATGATAAACTCTGTTTCCTCCAAGGCGAACTGTCTCAGGGCGCAGGAAGCTGCGTTCTGGCTGTGACTCTCTCAGATCACTTAGCTTCTTCCCTTCTGTCAGCCCCAGTGTCCTCTTCTGTAAAATGAAGCAAGATTTTTGTCATTCTTGAGTTCTAAAATAGGTTCTCTTTTAGAACTTACCAGAAATGGTGCCAAATGTGGAAATTTGGCTTGTTCAGCCTAATGGACAACAAGGGTTTTAGCTCATGGGTATGCTGGTAATTATTTAAAAACTCACTTACTTGATGAGGATGATTCACTCATCAGATTGTAACTCTGTCAGTGGTCCAGGAAGCTAAACCATGGGAAGATGGCATTTTATTTAGCTTGGTGTGAAGAGTGAAGATAAAAATTTCACTTTGGGAGTTCCCGTCATGGCTCGGCAGAAATGAATCTGACTAGTATCCATGACGGCGGAGGTTTGATCCCTGGCCTCACTCAGTGGGTTAAGGATCCAACGTTGCTGTGAGCTGTGGTGTAGGTCACAGATGCAACTCAGATCTGGCATTGCTGTGGCTGTGGCAGGCCAGCAGCAACAGCTCCAATTCTACCCTTAGCCTGGAAATCTCCATATGTCCTAAAAAGACCAAGCAAAAATTTCCCTTCAGAGAGATTACAGTAGCAAATAGCATTGTAAAATTTGCTACTGCCTAAATACTGGCTCTAGCATTTTAGTTCTGATACAGAATTATTCCTTTCTCTAGTCCCCAGTTTATCATTTAAATTCGACGTAATTTTTTTTCATAGTTTCAGAATGTTAATTTCACCCATCTTTGTTTAAATGGTGGTTTCTTTTAATTTGAAAAAATGTTTGGTGAGGTTATATCTTCAGTGATATATCAGTTTTTCTGAAGCCATTTTGAGGTTTTTAATGTTATGCAGTGAGAAGTTGTCAAGAGAACATTGCTTTTCCCCCTCAGTCGTGCAGCAGTGGAAGGCTGTATAGACTGTTCTTGGGCAGCTTCATTGTGATTACTTATCAGACTTCTTATTCCTGTGATGATTTGTGATATTTTGCTTCTTAAAAAAAGGAAACTACACTCACAGCCCGTGTCCCTGGCGTTACCCTTCAGTCTAGACCAGACTAGTGTTCCGGGCCTGGCGGACTCCCCATAGTGTTGCCTCTTCTGGCTCTGGTTCTTTTGACATTTAAACGTAAAGTAGCACCTTTGCGAGCTTGTAAAAAAATCCCAGCTGTCTTACTGGTTAAGAGGGTCTCATTTCACCCTCTGTTCTGATTCTTTCAGGTTTTCTGGTTTATTCACATCAGTAGCCTTTCAGTAGAATTGATACAATCTTCCGTCCTAGGCTTATTATCAGTCTGATGTGTTTTCATTTTAAAAAAATTAAAATAGAGTATTTTTTAATCCTTCTTGATTGGAGAATGCAAAAAATTTTATAAGTAAGTGAAGCTACTTGCAGAAACTATCAATGTTTTTCTTTAACAAAATATTTCTTAAACCTGCATTTCCTTACCCTTGCCCTTTTACTCTGTGTAGAAAAACTCAGTTCTTTTGAGCCCTGGTTATAATACAGTGCCCTAATATAGTTTCCACCTTATGGCATGTTGGGCTCTATCAATCAGACTTTTGCCCTTGAAACTAAGAGGCTTCAAATCTCCATAATGCCAAAGTTCTTAGGTTTATTTTTTATGGTTTTATTTGCTACCCAGGTGGCCTTTGTGTTCGGCTACAGCGGTCATGTTCTTCTCTCCCGGTTTGCTGCTCTGATAGACAGGAACACTTGATAGTCCTCACTAATGGAAAAACAGCCAAAACGATAGTAAATGTAGTGCTGTTCTCTGAAACTAGCAGATCTTCCTTTCACAGACTTTGTTATATCAACTGGGCTGCTGGCATCTTTTTTTTTTTTTGGTTCTTAAAATGTTATGGCCAATTGAAAACTGGTAGGTTGATAAACCAAATTCGGGCAAATATCATGTATTTCCTGTTCTCTTCAATTTTTCGATTGTCATTTTCTCCAAGAGATAAGTTTATCAACAGTATTTGCTGTGATTTGACCATCATTCAGAACTGAAGCCAGTGACTTTCAAACTCATTATGTACATTTATTGAAAGGGGGCCATAATTCTATAACATTCATAAGTTATTCAGCCAGGACCATTACCTAATAACTGTTTCAGTGTCACTTCCATCTTCACATTTTTATCTACCTTTAAGTTCCTTTCCATTGGTCTCTGACTCCTAATTCTTCTGTGTTTTGTTTTCCAGATCAAATCCAGAGCAAGGCCTGTAACAGTCCTGGTTTCTACATTTACTTAAGTGAACTTTGCTAAAGGATAAAATTTCTGACCAAAGAACCCATCACCAAAACTTTAGAAACACTTGCACCTTCCTTGGTACATTCTCCAACAGCTTGGCCACTTTCCCTTTGATTTTTAGATTTGTTTTTAATCTCTGCACATTCATGTTTTGACATCCTGTTTTAGAATCATCTTGCATGTACCCTCCCTTAATCCCACCAATATTCTTTTTAGTTCAGTTGCTATAAAAGAGATCTTAATTTACATTCCTTTTAGGGTATCTGTTCGATTCCATAAGCTAGCTTATGCAGGGGTGGCTGCTACATGTTTTGAATTCGGTACAACTCCTTTTTCTGAACTAGATACTGCCTTGTAGTGTGGGTTGGGTTATGCTGGTGACAGAACTCAGAATACATCACTAAACTTCCTGGGGTCGTCCACTTCCCCCCACTGTGGCCAGTTTTATTCCCCGCTTTTCTGGTTCTTTTTCTGAGTTCCTGTCTGGGATCTGCTTTATTTTGTTCTTAAGTAGGTTTCCTTGGGGGTCTTCTCTCTGGGTCCTACTTCATAACCAGGTATGACGGGCAGCTTCGTTGCAGCCCAGGAAGAGAGAGAGCAGTGCGCCCTCTGCCAGGAACTGGTCTCGCGGGACCCATGAATCTTGTCTGCAGCCTAGGAAACTGGTTTTTGGCACCTGGTTTTGCATGAAATTGAAGTTTTTCTTTTTTTTTTTTTAATTTCATGGACTCACCGAGCAATATCATATTGGAATGCCCCAGTGATAGTCAGTGAAGTCAGTGAACTAGGACACCCTGGGTCAAGTCAGCTTGCTGCTGGAAGCCAAGAAGACAAGTGAGTCCTTGCAGTGGAACTCAGGCTTCCAGCTCAAAACAAAAATGCCTGCATCTGACCCAGCACCTCACTCCCCCAGAGCCTTAAGACTTTGTATGTAGTGGGTACATTTTAAAACGCATTTACCATGAAGTTGACAAATGGGAGTAGATTTGGTCCACTACTCACAGTGTATATTATTGGTAGAAGCAGAAATTCCAGAGAAGTCAATTTTAAATTAGTTGGTTTGTGGGTTTGAAATGAAGGTAAAGAGTTTAGTGTTTTTCATAAAATCGATCCTTTGGACACCACTTTTGCCAGAAGCTGTGTAACTTCCTGCTCTTATTATGTATCCTTTTATTTTAAAATGGTATCACAGTAGCATAAGAATTTTTTTTAAAAAAAATCTGGAACCTTTTCACCATAATGCAATTTTTGTTTGCATTTATTTATTTTTTTCCATTCATTCAATTAATGTTGAGCTTCTGTGTGTCATATACAGTGTGTTCTCATTCATGGTGCTTGTGGGGTTTTGGAGCTATGGATCTTAGCAGCATTTTTTTTTTGTTCTGCATTTTATAATCCTAAGTAAGTAGCTCATGTCTCCTTGAACTAAATGCGATCTGTTTTATCAATGGTGAACCCAGAGACCCAGAAATCATACCTTGAGGGCATACCAGGAGTAGAGCTAGCCTTAGAATTTGGTTTTCCTGTTGATCTAAATGCTCTAGGTTGTTTCTGCCATTAAGAGAAGGTCAGTGGTTCTGGTTCACTTATGTGATTTTAAAATTTAACTAATTAAATGGTTGTAATCTATGAAGAGGAAACAGAAAAAGTCAGTAGTTTTCAAAATTGTTTCTTCCTTTTCCAAAACCCATCTTGCTTTCAGGGGTCTCCTATCTGTCCTCCTTATTCTGCAAAAAGTTCTTACTGACAGGCATCTGGTTGTTCTTCTAGGGAAGGATCTCTCAGCTCGGAGCAAAATAGATCTTGACTGCATTTTTGGAAAAAGGCAGAAGAAGAAGACTCCCGAGGTATTAACCCCCTTGCAATTGATATGCTGTGTTTCCAAACTGATTTTCAACCCTGTATAGAACTGTGTATATTTATTACTAGGAGTATTTTCCAGACTTAGCAAAAAAACCTTGTAGAGGCCTCATACGAGGGCTAAGTATGATCCTCTCAATACTAGTACTTGACGGGTGGTCTATATTATAAGGGATCTAAAACAGAGTGTGTGTTATCTGGGTTTTTTCTCCTGGTGTGAGGACTGGCTTAAATTCCGGGAAGGATGCATGTGGCTGATAGATGCAAAGGGCTGTGCCTCTCCTGTCAGCATGGCTGGAAAGAGTGGAGTGTCTGGAAATGTTTAGGGAGGAAGAATATCAGACGTGCACTCCAGTCCGGGGCCCTTCGCTTTAAAATCATTTTGAGGCAGTGTTGGCTCAGCATGGAGGATCTGGCAGGAATTTAGATGTTAGGTTTCTGCCACTGTGCAATATTGTTTCTTTCCAAACTAGAAGATTAAGAATAGGGTGACTCAGCTACCCACAAAGGGGATGAATCCATCATTCATAATCCTGATTATTACGCTGGGCTATGTGATACAGCACAAAGGTTTTTGTGCCATTTCCAGCTGTAATAGATAACCTTGGATATAGTTTGGCTGTCAAAATATTTGTTTTTTTTTTTTTTTTTGCCTTTTTGTCATTTTTATGGCCGCACCCGCGGCATGTGGAGGTTCCCAGGCTAGGGGTCTAATCGGAGCTGTAACCACTGGCCTGCGCCGCAGCCACAGCAACGCAGGATCCGAGCCGCGTCTGCAACCTACACCACAGCTCACGGCAACGCTGGATCGTTAACCCACTGAGCAAGGCCAGGGATCGAACCCGCAACCTCATCGTTCCTAGTCGGATTCGTTAACCACTGCGCCACGATGGGAACTCCGGCTGTCAAAATATTTGAATTTTTGAAATAAGTATTTCTGGAGGTAATGCGATAAAATTATTTTAAACTGATCTTATCTACGAAAATCTGGTTGCTACGGCTGTAACTCGGCTAATCTGGTGTGTCAGGCTTATGTTCCCTCCTTGGTTCCTCATCAAGGCCCCGATGACTATAGAGCAAAATAGACCTGTTTCATTTATTTCTGACATTCCTCCAGACTTGACAGAAAATTTTCCAGGATGGTAGCTATTTGTTACTTAATATTATTTTCAAAGACTGGAGAATTACCATTTATTGGAAATCTGGCGATTTCCGTTGTAGGTTGGGACGAGGCTCCTAGTTCTTTAGCAGTTTTCTGCCCCCACGTGTTTAGCAATGAGGACAGAGGGAGCAGACCTAGGAAGGGACCCTGGCTACCAAGGCCTCCTGAGGGCTGGTATCTGCAGGTCTCTGCTGACTCATGGCAGAGGTAGGCGGGTCGCAGGGAGGCGGTGTCCTGATGTCAGGCCCCACTGGAGGCTTCACTCCCAAGAGACTGTTGGCAAGAGCCAGGGTTATCAGACAACCTCTGCCCCTCGGTGGTTGCTGTGTGACATGGATCAGGCCCCTGCCTTGTTCACCAGGAACTTCACATCTGACTTATCTCCATCTTCTCAAACCCCTCTCCTCTGACCATCCTCAGTAAACTCAGATTCTCGGGGATACTCTCTTGCCTCTGATCTGCCTAAAACCCCCATTGGCCACCCCCGTGCCCCCACCTCAGCCTCGCATCCCTCTCTGGATTCCTGACTGTGACCTTGCTGACCAGCTCTCTCTGACTTGCTTTCCCACTGAACTGGCTTTTCCAAATCCTTGCCTTTTTGTGTCTCCCTGCTGCCAGTCTCCACTGACTGCAACCCACATCCTTTCCAGCACCCTTTTAGAAATTGTACAGTTGAACATACCAGGGAAGAAAATATTTACGGGCTTTTGGTAGAACTTTAAAAGGATGTATTTGGTAGGCACCGGAAAGCTTTTCCTTATGGGAGATGAGAGATTTCTAATCCGCTGGCCAACATCTCTTTGATGTCTTTCTGGTGTTAGGTGCCATGAGATTTCTCAACACTCTGTGGTGCTACTTGACTTTTTGGTGTAGTCATTTATGATCACGTTAAAGTGAACCATTCCCTTGTATTTGAGGAGTTCCAGAAACAGTTCCCTAGTGGTAGCCCAGGAAAAATCTGTTTCGGTACACTTGGTGTGGAGAAGACCAACCTCGATGTAACTCTGTGTTTTATGCAAGAATTATATCCAGGCATGTCTCTTGTTCTGATGATGCGTTTAAGATCCCGCTTGTCAGGGAGGCTGCGTTCTCTCAGGGAGCAGCGCCTGCTCGAGGGCCGTGCTTCCCAACAGCCGTTGCACTCGAGCGGGCTCGGGAGCTTTAAAAAAAATGCTGTTGTCAGGGTCTCACTCTAGGTCAGTGAAATCCAAAGTTTGGATTAGGGTCCAGGCATCAGGATTAGAAAAGAGAGATTTTTTTTTTTAATTAAATGGGAAAAAAAGCCTACCTCGGTGATTCAGGTGTTTATTCTGTGTGTAGTGAGGAGTAAGGATTGAGAGTCACTAGCAGAAGTGCTGACAAGTAACTTTGCAGGTAGAGCTTCTGGCCCTGGTGTCAGGAATGTTCCCTGGAGCAGGGATTCTCATCCTCATGTGTACACCTCTGGAATTTTTGTTAAGTTGCAGGTTCTGTTTCAAGAGGGTTGGGTGGGGCCTGAGATTCTGCATTTCTGAGGGACTCCAGGCGATACTGCTGCTGCTGGCCACACCGTGCTGCAGGTACTGCAGTGAGTGTGTGGGGCCTCTGCAGGAGCTCACATCTGACACGTACCTGCATGTGTCTATGAGATAGTGTGTATTAAGTGTAAGTGCATTTTTATTTTTATTTTTTTGCTTTATTTGGGCTGCACTCGCGGCATATGGAGGTTCCCAGGCTAGGGGTCCAATCGGAGCTGTAGCAACCGGTTTACACCACAGCCACAGCAACACAGGATCCGAGCCGCGCTTGCAACCTACACCACAGCTCACGGCAACGCCGGATCCTTAACCCACTGAGCAAGGCCAGGGATCGAACCCGCAACCTCATGGTTCCTAGGCGGATTCGTTAGCCACTGTGCCACGACGAGAACTCCCAAGTGTAAGCGCATTTTTAGACATCAAATCAAGTCTGTAAAGCAGTCACTTTTTAATTTAGCTTTTACACCCATGTGGATTTTCATATATCTAGTTTGCTTTTGTTGAGGCACACCTGTACCTTCCTTGTTGCTAAGTAAACTGTTGCTAAGAAACCCTTCAGGTTAGTTACAGCAGCCCTTATAGCCAAGACAAAGTCCTTTGATCAGCTGTGTTTGAAAATACTTCTTTTGGCTTCTGTGTTCAGTTGGAAGGGATATTGCTTTGTTTCACTCCCTTGACCCCATAGCAACATTGGCCTCAAGTTATATTTGGCATTGCCAAGACCAAGGTGCTGCTGGAGGTCAGATTCGGAAGAGTCCCAGAAACCATAGCAGTTTGAAATGTTAAAGCAGTAGTACCTCGCCAGGTGCTGGATAAGGTGCAGATCCTGAGCTTATCTTTGTGTCTAGATTGAGAGAACCTTGAGCGGGTCCACACTGGGTTTGCCCTGCGTTATAGCTCTCAGCCCAGCCCGCTGATTTCTCTAACCCCTGGCTGTTAGGATCTTGCAAACTATGGCTTTGTGAAACATCTGTGTGCCAGGCACTGTGCTGGACACTTAGGATGTGTCTGTTGAGTCCTCAGAACTGTCCTATGAAGTGGCATCGTCATCATCTTGTTAGTAGAGAGGAAACTGAAGCTCAGGAAGGGATGTAATCAGGCTCCAAAGTGGGGTAGATGGACTTTAAATCCAGGTCCTTCTGCTACCAAAGTCAGTGTTTTTTCCCCTGTATGGCACTGCTGCCAGTGTTAATTAACTTTGGCATTTTTTTTTTAATTTACATTTAAATGATTTAATTATGATGTAAGTTTTATTTGAGATTTTTGTCAGAGACGTAAGTAGTTAGTACTTTGTCATAACTGTATTGATTCTCATTTAGCTAAACGTCATAGATCAGATTTCAAAACTTGAGCTCCCATTGCGGCTCAGCAGGTTAAGAACCCAACTAGTATCCATGAGGATGAGGGTCTGATCCCTGGCCTCGTTTGGTAGGTTAAGGACCCAGTGTTGACCACATAGGTCACAGATGTGGCTCCAATCCATTGTTGCTGTGGCTGTGGTGTAGGCCTCAGGTGCAGCTCTGATTTGACCCTTAGCCCAGGTACTTCCATATTGTGCAGGTGTGGCCCTAAAAAGGAAAAAAAAAAATTCAAAACTTCACTACATTGCCTTTGGTCAGAATTGAACTGTAATGAACTTCAGAAGTATATTACCAAATGTCTGGGCCAGCTTTGGGAACATTTTCCTTTGTCGTTGGAGCTGTGGGCAGGCTGAATTAAGAACAAGCTAGCTGGAGTTCTTGGAGCATAGGTGCCTTGTTACCTGTGTATTTTCTGGTCTCAAATGAATTGAATGATCTAAATATATTTATCTCCAAAAAACATGAGCAGCCCTTGATTAACACCGGTCGGGGAGAGGGGTTTGCTTTTTTTTTTTTTTTTAAGCTTTTTATTTTGAAATAGTTCTAGATTTCACAGGAAGTTGCAAAACTAGTACAGAGATTACATCTTGTGTGGCTGTCCTACAAGGTGAAAACCCTGACACTGACAGTGCAATCTGTGTGTGTGGCTCTGTGCCACTTTTGTGGATCCTGTAACCACTGTTTGAATTAAGATCCAGAGCTGTTCCCTCACCATAATCATCTCCCGCACACAACGCCTGTTAGAGTCACCCTCCCTCCACCAACATGTCTCACGCCAGCAGTCATTGCTGCTAATTGTCTGATTTGAAAGAGAAAAGCATGTATGTGGACCGTTTGATCTCTCACAGTCTGGTGCAGAGTCTGCTCATGTCGGTAATGACCAATACTCAGGTATTAAGGGCTGATTGTTTCCATGATCTGCCTCTTGCGCTTATCTGTGCTAGATTTTATATCTTCTATCTCATGGGTCTTTAGAAAACGCCTTGTAGAAATCAGGTCATTTGATGTTTCTGAAGTCCAAGGCTATCAGTTAAATCATTTACTTTAGTAATTTTGGAAGTATATCAGACTGCAAAGTGATTTGTAAGTACCAGGTGTCATCATGATATGACAGATTTGCATCTGTGTCAGTATAGGGGAGTTCCTTGGGCAGTGTCTGGGTACACTCATGTTGAGGTTGGTGAACTCCTTTAGATTGCGTGCAGAATTTGTACATGTGCTTGTGTGCATGTATGTATAGATACTTAAAGTCCAGTGCTTTCATCTGATTTTGGAGGAAGTCTTTGAACCAAAAAGAAGCTTTAAATCCAGGACTATGCGTAAAAATAATGCCTTCCTAATAGGAAAAAAAAGTCATTTAAAATGAAAATTTTCTTTGTGAGAGTAGTAGGAATTACTTAGGTAGAAATAAAGCAATTCACATCAAAACAAACTAAAAACCCAAGATAAACCCAAGACGTCTAGAATCCATTTATGAAATTTAAATTATACCTTCATCCTCTCTCTGACCTTTATACATTTACTGAAGAAATCAGTCCACTGTGTTTTTACATGTGAACTCTCATCTGTCACATGCCTGGGCAGGAACCTACCCTACCAGTCAGAGAGAAGTCAAGACAGGACTTGGGCTGTACTCGTTGTGGGTCCCTAGCATGTGGCTAATTCAGTGCTTGGCACACAGAGGGCTTCAGTAAAATGGACTTAATTGTTACTCATCTGAAAAAAATCATGGTTTATACTGTATAGCATCAGGATTGATGTTTGAAATATTTTTTTCCTTTTGTGGATGTTTGATCAGTAAATAATACTCTCTTCTCTGAGAATAGGACATTTTTATCAACTAATTTCCAATCCAGTGCCAAGCATAATCCACTGGAGTACATAGTAGATTTTTGAGAAAGGATTATGCTATTTTATGTGTTGAAAAATCAATCCCATTTGCCAGAAATTGGTTTCCAGAAATTGGTTTCCAGGCATTTCACTCTGGACTGGTTTTTCACAGGCTTTCATTGACTGTTTTTCATTGCGTGGAAGTGAAAGCTTTCCTTTCTCTTCAGGGACCACACTGACTTTATCAGCCCTCAGTTTTCCTTCAAGCCCCAGAGGCTGCCCAGGGGCACTGTTTCCCGAGCGAAGCTGTCTACTCAGAACCACTTGCTCAAATGATGAGAGGTCATCACAGACTACTAGTTGCTCAGAAAACTTTTAATAAACCATTCTGCATAGGAATGGTTGGATTTCTGTGTCCTTCCTTTCCCCACAGTCTTTATACTATATTAATGAGAAGCCAGTCACTTTGGCCTGGAGTGCACCTAAATTGGAGATGTATGCACTTTCTATGGAGACAAAGAAATGATCCAATATATTGAACTGAAATTACTGGGGCCCCTTGAGAATTGCAGTAGGCACTTGTACTGGCCAGTTCCTGTCAGGATTTAGAGATATAATGTGTATGTGTATGTGTGTGTCTTTTCTCACTTGGTGTGCAAGTTGGAGTTGGAGACACTGAAAAACAAATTCCATTAGTTCCTATCTGGTTGAACTTCCTGATACTCCTTTTTTTTTTTTCTTTCTCATTTTTTTCCCTCCCCTACCTTCCCAGTTTCCTTCCTCTATCCAGCTTGTTTCCTGATTCAGCCTTATCACTAGAGAAAATACTCCTAAACCATATCCAGGATTGAAAGTGTGTTACCAGCATTCCGACTTTGTTTCTCTAAACAACATGCCTCTGATAGAGGCTTTTGGCAAAATAATTGTCAAGTTCTTCACCTTTATAGCCTGTTTGAATTAGAAATCTCATGAATGTTTCTGATACTCCCTCAGGATACCCAGCTAATGATCACTTTTCTTGCTATCCACTGATTGGAGGGGGGAAAGCATGATTTATTTATCGTTTGTGTCCCTTTCTCATCACAGATCCCCTTTTTTTCCCATTTCTTGCCGATTATCAAATCTGAGCTTGCAAGCAGACTCTTCTCTTTTTTTTAGTTGTTTGAATTCATGGGGGTATTTTGGACCCTTCTTTCTTCTAGCTCAATAAACTGTGCTAAGTACCTCATAGGGAAGGTCATTGGGAAGAGTCTCCCCCTTTAAAAATTTTCTTTTACTTGAAATGTCTTTGAATTGAAGGAACTTTCTCATTAGTTCTGAATTTTCATGTTAATAACCTGTATTTATGAATTGGTTTGAGTATTGTAAATGGCTTACAGGATGTGGACTCTTAAATTTGAATTTCCCCGCTTCCTGCAAACCTGTCCCTCTGCTTCCCCGTCCTCACCTTAGATCTCGTGTCAACCATTCAAAAGTTGAGCAGCTTTCCAGCCTAGTATTTGCTAAGGCAGTCTTATAATGAAGAACCTTGTAGTTAGAGATAAATTTAAACCAAGCCCACAAACAAGTTAAATAGTACATTTAAGGTCTATAGTTTGTTTTTTTGCCAGCAGTGATGACTTCTGTAATTCCTGTGATCGTTTTGACCATAGATAACAGAATCAAGATTCAAAGCAATTGCTCTCAGCTGGGGCGTTTGGCCAGAACTAAATAGATGAAATTTAGGGAAGATATATAAAGTTTCATTTAAACCTGGAAAGAACTAATTTGATAGCAGTTGAATGAGAATTGACTTAGAGGCTGGGACATGTGACTTGACCATGAGTTTAACTAGGCCAAAATACCCAGTATGGCAGTTACCCTGAATGAGGGCCTCGGCTACTTTAGAAGCAGCTGAAAGCAACAGGTTTATTGCATGTTTTCTGCACAGGTGACTGTATTTGAACTGTTCTGTTCAGGCCTAGGTTCTATATTTTATAGGAATGTGTTCACAGAATGGCATTAGGGGCAAAGGTATCTGGAAGCAAGTTATAGAGGGCTTCGTAGCAAATCAATTCTGTCTTAATCCATATTTAAAATAAGTAATGACAAAGGCAGTAATCTTCCTTCTAATATGATGTTCTGTACAATTTTGGGGCAAAGGGTAGGCATTTGTTTAGAGTGTAAAGAACTCATTGCTTTAAAAAGATGAAAAAAAAAACTGAGATAGAAACTTCTTATCATCGTCATTTATTGAGTATCCATGGAGATAATGGTACTGAATTTAATAAAATCTTCAAAATGGATTTGATGCTGTCCCTATTTTTTTTTTTGTCTTTTTGCCTTATCTAGGGCCGTACCCGCAGCATATGGAGGTTCCCAGGCTAGGGGTCTAACAGGAGCTGTAGCTGCTGGCCTTCGCCACAGCCACAACAACGCGGGATCTGAGCCGTGTCTGCAACCTACACCACAGCTCACGGCAACGCCGGATCCTTAACCCACTGAGCAAGGTCATGGATCAAACCTGCAAGCTCATGGTTCCTAGACGGATTCGTTAACCACTGAGCCATGACGGGAACTCCAATGCTGTCCCTATTCTCAAAAGATTTACAGTGCTTTAGTACCTTTAGAATCTGTTTATTTATGTAAAGATAATGGATCCCAAGGACAGAAATTCCCTTGGGATCATCTAGTTTATGTCCTGTACCAAATAGGGCTGTTTCTGTCATCGTGCTGAAAATCAGTCTGGTTCCATTAACAGTAGAAAGGAAAAAACAGATTTTTAATGTGAATTTCAGAGATTAAGTTAGATATTTTAAAAGATGTTCCCATTTAAAGAGGGAATTATCAGGTGAGGTCACAGAAAATTTAACTTTGGAGACGTTTACCAGTAGAATTAAATGCCTAAGACTTGAGTGACAGTCCATTTAAGAGGTAGCAGGAGACCCCTGCCCTCCTCTTTCCTTTCGCTGAAGCCATCTGAACAACCTAACATCCTTGGAGACCGGTAAACGATTTACCATATCATCTTAGTTTTCCTGGGGTATTACGTTTTAAGCCCAGATGATTCTTTGTACTGGGTATGGTCTTCACTTCTATTAATACACTGGAAGTCAGACAGAAAAGATTCTCTCTTACAGGTTATATATAGTTCTATTATCTTATCTCCTACAGAAAGTATAATTTGTTGGTACTTATTAGTGGAAAGGCAAGAAAAGCTTCAGTTATAAAAATTTAGCCATTCTATAATGATTTATTGAGTACCTAATGTGTCCCGATTATTACTGTAATTACTGAAGCCATGAAGACAGTGGGACTCTGCCCCTTGGCAGAATTCATGGTCCTCTGCTAGAGGAGATGGCCATGTAACCATCTTGAGCATGATGTAAGAAGTTCTCTGTGAGTGTCGAATAGAATCTTTTCTCCAGTGTATTTTCCTCAGAGCAGCTCGAGTGATCTTTTGACAGTGCAATTGAGATCACATCTCTACTTTGTTCAAAACTGTCCTGAGTTTCCCTGTCACCGTTGGAATAAAAGGCCAGTTCTCACAGTGGCCTAGGCGTGACCACAGCCGGCGCCGCCCGGCTTTCCCGCACTGGCATTTACTGCTGTGCTTCTGTTCTTTGCCTGCCTGCCCTGGTTTTATCCCTCTGGCCTCCTTCCTGTGTCTCCAGTACTTCAGGAGGGCTCTTGCATGGAGTGGCTCATTCTCTGCCTCCTCCACAGTCTGTGCAGGTGTCATCTCCCTTGGCCTTCTTCAGTTACTCCGTAGTTGAAAACACAAACGATAACAACAAAACCCCCAGTACTCTCCTACCCTCTCCTTTGCTTTATCTTCCTCCTTAGCAGTCATCACCGTCTGATGTACTCCATAGGACACTTGTACTCTCTGTCTCCCCTTAGTAGACTGGAGCCCCCATGAGGGCAGGGCTTTTTGGTATTCCCTAACATGGAGTAGATTCTCAGTAAAGCTTTTGTTGAATTCAATTCAGTTGCTGAACCATTGTGGGAACACAGACCAGGGCAGAGGGGGGCATTAGTTTTACCAGGGATGTTAGGGAGAACTACAGAGAACTGATAACTGACCTGCCAAGGGTGGGAGTCTCTGAGTGGACAAGGCAGAGAAAGAAGACATAACATGAAGAACAACTTTTCCCAGGTCCCAAACTCAAAGGCCCGTAGGGTCCAGGCATGTGACTGCAGATGTGTAAGAAGTCTGACTTTAAGATAACGGAGAGTTGGGGAAACTGCTATCTTGTCTGCAGGTACCCCAGATGCACAGAATAGTACTGATGGTGGTGGTGGTGGTAGATCCTCTTCAGAGCAACTGAAACACGTTTGTAATCTCATTAGACACAGACTGCTGGTTAGTAATTGTTCACTTATTTGCAAGGGAGAAAGCTGGGTGATTTTATGTGCTTAGGAGTGGAATTGCATAGCCAAGACCAGCTGCCTAGGCCTATCTTGTTGCATGTGCTCGGCAACGTACGAAACGTGTTTAAGGTGTGTTCCCTGTCTCCCAGACAGGTCACTGCTCACATCTGTCCTGTGCAGGAACTTGATTCCTACTTCTCTGTGCTTTGGGGCCTGTCAGAGGCATGGAGATGGATACGAGGCTTGGAGAACTTGTATAGCGCAGTGGGCAGCTCCTCCCTGGAGTGAGATCTGTATGTAAATAGTGCCTTGGATCCGGTGACTTGCTGGCCTCTTCTAATTCAGGGTGCAGTGAGATCGCTCCAAGTGAGTAAGAAGCATTACAGAGCCAGGTTTTCTATCGAGCAAGTGAGTAAGAAGCATTACAGAGCCAGGTTTTCTATCTTGATAAAAGCAAGAAGAGCTCGATATTGACTTTTCGGTGCCTGTTCTATCAGTGGTCTGTTAATCAACAGAGGATAAATTATTGCTCTTCAGAAACAGGAAAGGATCCCCCTTGGCTTGAAGGCGTTTCCACCTTTCCTTTTCTTTGTTTTTTCTCTTTATTGGTAGAAGATCTTTCCTTCAGCCATTTGCTCCTTGGGGGTTTTGTTAAGGACTGAAGGGAAACTGAAGGGAGCTCTTTTGATTTATCTTCTATCCTTTCCTCTTGGTCACTCCATGGGGCTAAAATAGCCGAGTTGGCTTTAATATGTTGTCATTAGAGACCAAACATTAGCTGGAATAAACCATCATGCCTCACAATGAAAAATGTCCCCTGATTGGCTAATTAATCAGTCAAAGGGGAATGACATGGCTCTCAGCTTGAGGGACTCGGCTGGAGAGAAACAGGCTGTTGATAAATGGTTTTCCAACAAATTCATATATCAAGGAAACTTAGTCATTTTTTAACTATAGTTTGTGGGGCTGCAATTTTTTCCAACTTTTCCTTTTCTGCTGCTCTTGCTGTTTAGGCTTCGTTTTGTTGTTGTTGATAGAAAAATATAGGATTTTAGATATGAGAAAATAAATGCTTTCTCCTTGCTCGTGTCTGTTCGTCTGATTGGTTTTTACTGTCTAGGCTTATCAATAGGTAAAAATCAGATCACTTTTCCCACAGTAATTTTTGGTTATAAATGTTCCTGGCTTACTTCAGAGTTGAGACCATCAGATTCTGGTCTACACTGCCTGAATTTGAATCCTGGCTCCATCAGTTTCCAGCAGTGAGATACTGGGCAAATTACTTAACCTCTCTCTGCTTTAATTTCCTCATCTTTAAAGTGAGGACAATAGCAGTATCATCTAATAGGTTGTCCTGAAGATTAAGTGATATCTGTTAAGCATTTGGAACAGTTCCTGGCACAGAATGATTACTCATTAAATATTTTTTATTTTATTTTATTGTCTTTTTAGGGCCACACTGCAGCATATGAAAGTTCTCTGGCTAGGGGTTGAATCGGTCAAGTCTACACCACAGCCACAGCAACATGGGATCTGAGATGAGTCTGTGACCTACACCACAGCTCACTGCAACGCTGGATACTTAACCCATTGAGCAGGGCCAGGGATGGAACCCGAGTCGTCATGAATACTAGTCGGGTTTGTTACCGCTGAGCCGTAATGGGAACACCAGTTGTAATTTTATTTATTTTTTTCACTGCTGATGGAGATTTATTTTTTTAGTTTTTTTAGTGATTTTTATTTTTTCCATTATAGTTGGTTTACAGTGTTCTGTCAGTTTCTACTGTACAGCAAAGTGACATGTGCACATAGATTTTAAAAATTACTGTGCACTAAACATCATGGAAACCAGCATTCTTCAGTCCTACCCCTCGCTTATTCACCTCCTAAGCCTCCTTCCGTACAACACCTTCAGTTTTTATATGGTAATTATCTTATGGTATTTATTGTCATATTTTAAAATAACATCTTAGATTGACTTTCTTGATGTGTTTGTTTTTAACATTATCTGGACTTTTGTTTTAGTAGGTTAGGATTTAGGCCTTCTGCCATTCAAATTGCCGATATATTATACTTTAGTTAATATAATGTTTGGTGTTTATATTTTTTGTTTCTACTGCTAAGCCAAGTAGTGTACCATAGCTATGTTCCCTGTAACAGTTTCATGTGTTTTCTGGTGGGCAGCAAAATGTGTATCCATACCCTCCCATATGAAACTGTCTGCAGGGTCAAACATACCTGGTAATCTGTTAGCTCAGCCTTTTTCCCAGGAGACCGCCCTTCTGCCTGCTTCCCTGCACTGGCTCTTCGCTTTGCCCCTACCCTGTCATCCCACACCTTCCCCTCCACCTTGCTCCTGTTACCTCCTCTGTCCCGAACCCTGCATCTCCTTGATCATCTCCCAGCGGCTTTCTGAGAAAGGGTACAGTTCTGAGGATCTCTATCATAACATCCTGGCAGATTGTGTGGGTATAGAGTTCTGGATTGAAAATCTTTTTTTTTTTTTTTTTCCTCTCATTTCCCCCTCCCCTACCTAGGAATGTGGGGTAACTCCTAGGTTTCTGTCATCATTTGGATTCTGGCAGGGAGACTACCGTCCTAGAATGGGAGCAAGTTCAAAGAGTCGTGATCTTATCATAGCCCTGAGGAGTGGAATGCAGAGCTGTTCCAGGCCTGGAATTTGATTGGAGTTCCAGGAGTGAAACTTGTTTCCACAGTGAGAGAGAATTTCTGAGGGAGTTGTCTTTTGTGCGCGAGTAAGTCACTGCGTGCAGTCTCAGGGGTGTGTCTCACCAGCCCAGGTGACCCAGGCTTCGTAGCTCCCTGTTCTGTGTGCTCCCTGGGAGGGAGTTCATTGGACATGTATGGGATGGGATTTGTGATTTGTCGCTCTGTTCCCCCATCCCCCAAGCTGTCTTATGCTCCTTTCTTTGAAATTTTTGCGTCCTTTCTTTACCTTTGTTGTGCATTTTTGTTTCTCGATATGACACAGTCATGACATACAGGGCATTTAGTATGTCTTTTACTTCCCTTTCACGTTGGAGGGGCAGGACTGTAAGCTGGCTCAGTTTCAGTGGTTCCCTTGCACGATTCGATGTTTTCTTCACCACTTTCAGTCTGACCTGCAGAGTCTCTCATGGAACTGGGATGATCCCCACGGTCCATGATAGAAGTGCTCTTATCTTATAGGCAAACTTGTTTGTCTAGTAGTTAGGATTCTTGAGATCCTGATCACAAACTCAGAGCATCCAGGGTCAGGTTAGAGTGATAACAGTCCTTCTACTTTTTAGAAGGGGTTTGGCATAGTTCAGTGAGTATCGATTGTTTTAAAAGTCCCATTTCTGCCACTTAACCCTCAGTGTGACCTCTGACAAGTTGTAGGATGTTAGCCCTGAAAGAGACCATCTCAGGAAAGGAAATCGAGGTCCACAGAGGTGGAGCTCAGCCACAGGCAGTGAGAGAATTCCAAGCTTTACCTCTGGTTGAGGCGCCGCCCTGCTTTCTGGCCACTGGCTGCCCTGCGCTCCTGCTTCCTCCTCTGGACAGTATGAATGAAGCAGGGTCTGTGAAAGCACTTCTGAGACTCGTAAGGCGTAAAGCGAATGTAAAGAGCATCATTATCTTTGAAATGATAAGAAGTACAAGCAAAGGAGTTCGCTTCGTGGCTCAGTGGTTAACGAATCCGACTAGCAACCATGAGGTTGCGGGTTCGATCCCTGGCCTCGCTCAGTGGGTTAAGGATCCGGCGTTGCCATGAGCTGTGGTGAAGGTTGCAGACACGGCTTGGATCCCGCGTTGCAGTGGCTGTGGTGAAGGCCAGCAGCTACAGCTCCTGTTAGACCCCTAGCCTGGGAACCTCCATATGCCGCGGGTGCAGCTCTACATAAAAAAGGCAAAAAAAAGCCAAAAATAAAAGAAGTACAACAAATAGTTGGATTGTATTCAGTTTCTCCTTCTTTAGCATATGAGAAATTGAGTTTAAGGTATGGTTTTCTTTGTTTACTCCCACCTTACTTCTGTCTCTGCAGAATGCGGCATGATTAATCTGTGATATTAGGAAGAATTCACTTAAGTTTTTTAAATGTTCCGGCATTCCACTTTTTAGTAGTGGTATGTGCATAAAGTGTATTTGTCTCTATTTTGCTGAGCCTGTGATGATAAAATGTGGAGTTGGAGAGGCCTATGCCAGGCATCCAACGAGGTTGTGACTACCTGAGCCTAGGATGTGCCGTGTGGAAAGGAGAGCTGGGCGATTGATAGTCCGCATATTTAGTTATATGGGTCCTGCTAAGTGAGTGCCTTGTTCAAGGCTGTGACTGGAGGCTGTGGGAAGGCAAGGACAGGAGGGCAGTGTCCTTTTCTTTTGAGGCTCCAGTAACCTTAAGGATTTGTACTTTATTCTCAGCTAGATCATGTAGATGAACTCTGTTCTATTGTTTTAGTTAACCATGTCCCAGAGAAACCCAATTCACTCAAAACAGCACCTGCAGTAAAAGAACCACAAAATACTTACCACTGGCATTGTAAGGAGTGCTGCAGTGACATCCAGTTGCATCAGTGTAGTTTAGCATCAGAGTCACCCTTAAATTGGCCGGCACATTGGTACATTTGCGGTGTTGGAGCAGTCACTAATGCTAAAGGTTTGTACCAAGTAACTGACTCTTTCTAGGTAATGTCACTGTGACCCAGGGCCTCACTTTGTGGCAGTGACAGTGTAGATGGAAAAATGTACCTTAAACTAGAATCAAGAAGGACAAAAATCTAAAGAACAGATGTATCAAATGTGAAAATGGTGTAGGATCGTGGGCAGAGTACAGGCTTGGGGTGGACCTGATCTCAGTCTTGACTCGGCCTTCTGAGTACTGTGACTTCAGGCAGGAATTTCACCTTGCTGAGCCCCAGGAGTCCCAGCTCCCTGGTCAGCATTGTCTCAAGTCACTGACTTGGAAGAAACCTGCTTTTCCCAATAAAAGTTCTAAGATCCACGTTCAGATCCTTGGTACTTAAACATTGTCCCCCGGTCCCCTGGCAGCTGACTTTTTTATCTCATGGCCTGTGGCTGTTTGCTCAGATGCAGACGTCTTGTTTTGTCCACTGCACCCCAGCTGAGAGAGGCAGTGGGTGCTATTAGACATGGTGGGCTTCTTGCCCACTTGCTTTGCCCCAAATATTTGTACTTTTCCCTGCAAAATTCCTCTGGCTTAGACAACTCACGTGTACCTTTCAGATCCTGTCAAAGGTGGACTTTCATAAGCCAGGCAGATAGGGTGGTAATGAACTGGAATCTTTTGTGGCAGCTGTAGAACACGGAGTAGGTGAATAGCAGAGTTAGGCTGGAGAAAATGGAGCAAGACCAGCAACTGGTCAGGCTTCTGGGTCCTGAAGCGGACTATTCATCCTGTGATGTAAAAGCAACAACATCAAAATGCTTCAGGCCGGAACACACGTTTCAAGTCTTTCAGTTTTACTGAGACTACCTTACATTGATAATGTATTCAAATATAGTTAATGGTATAAAACATAAGTGCACATTTATCATACATTTAACTGAGCCTACCATTTTCTGTAGTTTTTTTCTTCCACTCTAGTAGTAGAACAGATTCCGAATTAAAAAATAGACAAAAACAGAAAAGCTTTCTCTAAATATTGTAGTTTTTTTTAATTTTTTTTTTTTGTCTTTTGCCGTATCTAGGGCCACACCCGCGGCATGTGGAGGTTCCCAGGCTAGGGGTCTAACAGGAGCTGTAGCTGCCAGCCTTTGCCACAGCCACAGCAACGTGGGATCTGAGCCACGTCTGCAACCTACACCACAACTCACGGCAACGCCGGATCCTTAACCCACTGAGCAAGGCCAGGGATCGAACCCGCAGCCTCATGGTTCCTAGTCGGATTCATTAACCACTGAGCCACGATGGCAACTCCTTAAAAATAAATTTTAAATATCCTACTCTGCTTATCATTTATCTCAGAAAATAGGAAAAGTCCTCATCTCTAATTTCTTTTCTATACAAGTGTGTTTAGGTACTGGCTCTCACTTTCTTGCAGTTCATATGATGGAAGGACTTTTCTTACAAAGAGAGAACAGAAAGTGATGTGCAGGCAAAATATGTAGCTCAGGCATCATAAAGGGTCCCTAACCAAGTTAACAGCCAAGAGGACAGGAGGGATAATCCCCATTAGGGCAAGAGGTTAGCATTTTCTCTGACCACTGGTACTGAAGATTTGGGTAATGAACATATTACTCTAAAATCAGATAATTGCTTCTTGTGCACAATTTGGGAAAGCTGAGTATTTTCTGAAAAGCTGACACTAGGAGGAGCTACCAATCAGTCATTTATTCACTGCCTCCAATTCTCAACTCCAGTTCTTAGCAGGTAGAAGAGCTACCAGGTGAGCTTGTTAAAAATACAAATTGTAGGTTGGTTGAGCTCTAGAAATAGGCATTTTTAACAGACTTCTAGATAACAGCAATTTCAGAAACACTGACGAGGCCGTTAGACTTGAAAGAATTCACCTCTTCTGAAATTAGGGTAGTTTTCCCCCTTTGAGAGTGTTGCAAAAGCAATGGTTGAGGATTTGGAAGGATTTCGATTTCAAGCAACTAATGGCCAAAGCCTTTGCCTAAATGCCCATCAGTACAGCTTTTGAATTGCTTGGTTGACTTTTAATAATCAGGAGTCTTAGTTGCAAGTTTGAGTGCTAACAGGAAATTATATGTGTATTTTTTTATCTTCTTTAATAATTTGCATTTTATATTTTCTTTTGTATGTATATCGATTGAAAGTATACCTTCATGTTGACTTTTCCTTTTTTTAACCATGTGCTAGTTAAAAACTGGTAGAAATTATATGTAGCCACAATACGTCATTCTCAATTATTTCCAGTTATATTTAGAACAGATGGATTTGGGAGGGCATGGAAGTCAACTGTAAATAACCCCTTGGGGCTAATGATTGTACTTCTCTCAGTATTTCAGCCAGAGGCATGTGCACACACTTAGTGGGTATTGAAAGCTTTACCCAGGCCACATGTACTCTAGGAGAAGTTAAGTTTTCCAGAAGTTTGGCTGACCAATTTATTCAGTGAAAGCCTGCCTGTGTCTCGCAGTCATCTCAGAAACACATCTTGTAAAAGGACAAATCCAGAAATATTTTTCATTATCATTAAGTAGCTCTTACTACTGAAAAATGAAGGTAAACACTTCATATTTTTCTCTACTTGAGAACACTTGCTTTGGGTTCTGAATCAAGATGGCACAGTAGGAAGATCCTGAGCTCACCTTCCTCTGTGGACACACCTATACATGTGGAACTACCTCTAAGAAGGACCTGAACACTAGCAGAGTGGATTTTCCACGACTAAGGGTTAAAAGAAAGGACCACATTGAGATGGGGAGGAGAGGCAGAGACATGGTCTAGTCAGAATCCACCCACCTGGTGTGACAACCCATAAGCTGAAGGAGGGATAACACAACTGTGGACCCGCTCAAGGAGCAAGGGGTCCAAGCTCCACATGGGACTCCCCAGCCTGGGGGACCTGCACTGAGGAGACAAACCCCCATAACATGGCTTTGAAAGTCAGTGGGGCTTACATCCAAAAGGACTGGAGGGCTCTTAAAGAGCTCATGTACAAATTTACTTGCTCCAAACCCCAGTGCAGAGGCAGTAGATTGAAAAGTGCCTAGCTCATACAAGAGAGAGATTCACTGATAATTTTAGGGCTCTGCTGGAGGGGCAAGGATCTGATGGCACTTCCTCCAGGGTGGACCTGCCTCTATTTTTCTTAATTCTTCTTCCACCTAGCAGGCCTAACACTGGCAGGTGCTCTTCTGTCACTCTCCATCAACTTAGCTAACACAGTACACCCCATCCCAGCGTTGCCTTGGAGACCCACCCCAGCCAGCCCCTTCGAAGTAGTTCACACCCCACCCCACATGACAGGTCACCTTGACTAGCACTGGCACCCCTCCAGAAGCAGCTTCCGCTCTGCAAAGCCAGCCTCACATACCAGTGCACCCACTGCAGCCACAGCTGGTCTTCGCAGCAGCCCTACCAATAGGCATGTCCATAGCAATTGTGGCCCAATTACAGCAGGAGGATGCAAACAGCCCACGTAGGAAAGACCCCTGGGACACCTACTTTAGTAACCAGGGGGGATTGTGCCACTGGGCCCCACAGGACACCTAGGCAAAGCCACTCTTTCAAGATCAGGAGACATAGCTGATATACCTAATACATAGAAACAGCATGGAGAGTTGGTCAAAATGAGAAAACCAATACCTTATAAATGAAAGAAAATACAAAGCCTCATAAAAAGAACTAAATGAAATGGAGATAAGAAATTTACCAGATAAAGAGTTTGGAATAATGGTCATAAAGATACTCACTGATCTCAGGAGGAAAATGGATGAACTTGGTGAGAACTTCAACAAAGAGATAAAAGATAAAAAAGAACCAATTAAATATGAAGAAATAATAGCAAGTGAAAAATACCCTTACAGGAATCAACAGCAGATTAGAGGATATAGAAGAATGGGTCAGTGATCTGGAAGACAGGGTGGTGGAAATCACCTAATCACAGCAGCAAAAAGAAAAGAGAATCCTAAAGAAGTTCCTGTTGTGGCTCAGTGGTAACGAGCCTGACTAGTATCCATGAGGGTTTGGGTTTGATCCCTGACCTTGCTCAGTGGGTTAAGGATCTGGTGTTGCCATGAGCTGGGGTGTGTGTCACAGATGTGATTCAGATACAGCGTTGCTGTGGCTATGGTATAGGCTGGCAGCTGGTGCTCCGATTCAACGCCTAGCCTGGGAACCTCCATACGCAGCAGAAACAGCCCTATAAAGCGAAAGAAAGAAAGAAAGAAAGAAAGAAAGAAAGGAAGGAAGGAAGGAAGGAAGGAAGGAAGGAAGGAAGGAAGGAAGGGGAAAGAGAGAGAGAGAGAGAAAGAAAGAAAGAAAAAGAAATCTTGAAAATGAAGATAGTTTAAGGGACTTCCAGGATAACATCAAGAATACTAACATTTGTATTATAGGGGTCCCAGAAGAAGAGAGAGAATAAGGGACAAAAAACTTATTTGAAGAAAACTTCCCAAACCTGGCTAAGGAACTAGACATCATGTCCAGGAAGCACAGAGTTCCCAAAATTAGGTGAACTTAAAGAGACACAAACCTAGACACATCGTAATTAAAATGTCCAAAGTTAAAGATACAGAATCTGAAAAGCACCAAGAGAAAAATAACTGGATATATACAAGGGAATCCGCAAAAGACTCTTATCTAATTTTGCAGCAAAAACTTTGCAGACCAGATGTGACTGGCACAATACATTCAAAATGCTGAAGCAAAAAAAAAAAAAAAAAAAAAGCTTTCAACCAAGAATACCCAGCAAGGTTATTCAGAATTAAAGGAATAGTAAAGTCTCCCAGACAAGCAAAAGGAGTTCGTCACCACTACGCCAGCTTTGCAAGAAATGGTAAGGGACTTTTTTTTTTTTTTTAATGGCTGAATCTGTGGCATTTGGAAGTTCCCAGTCTAGAAACTGAACTGGAGCTGCAGCTTCCGGCCTATGCCACAGCCATGGCAATACTGGGTCCAAGCTGCATTTGCAGCCTATGCTGCAGCATATAGCAGTGCCAGATCGTTGACCAAATGAGCAAGGCCAGGGATGGAACCCACATCCTCACGGATTCTACATCGGGTTCTTAACCTGCTGAGCCACAATATGAACTCCGTTAAGGGACTTCTTTAAATGGAAAAAAAAGTCACAACTAGAAAGTTATGAAAGAAAAACTTTTCCTTGGTAAAAGCAAATGTAAAAATAATAGATCAAACCACCTATAAAGCTAGTATGATGGTTAAAAGGCAAAAGTAGCAGGATCATTTATATCTGAAATAAATTAAGTGATACAAAAATAAAAAGATGTAAAATATGATATCAAAAGCACAGAATGTGGGGGAGGGGGATAAAAATAGCACTTTTAGAATGCACTTGAAGTTAACCATCAACTTAAACTCCTGTATGTATAGGTTGTTATATATGAACTTCATGATAACCCCAAATCAAAAACCTATAACACATACACCAAAAAATAAAGGAACACAAACATAACACTAAAGATAGTTGTCAAGTCACAAGAAAAGAGGACAAGAGAAGAAAAGAATTGTAATTATAAAAACAACTAGGGGAGTTCCTATTGTGGCTCAGCAATAACGAACCCAACTAGTATCCATGAGGACTTCGGTTCTATCCCTGTCCTTGCTCAGTGGGTTAAGAATCCGGCGTTGCTATGAGCTGTCGTGTGGATTGCAGACTCGGCTCGGATCCCACATTGCTGTGGCTGTGGTGTAGGCGGGTAGCCATAGCTCCTATTGGAGCCCTAGTCTGGGAACTTACATATGCCGCAGTTGCGGCACTAAAAGGACAAAAAAATAAATTAAAAAAATTAAAAACAACCAGGAAACAATGGTAATAACTTACCAATAACTACTTTAAATGTAAATGGAATAAGTGCTCCAATCAAAAGACACAGAGTGGCTGAATGGATTAAAAAACAAGACATATATGTGCTGTCTACAAGATTCACTTCAGATCTAAGGACACACACAGGCTAAAAGTGAGAGGATGGAAAATGGGGTATATCACAAAATGGATCTTAAACAAAGACTGTAACAAGAAATAAAGAAGGGCATTATACAATGATAAAGGATCAATCCAACTAGAAGACACAACATTTAAAATATCCACACACCCAACATAAGTGCACATAAATACATAGAGCAAATATTTACAGACATAGAGATATTGATAGTACACACACACACACACACACACAGAAGGAGGGAGGGAGAGAACATTCCATTCCAAAGCAGCAGAATACACATTCTTTTCAGGTGTACATGGAATAGTCTCTGGGATAGATCACATGTTAAGTCACAAAACAAGTCTAAATAAATTTAAGAAGACTGAAATACTAGGTATCATTTTCGACCACAATGGTATGAAACTAAAAGCCAATTATAGGAAGAAAACTGGAAAAAAACCCACAAATACATGGAGACTAAACAGCATGCTTCTAAACATCCAGTGAGTCAATGAAGACATCAAAGAAGAAATCAGAAAATACCATAAGACAAATAAAAATGGAAATACAACATTCCAAAATCTATGGGATACAGCAAAAGCAGTTCTAAGAGGAAAGTTTCAAGGGATACAGGCCTGCCTCACCCATGCAAGTTCTGTGTTCAGTTGAAGGAGCAGGACACTTAGGCAGCATGAAAAAGATTCAGGTGATATTTATGAATAGGGGCCTTTTTGTTGTTTTTTTGGCGACTGTCAGAAAACTTGGAATTCCCTATCGTTGATTTTAATTTAAAAAAAATGTGAGGGCACTGAATTTTAACTTTCCAATTTAGGTAATATAGTATGCTTTGAGGGTGTTTTTAATAAGTAGTGACTGTAAAGTATATCATGAAGTTACAAGGTTAAGACTTTTACTTAAGGTTACATTGTTGAAAATTTTTGTTGGCACCTTTAGGAAGGACCCTTTCTGCCTCATTGATTATGGCAGCTAAGAAGGATGGCATGGGAGCGAGCCAAGTCTTTTGTCTGTAGCCAGGTTAGAGAAAGTCTGTGAACTTACTTGGCTGAGGTAGAGGCTTGATAACTCATAGCCATGTAGGTCTGGTGATTTTTCTTTCTTTGATATTAGTACTTTAAACCCAGCCCAAGTCATTTTTGTGGTTGCTGTTCAGTGAATTAATCTTAGAATTTTCTACTTATAAAACCAAGAAACTTAGTTGGCCGGTTAGCTCAGTTGGTTAGAGCGTCATGCTAATAAAACCAAGAAACTTTAGAATTTTCTGATTCTCTAAGTTATGCACACTTTCTAGGTGGGGGTAACATTGACCCTCTTTAAATATTTGGAAATGTGTGGTGTATTCATGTCTAACTTCCACCTCCTTTTCACTGTTTCTCCTCTTCGGTAATGTTAAATTTCCCATTCTGACATGAACAAGGAAGTTAGCCCTGAATAAGCACAGTAAATAAATGGTCGTTCTCTTCCCATGAAGAATTTAGAGCAGTTTTTGTTTTTCATGTCACATACACAAAAATGCCATCTTAAAAATATTGGTGCATTCAGATTTTAGTTTTAAATCTTAAGGTTTAATTTGAAGCTGTATATTGTTTTCCCAATAATAATAGGCAAGAAAAGTAATAATAGGCAGTAGGTTTGATGCTTTTTACTACAGTATTTCAGCCTTAAGCAAATATATAATAAAACTACTTGTGAGAAGACAAAAGTTTCTTTTCTTCTTGGTTAAAGGAGGTATTTGTGTGAATGTTTATAGGATCTCTATTTTTATGATATATTTATAATTATAAGTTTTAACTGGTGATAAATTACCAAGCAGTGAGCATTGATAATGTTAGTTCTTAGGAGTTCCTTCCTAGAAATACCCTTTCAGTACCCTTCCATAGTGTCCTCATTTTTGAAGAGAAAAGTCAGTGAAGAGAGTTATCTTTTTTTTTTCTTTTCTTTTTCAGCTGCACCTGCAACATATGGGAGTTCCCGGGCCAGGGATTGAATCCGAGCCACAGCTGTGACCTGTGCCACAGCTGTGGCAATGCTAGAGGCTTAACCCACTGCCACAGCAGCAGGACCGGTTATTATCTTAATGACAAACATCTGGTAGGCAATTAGCAAATCCATTTTTTGAGAGTTTACATTTGTTCAAATTTACATTTGTTCAGATTCCTAAACCTTTGAATGTAGTTTTTTTTTTAATAAAAAGCTAGCCTGGGCAGCATAACTTTCACACACTCTGAATTATTTTACTTCTTGTTTGAATCTGTTAATAGATACTCATTGCAATAATATTTGTTTTAAGTTTATCTTAAGTTAAATCTCCACAGGTAATAAGGAATACACTAAAATGCTCGTAAGTGACTCATGTTACCATGATTTGTTATAACAACATTCTTTAACTGTATTCATGTTGCTGCTTTGACAGAGATCCTTGAGGCTAAATGACTTGTGAACTCACTCTACTTTTATTTTTGAAAATAGAGTCCTTTTTGATTGGTTATTGAAACTAATGACCTTTCATAATAAAAATGACAGCCTGTGTGCCACTGGACCTGTGTGTTCTTCCTGTAGCATTAGCTTATTGGAAGCTTTTGAGTGAGAAGATTATTGTCTAGGTCAAAACGTTTGAACAAATAGAGCTCAGGAACGTAACCTTTGGCTCAGAAAACTCCTGTGCCATAAATAATAAATTGTTTGGAAAATTCTTATAGACCAGCTCATAGAGGATTAGTATATAGACAATATGCCCGTTAAAATAGTTGAGGGAGGAGTTCCTGCCATGGCCCAGTAGAAGCAAATCTGACTAGCATCCATCCAGAGGATGCAGATTCGATCCCTGGCCTCTGAGGATCCGGCATGGCCATGAGCTGTGGTATAGTTTGCAGATGCGGCTTGTATGTGGCGTTGCTCTGACTGTGGTGTAGGCCAGTGGCTACAACTCCAATTTGACCCCTAGCCTAGGAACCTCCATATGCCACGGGTGTGGCCCTAAAAAGACAAAAAATAATAACAACAATAATAATAATAGTTGAGGGAATGCAAACACTAGTGGATATAAATTTGAAGGTAGAAACTGCTCAAGCTTATGCTTCTAGAAGCTCCTTGAGGCAAATCTTCACCCCTGGCAAAGTACTGGGACATAGTAGGCATTCAGCAAATGTTACAAGGGTTGGAGGAGCCAGTGCCCCAAGAGCAAAGCCGGGGAGTGTGATTTGGGAAGGAGGTGGTGTGGGACAGACTGGGAATGTGTGTGAGGAGTCAGTGTCTAGGTGGGCGTTCGTGATGCCTAACTGAGGACGAGGTTGAGCAGTAAGCCGGAATAGGCTGTGAGGTGAGTCTCCAGGAAAAAGGAGTGGTTTATTTTGTGTAATTGTACTTATTATATGTTACAACTGTATGTAATACACATTATGCTCTAAGTAATTCGCAAGGTTGTAACTGTATCACATATATGTGTGTACATGTACACGCACAAACACACACACACATAGAATGCCATTTGTTACTAGTTCAGACTCATGGGCACTGGTGGACCATGTATCCAAAGCAATCCTATCCTGTCCCTTCACTGGTGCTTTTTTTCCACCAATAAACCGTTAGTCTGAAGATCCTAAAAGTACCATTAAACCTTACATGAGTCCCTTGTCCCTGGGCTGGTCACCAGCAGGCAGCCTCACACAGTTGCTCCTGGAGACTGTATGAGTGTTGCTTGCTCTGTTGCTCCACTGAAGGGGGTTGGAAACCACTGTAGACTTCACATACTTTAGGTGCAGTTTGGTATCAAAAGAAAAGAAAGTCTTGCTACATATTAGTTTTGACTTCTGTGGTGGGTGTTGTAATGTAGGCCTAGGTTCCCCCAAGGGGGGGTTTTCCCGGAGAGCTGTCTGAAGACACCTGCTGGGAACTTAGACTGTAGTTTGTGCATGCATTTGGGAGCAGCTGAGGGGTTTGAAGCATAGAAAGGACATGATTATTTTTGCAGTTTAGAAAGATCCTTGGCTGTGGGAGATAAGAAAATAAGAATGAAGGCAGGAGGGGGCAAGTCTAAAGAGGCAGCTCAGTTAAGAGGCTGTTGTTCCAGAGAGGGGTGGAAAGCCGGAGCCAAGGTTGTGGCAGAGAGCTGGGGAGAAAGGGAGAGACTTGAGTTATTCCGGGGGGCAGGCGGGGATGCCCAGGGACTTAGGGTCTGACTTGCTCGGGTAACTGCAGGAACAGATGGTAGAGTGGGTCCCTGGACTGAGGAGTGCCAAGGGAGGAGCCGGTCTGTGGGTACCAATCAGTTCTGCAGGGAAACATTAGCTCGCAAAACGCAGGTGTCATCTGGGCCTTCCCTGCAGTCACTCCTTTTAACTTTGTTCCCACTCTCTGCACACCCCCTTGCCTTTCATTTCCTTGCCATCACTGCTCAGTGTGTATTTGTGTTTCACGTTTCACCTAATGCCATGAGGTCCTCTTCTCATGGACCCGTGGATATCTGCCTGAGCCTTTCTTCCCTTGTTCCGTATCTTCCTGATGAGCCTCCTGGGTTCTCACTTGGCTGCTTTCTCCTGTCCCATCACGTGATTGGAGGCTTTTTCCCTCGGGCCTCCTTAGAACCCCTACAGACACAAGCTGGTTGGTTGGTGGGAGGAACCCCGAGAGGCATTGGGCCAGCTGGGAGTGAAGGAGTGAGAGACGGAGAGGGGCGGGTGGCAGAGGGAACTCAGAAAATGCCTCCCGTGATCAGTTCTGAGCCCAGAGCCAGCACTGGCCACTTGGGACAACAGCAGTCCACACCAAGTGTGATTGTTTTGGAGGAAGGAGCACTCTGCCCTAAGCTTGTGGGGTTTTCCTCTTTGTGTGTGTGTATGTGTGTGTGTGTGTGTGTGTGTGTGTAAATTTCAAATGATTTTTTTATTATAAGAGCAGTAAATATTCATTATAGGAAAAACCATTGCATTAAGAAGAAGAAAAAAATGCCATGATCAAAACTCCCAGAGATAACCACAATTAAAACCTTGGAGTGTGGCTGGGCGTGTGTGCACATGCTAGAACTGGTGTCACCACTTCTTGTCCCCAGAACAGGATCTCAGTGTACACACTGTGGTGCAATGTTTTAAAGGCTGACACACTGTCCCTTTAGTAGCTTGCATTTTTAGCCCTGTCGTTGAGCCTGAGAAGCTGGCTGCTGGTGGGCCCTGTGCATCCTGGCCACGGTCCTGAAGGTTCCTGCTTGGCCGCTGCTTTCTCTGCAGTGAAAGGGAGTCCTCCCAGCCTACATGCCCTTCAGCTCGCTGTTATTCTCTTTACCTCGGATCTCCTCAGTTCTGCTTACTAGTGCGGAAGATAAGCTTTTTCACTCACTCATCACATTCGGACTGCCTGCAAGTGGCCTGGTAATCGAGGGAAAGAAGGCACTGGCTAGAAGGGTGAGGCTGGCAGGAAGCGGACCTGGGCTGGGCCCCTTTAACGGGCCCACAAGCAGTTTCCATTCCCCGCCTCCACCTTCATCCTGTGCTCTTCTCTACCCCTCATCCTGCTTTTCCCAGTCTCCTCAGTTCCCTAGCATTACATAATATTCCTGTTAGGATCAGTTCCTGTTTTGCTAGCAAGAGGAACTGTGACTCTTTCAGGGAAAAACCCTGTTCTAACATTAGTAGCGGCTGCTGGTGGCCAATCCATGATCTCATATGGGAAACACACCGCTTGCTGGCTTCTGTGTTCCCGTCTGAGTCAGCGCACAGATGGGATTACCTTTCTGCCTTGGTTGGGTTCCCCTCTGCCTTGTTTCTTCTGTGGGAGTGAAGTGACTTCTCTTAGGACAGTTTAGCAGTCACTTTCACTGAGGCATAAGTGCCTTGGGCCATGTACTTCATCCCAAGGAACAAGTCTCCCAATATACTGTATACTCTTTAAAACATTTTATTATGGAAAATAAAGTGTAAGAAAAATAGGGAGAATCGTAGGAGTCCCCACTTGCTGGAGCCCAGCTCATCAGTGATCAGTTGAATGGTCAATATTGTGGCAGCTCAACTCCACCCACTTTCTCTCCAATTTTTGAAGCAATTGCTAGACATCATATCACTTCATCTTGTTTTATTTTAGCATTTCATTATACATTCCTAAAAGATAAAAATTCTTCAACAGACCATCATAGTACTGTTTTCACACCTAAAAAATGAACCACAGTTCCTGAAGGTCATCAAATCCAGTCAGTATTCAGATTTTCCTAGTTGCTTCATAATTTTCTAGCTTGTGTGTGTGTTTGAATCAGGATCCTAACAAGATTTGTATATTGCAATTAATTGATAATGTCTTTTAGGTTCTTTTAATCTCTAGGTTCCAGTTCCTTCTCTCTTCTGTTTCCCATATTCTGGATTCTGTTGATTTTATTTTCATACATTCTTTAATACATTCACAGTTTAAACTCTGCAATGAATTCTTTTATAGCATTAATGACCATCCATGCTGGGACCCCCTTTTATCATTAATTTCCCTTGCATGACTCAGGTGAATGGTTCCTGCCTAATGTCAAATATAAATACTATAAACTATAATGTGGGAGTTCCCATTGTGGCTTAGCGGGTTAAGAACCTGACTAGTATTCATGAGAGATGCAGGTTCGATCTCTGGCCTTGCTCAGTGGGTTAAGGATCCAGCGTTGCTACAAGCTGTGGCAAAGGTCACAGAGGTGGCTCAGATCTGGCGGTAGCTGTAACTGTGACATAGGTCTCAGCTATAGCTCTGATTCAACCCCTAGCCCAGGAACTAATATATGCCGTGGGTGCAGCCATTAAATAAAAACAGAATAAAATAAAATACAATGTCAAATATAGGCCTTTCTGTTATAACACAATATATGTGTTTATGAAAAATTTTACATTTTGAAAAATTCCGTATTAAAAATAATAGAGCTTGTGGGGAACATTAGGTAAGAGTTGAATTGCTAAAATCTATGCAGTTTTGTAAGTAAGACTACACATGTTGCCTGCCTCTGCACACCGCCTCTTTCTCTTACACACATATACACACGCACGCGCATTGTTGCCTCATGAGATGGTTCAGGCCAGAGAAGGTACGTAGGGAGATCTTTATTTTTTGTTTGTTTGTTTTCTTTTTTTTAAACTTAATGGATTTTATTTCAATTATAGGTGTACATAAATCATCACAAGTCAATTGACAGATTTTGTGTCCCAAACCCACAGTGCATCCCCCCACCCCCCAGATTGTCTTATTTGAAAAACCAAGGTTTTCTAAAGTCTGTGAGTCATTCTCTGTTCTGCAAAAAAGTTCACTGTGTCTTTTTAGTTTCCACATGTAAGCGGTTGCATTGGGTGTTGCTGTCTAATTGTCTTACTGGTTTCACTTTGCATGATAATTTCTAGGTCCATCCATGTTGCTGTAAATGTTGGTAGTTCGTTCCTTTTAATGGCTGAGTAATATTCCATTGTGTGTATGTACCATATCTTCCCTATCCACTCCTCTGTCGATGGGCATTTAGGTTGTTTCCATGACCTGGCTATTGCATAGAGTGCTGCAATGAACACTGTAGTACGTGTCTTTTCGAGTCACGGTTTCCTCTGGTTAGATGCCCAGGAGTGGGATTGCTGGATCAAATGGTAATTCTATTTTGAGTTTTCTGAGGAATCTCCATACTGTTTTCCACAGTGGTTGCACCAATTTGCATTCCCACCAACAATGTAATAGGGATCCTTTTTCTCCACACCCTCTCCAGCACTTATTGTTTGTAGACTTTTTGTTGATGGCCATTTTGGCCCGTGTAAGGGTACCCCATAGTGGTTTTGATTTGCATTTCTCTAATGAGGAGCGATGTTGAACCTCTTTTCATGTGTTTATTTGCCATCTGCATGTCTTCTTTGGAGAATTGTCTGCCTAGATCCTCTGCCCATTTTTTGATGGGGTTCTTTGTTTCTTTGGTATTGAGCTGTAGGAGGTGTTTGTAAATTTTGAGGGTTAATCCCTTGTCAGTTGATTCATTTGCAAATATTTTCTCCCATTCTGTGGGTTGTCTTTTCATTTTGTTTAGGGTTTCCTTTGCTGTGCAGAAACTTTGAAGTTTAATTAAGTCCCATTTGTTTATTTCTCTTTTTATTGTCCTTACTCTGACACATGGATCTGAGAAGATGTTGCTATCATTTATGTCAGAGAGTGGCCTGTGTTTTCCTCTAAGAGTTTTATAGTATCTGGTCTTACATCTAGATCTTTAATCCATTTTGAGTTTATTTTTGTGCATGGTGTTAGGAAGTGTTCTAGTTTCATTTTTTTCCATGTAGCTGTCCAGTTTTCATAGGGAGATCTTTAAAGTGCAGAAAAAACAACAGAATGGACACGTTGGCTTGTAGGTGCTGAGTTACTAGGGCCAGAAGTGGAGTTCAGAGCTGAGGGGTTGCCATTAAGGTGACCTCACAAGCACCATTGCAGGTTGGTTTCCTGGGAAGCAGACTCCAAAATGGGGCATTAATTAGTATGAAGGACGGTATTGGGAGGCACTTTCTGGAGCATTAGCTGGGAGGGGTGCCTGTGGGGAAGAAGTGGGATGGGGTGGGTGAAAAGTTGGGCTGCCATGACGTGGTTACATGACCTCAGCCGGCTAAACAGGGACCTCTTCAGAGTCACCCCAGGTCCTGCATGGCCCTGCACTAACCAGTCACCAGGGCCAGGCTTTTTCCTCAGGAGCGGAATTGTGACATTAGGCCAGGGGGCTGCCCCCAGATAGACTGTCCCACAAGCAAACCCTTCCGGTCCTGAAGTTGATCTGAGGACGCAGCACAGCATTCGCTGCTGGAGCTAATTTTAATTTTCTGAAAGTCCAGCCAAAAGGGCCCTGCCTGAGTAGCAGCCCACCTAAGAGGCTTCGTTTTTTTATTTCCCTTTCTTTCTGGGAGTATGATTCTACCCACACTTCCTGGCTCCCCTAGCCTAGGAAAAATCACACAACGTCTGCATTTTACTGTTACTACTCCTCTGTTGATCTGTGATAGGTGAGCTCTTCGGTACAGAAACTGTCACGCTATAAACTGCAAAAGAAAAGTAAAGAATAACATCAGGGCCTCTTCACTTTCCCGTTGACTTCAGAAAGTGTACCTGTTCACTGGCCTTGGCAGTTAGTTATCAGGCTTAATGGCTCTGAGAAATTCACCTAAAATGTAAGGCTCTTCCCAGGGTGGCACATGATAAATTGTACCTAACTTAGGCATCCTACCCACCAGACTGTCACATCACAGATGTACATGGTTAGTTACTGCGGAGCGGCAGAGGAGCCGAGGAAGCAGTCATTTCTCTGGCTATCAGAAAAGTTAGCTGGCTAATTACTGCCAATGACTCTTTAAATACATTGACAAGGAAGCAGATGATATAGGAAATTCAGTAGCATAATAAGGCGTTTTGGATTCATGAAAATGTGAAGACATGACTAGGATCATGAACTCCAAAGAGCTTAGACTTATTTTATGTCTTGGCCTCAGTAACCTGGATTTGTTGAGGTTTCTATTTCTCTAGACAGAAAAGCCGACCCAAGGAAGCTACTCTCCCTGAGAACAATCTGAACAGTTCTTAGAATCTCCACCTTCATTGGAATCTGCACCTTCAGTGATAAAATGGATGGCTCATCTCGCCACTCACCATGCCCAAGTTCTGCCATGTTAGCCATGCAGAATCACTTGGTAACTCTGAGTGATAGGTCTGGCCTAGAATCTTTTTAGGTAACGGATCCTGTTGTCTTTAATTTCGTTTCCTTGGCAACAAACTCAAACACTTGTCTGGCTAAGGAGGAAAGAGCTGTTCACAGTACATTGTTGTTCTTTTATAGGATGCATCACTCCATCCTCGAGCGCAGTGTGTGCCCACGTATAGAGGGAGATGTGGACACATGTATACCAGAACATGCGTTCAGTTTGTTCAGTATTATGAAAAATATTTGCATTTAAGATTTTAATTCATTTCTTATATATGTTTGGGGTTTAAGAATATTTGGAGTGCCCACTGTGGCTCAGTGGGTTAAGAACCTGACATAGTGTCCATGAGGATGTGGGTTCAACCCCTGACCTCATTTAATGGGTTAAGGATCCAGCGTTGCCACAAGCTGCAGCATAGGTTGCGGATGTGACTCAGATCTGGCATCTGCAGCTCCAATTCGACCCCTGTCCCCGGAACTGCCAAATGCTACAGGTATATGCCATAGAAAAAATAAAAATTAAATAAATAAAATTTGTTCTGTAGGAAAAAAAAACAGATCATTTAATCTGTCCCTATGGGATTGCTTTAATAAGACTAATTGTAATTAGTACAGCAAATGTTTATAAATGAGCATTACAGAATTGCTTGAAGCTACCTGAAAGCATTTCTCTTAAAAAATTTGAAATTTCTCTTAGTCTTAGGAGTTCCTTTTTATTAGAATGGTTTTATAATTAAGTCATTTGGTTAGTTTATCATTGAAACACTGTTGTGTTGAATGGAGTTTGAGAATCTCGTCTTTGGTAGACGTTGGTTCTAAAGTAAAGTATTAAGGAAGAGTCTGTTTGGCAATTTGCTAGACCATAGAGATAATCTGAGGAGAAGCTTAAACCCAGCCATAAATTAGTAGGATTTCACTAGCAGGTCTAAGTGTAGTTTAATATAGTTCTTGATGCCTATCAGTCAGGAAATTGTAATGCCAAGTAATTCTATTGGAACCAGTTTATAACAGCCAAAAAATTCTGTTTAAAACTCAACCTTTAACCTAAAGCTTTACAGGAATTTTCACAGTAATTTTTTACCTTCCTTCCATGATGTTTAAATGTTAAGTTCTCTCTGTTTTGTTAAGAGTCAGAGTGCTGGTAGTTCTTTCTGTTTGTCAGGATTCTGTTACTTTTCTGAAGCCCAGTGAACCTCTAGGAAGTTCACTCAGTGTTTTATTTCTTCAGATACCATTCAGCCTCTGCAAATAGCACAAGGCTGAAGTGCTTGGGTTTTGTTTTGTCATCTGTTGTCCTTTGGCAGGTTTATCTTTTCTGTATCAGGAAGAGTTGTTTTAAGCAGCTAGTAGCAGTAAGCACAGGCTGCATGCAATCATTTGCCTCCCCTGACATTTGCTTGTCCAGGACTCCTTCTGTAATTCTATTCCAACCCTTAAAATCACGGGGAGGGTCTCAGTTTTACCTAACTGTTTTTGAAGCATTTTGTGGGCTTGAACCTTTAAGTAGCTTTTAACAAGTGCTTAAACTTATGTCATGATTTCAGTAACTTAGATTTGGTGCAGTTTCTATTTCTCAAACAGAAAAGCTGACCTTTGGAAGGGACCTAAGTGCAATTCTAACATTCATGTCAGTGGGCTTTCTAAAAGGTAGGAGGGGAGTTCCCATTGTGGCTTAGTGGTAATGAACCGTGAGGATGTGTGTTCGTGAGGATGTGTGTTCGATCCCTGGCCTTGCACGGTGGGTTAAGCTCCAATTTGACCCCTAGCCTGGGAACATGCATATGCCACAGGTGTGGTCCTAAAAAGCAATAAGTAATTAGATAAATAGTAGGGGGCTTTCATAGGAAGTTGTTGAGTAGACTCTGAAATTAGACTTTAGAAATCAGTAAATTCATTTCTCTGTATCACTGAGACCTGTAAACAGAGCATCAGCTTGAGATATTTATTTCATTCTCATTCCAAAGTTGTTGGTTTCAGATTGGAAATTGTTTACCTGCCTACTTGGTGAGTCTAAGAAAATCTTTTAAAAAATGTATGATGTACGTTTAATTTTAGATTATCACCATTATGCTCATCCCATCCCTTCCACCCTGTTAACATGATAAATACATTATTAGGGAGGCAGTACTGTATTAAAGCATAGCGTTAGTATTGTTTTTTTTTTTTTTTTTTTTTTGCCTTTTGTCATTTTATGGCCGCGGGTTTATGGCCGCACCCGCGGCATGTGGAGGTTCCCAGGCTAGGGGTCTAATCGGAGCTGTGGCCACCGGCCTTCGCCGCAGCCACAGCAACGCAGGATCCGAGCCGCGTCTGCAACCTACACCACAGCTCACGGCAACGCCGGATCG
>PVHT021183556.1:8163380-8290880 GCA_004024745.2 Catagonus wagneri
AGCAGGGATCGAACCCGCAACCTCATGGTTCCTAGTCGGATTCGTTAACCACTGCGCCACGACGGGAACTCCTGTTTTGTTTTTTAATAGACCCCAGTTACTCAGAATTGGATTAATCGCAGCACATGACACATTACCATCTTTGGTCACAATTTTAGACTCCTTTTTAGGGATCCACATGAGGATAGAACTGTTAGGCTGATACCTGGGGGAACCTTTTTTAAGTTAATGGATAAAATCAGCTCTCTGTGAGTTGAAGTTACAGTGAGCCTTAAGCAGAGCCTGCTTTCTAGTCCTGTTAAGTTCAGCCTAGATCCTGTAGTTTAGGCAATAGTGTATAACAGATTATGCAGAAACAGGCTAGAGGCTTGGTCACAACTCCCTCATTTTAATCTCTCATTGTTTCATCATTCTTCTTCTAAGAAATGTTGTTTTAATTTGTTTCTTCCTTTCTCTTACCTCTGATCTAGACCCTTCCAATTCCTTGTTCTACTTAACTCAGATGTTTCTCTGTGCCATCCAGTGGCATTGGGTGCGTGGCAAGATGATTCAGTGAGTAAGACACAGCTCCTGTCCACAATCAGGTTGCGAAGTCTCAGCTGGAGTAGAGGCCTCCTCATGTGCTGTGCCAGAGGTTTTGAGGACATTAGTGATGCAGTGATGAATTCATTGTGCGGAGGTTAAAGAAGCTAACATGTGTGGTTGCCTTAAAGGGGTAGCAGTTCAGGTTGGAAGGTCTTGCAAACCATACCCATAAAAACACAGATCTTTGCAAAAGCAAAGGGACTTTGGGGAACAGTAAGGAAACTGATAGGGCTGGACTAGGGGCAAACACCCCATACACTTCTCCCCTCTGTGTTAAACCGCAGAATTCATAACATTCCACCTGTGTATGCATCAGTGCTTCAGTATATGTCTCTAAAAGTTAAAGGACTTTTTAAAGTGTCTATAGCTCTAAGATCATTAATATACTCTATAAAAAGTGGTAATAATGGCATGCTTATCATCAGTAAGTGTTCATAAATGTCATCAATTTTAGTTTTCTTTACAATTCTTTGAGTCGGGATCCAGTTACAGTTCACCCATAACAATAGGTTGACATATCTTTTTAAGATACATCATATCTCTTTCTTTTCCTCTTTTCATATCTCTTCATATGTCTTTCTTTTCGTCTCTCATTTTTAGAATGAAATTTGGAATAGAAATTTTCAAATATCTACTATTTGATTATCTGAAAGTAATAAACATAAATATTTTATTTATTTCTTTGATTTTTCCAATTTTCAAATGAAGCGCTTCTCTAGCATTCTCTGAAACGGACCAGCAAGTTTTCCTCTTCTGTATCATTCACGGATTGAAATATATTTGTTATATTTCAGTGTGTTGCATTTATCATCTCTACTGATGATCAAATTTTCTGTCTGCCCAGTGGGAACCTCTTCAGGTTGGTTCCTAAATTCATTTGATGTGACCGTGACTGCTATTTGGTCACTCCTCCCTATTTAGTGTAAGATTTTTCTAGGCCCACCTTCTATATTTGGTGCTTCAGATTCAGAGTCACCCATTTCTTGCTGGTTCCTTTTGGTGGTAAATGATGTTTAGAGACCATAATCTGAGCAGTATTGTTGCTTATTGACACTAGGTTGGTCTTTGTTCCTAGGCCTGTTATGTCAATAGACTGTAATTTTTTTAAATAATAAAGTATATTATGAGTTTATATTCATATTGCTTCTTCAGATTTAGGACCATAATACTTAACCTCATTAATCTTTTATCTTTATCCACAGTAAGAATTCTTAGCATCTATCAATTCTAGAAATAGAAAGCATTAAAATACGCATAACTTGTTTGCTTATTTTCTATTGTATCTACAGTAGTCACAGATAACATCAATAACTTGATTATCAAAAAAAAGAAAAATAGGAGTTCCCTTATGGCCCAGAAGATTAAGGGTCCAGCATTGTCACTGCAGCAGCTCAGGTCACTGCTGTGGCACGAGTTCAGTCCCTGGCCTGGGAACTTCTGCATGCCATGGATGTGGCCAGAAAAAAGAAAAAATAGAATAAGGGATTTTAAAAAAAATTTTGACCAATTCTTTTTGACCTGAGGGTATATATTAGGTTATGTACAGTCAAATTACAGTGTTTTTTTTGGGGGAGGGGGGTTTTTTTTTCACCTGAACAAGACATTTTGTTCTCATAGTTTTGGAGGCTGAGAGGTCAAAGTGCAAGTGGAAAGGCAAATTACAGTGTTTTTAAGTCATTTGGAATTTTGTTCTGTGAAGGGATTCAGCTGACTTGTTGCAAAATCAAGTTCATGTGTTTTCATTTTATTTTTCAAAATTGCTTTCTTAAATTTTAATTTTGTTATATATCCATTGATTACTGATTGTGTTCTCCATTTCTTTTTTTTTTTTTTTTTGCATGTTTGGGGTACACATTTTTTTTTTTTAGTGATTTTTGTTTTTTCCGTTATAGCTAGTTTATAGTGTTCTGTCAATTTTCTACTGCACAGCAAAGTGACCCGGTCACACATACATATATACATTCTTTTTCTCACATTATCCTCCATCATGCTCCATCACAAGTGACTAGATATCGTTCCCAGTGCTATACAACAGGATCTCATTGCTTATCCATTCCAAAGGCAATAGTTTGCATCTATTAACCCCAAATTCCAGTCCATCTCACTTCCTCCCCCTCCCCCTTGGCAACCACAAGTCAGCTTTTCAAGTTGATGAGTTTCTTTTCTGTGGAAAGGTTCATCTGTGCCATATATTAGATTCCAGATACAAGTGATATCATGTAGCATTTGTCTCTCTCTTTCTGACTGACCTCACTTACTATGAGAGTCTCTAGTTTCATCCATGTTGCTGCAAATGGCATTATTTTATTTTTTTTTTATGGCTGAGTAGTATTCCATTGTGTACATATACCACATCTTCTTAATCCATTCATCTGTCGATGGACAGTTTAGGTTGTTTCCATGTCTTGTCTGTCGTGAGTAGTGCTGCAGTGAGCATATGGGTGCATGTGTCTTTTTCAAGGAAAATTTTGTCCAAATATATGCCCAAGAGTGGGATTGCTGGGTCATGTGGTAGTTCTATATTGAGTTTTCTGAGGTACCTCCATACTGTTTTCCATAGCGATTGTACCAGTTTACATTCCCACCAACAGTATAGGAGGGTTTCCTTTTCTCCGCATCCTCTCCAGCATTTGTTATTTGTGGCCCTTTTTTTGTTTGTTTTTTGTTTTTTTTTTAGGGCAGCACCCACGGCATACGGAGGTTCCTAAGCTAGGAGTGGAATCAGAGCTGTAGCTGTCGGCCTACGCCACAGCCACAGCAACGTGAGATCTGAGACGCGTCTGCAGCCTATACCACAGCTCACGGTAGCACTGGATCCTTAACCCACTGAGTGAGGCCAGAGATCGAACCTGAGTCCTCATGGATGCTAGTCGGGTTCATTAATGGCTGAGCCTTGATGGGAACTCCTGTGGACTTATTAATGATGGCCATTCTGACTGGTGTGAGGTGGTACCTTGTATTTTTGATTTGCATTTCTCTAATAATCAGTGATATTGAGCATTTTTTCATGTGCTTGTTGGCCATCTGTTCTCCATCTTTATTCTCTTGATTATATTATAAATTATTCTGTAATTTGAACTTTGCACAGACCTTTCCGTGGACCCGATTCCAAAATCTTTCTTCTTTACCTGATTATCCCACTGGTCAGACCACACAGCTCTTACTGCTTGCACATAATCCTAAAAAGAATATATGGTCTTATTGTAGGCAGTCTTTTAAACTTTATACGTACATATGTGGCATGATTTAGGACATGTTATTTCTCTGCCACCTTTTATTCTAAGACGGAAGAGTGATTTTTCTGTCTAGGCCTGGGAACAAAATATTCCCATTTCAGTAATGGGATATCTAGAAAAGAGCTAGCTTTGTCTCCCAAAGTCACCAAGGAAACTGTTTGTTGGTAATGGAATCCTTGCTTTTCACTTCCTTACCAGGTGTCTGCCATTTTTGGTAAAAAGTCACCCCTTTAGACAGGCCAAGGCAAATCAAAGATTTAGGAGAACTACTCACTTTATCCAGATCATGGTCTTTATGAACAGACCATCTCAAAGTAAGTTCAGCCTAATACTAATTCCATGAGATGGCAATGGATGTTAGACCCTGAAAGTTTCCAGAGTGAACTAAGTTTGAGAAATTCTGAAGACTCAGCCACTACCAATCTCTCAGATGATGATGTACATTATGAGTCAAAAGGAGGAAGAGCACAGGTTTGTTTCCCAAACTCTCTTGACCACGCATCCATCCCGGTTTTTCATAAGGCTGTGCTGGAAAGTAAGCCTGCTTTTAGATGTCACTTTACAGGACGGATGTGGGTCAGAGCAGCATGTTAACCCATGTCACAGGGATCCATTCAGCAGAGTGCAGATGCTGAAGGACTTCTGTGAGACAGATGGCTTGGTTTCATCAGCATGAAACTGAAAAAACAAGAGACGGGATAAGAACCTATAGCCTGAAAGAGTCAGGAGACATCAACCAATCACAATATATGGACCTTATTTGGAAACAGATTCCAATGAATTGTAATAAGATGTAACTTAAAAGACAGTAAAGTCAGTGCAAACACAGACTAGAGAAATTTAGTGATGTTAAAGAATTTTTTGTTAAATTTTTGTGTGTGATAATAGCATTAAGTTATGGATTTTTTTTTGAGCTGCTATCTTTTAGAGACACTGAGATTTATAAAGTATATAATATTTTTGATTTGCTTTGAATTAATGAGTAGGGTTGCTTATGTGGTGGTAATTGTTGAAGCTGGGTAATGGGTACGTTGGGTTGGATTCATTATACTATTTCATCTGCTTTTCTACGTGTTTGAAAATTTATATGATAAGAATGTTTTAAAAAGAAGGCTGCCAAGTCTGTGTCACTTTCACATGCGTTGCTTAGAAATACCTGAGGCCGTGACTGATTGACATTTCCCTGCTGAATTTAGATTCTTCTCCAGAAGCTGTCTTTGTCCCGCTCCCCAAAAGACCAGGATTTCTAAAGCAGAGTCCTTCTTGGAGTCACAGGTGGGATTTGTTTTAGGATGAGCTAGATCATCAGTGACCTTCTCTATTTGGAGGAGTATCTCAGAGCCTTGCTTGTTTCTTGGCAGTATGGAAGGGGAATTGTGAGTGGCCCTGGGAAGCACAGGTTGTCTAAATGGAGGAAGCGTTCTCTCTGCAGTCTGTGGTTTGTAGCCACCCCCCAATCAGAACATGAACAAGCGGATCGGACTACGTGCCCAGGAGCCAGTAACACAGAGCAGTTAGGGGCAGGGCTCAAAGCAAGGAAGGTGGTGATGGCATTCCACCCAGAAAGGAAGTTCTTATAAAACCGTCTATCCCTGTTGCCGCTGTTTTTGCAAAATGAGATATAAAAATCTGTTTGTGTGTGTGTGTGTAAGACAGTTTTGTTTTGTTTTGGGCCACACCATTTTAAGATGTATTAAAAACCTCACCTCCTTTCTTTACTCTGCACCCCTTCCTGCCTCACTCCCTCCAATCCCCAGGCTACTTACACACCCAGCCCCCCTGAGGCTAGTTTAGTTTATTGCCAGTTGTGGTGTTCTTTGCGCTGGAAAGTAGCAGGAAGAGCTGATAAGGTGCCGAGGACAGAAATCTCTGGTCTTATCTCTCTCCCGCACACGGTGCCGAGAGTGCATCCTTTTCCTGTCCTCCAGCAAGAGACATAAACCGACCATCTCCTGGCAGCAAGGACTTCAAACAGGGCTTAAGGGCCTGTCTCTACTTTCTATGAGAGCCAGAAAGGAGAAAGTGGGTCACTGCTGTTTTGAAAGTTGTTTTAGTTTCAGTAAAAATGTATGTTGTATGTTCTCTTCTAATTAACAAACATAACTAACATAATAAGACACGGATTAAGAAAGCAGAAGAAAAGGAAAAGAGGTGAGGGCTGAGTTGAAGGGCTTCCAAAACAACCAGAGATGTAAGTCACCAGGCTGTTTTGTTTGGTTAGACTTTTGCCAGGACGTAAGTTTGGCCTGAAAGGATTAGATTTGACTTTTTGCTTGTTGACAGATTAAGCAAATGATTTGAAGAGCTTTTGTGGTAATAACAAATTGGCACATGGTGGCCCAGTGTTGGAGGAGAAGAGTGAAATATAGGCCCACTTTTCTTTCTGTCCCTCTGTCCTGCCAGTAAAGCAGAAACAACATTCTCTCCCAGGTTTGCATCCTGTGATGCAGTGAAAATAGGATGAAGAGGAACCTTCCTCAGAGTTAGAGCACAGCCAGGGGCTGAGAGCCGCCTCTTTGCTTCCCCTGCTAGAGTCTGAAGTGAGGACACCAGTGATGCAGGTCTGGGCATTACTTTCTCCCCTCTGGGTCCTCCTTGGAGCTTTACCAGGTAGACCCAGAAGAGTCAGCCAGCCTTGACTTCAGCCTAAGTCATCTGGATCCTCAGAGAGGATCTTCCTCAGTAAGATATCTTAAGACTTTACAGTCTTGACACACTTAGTTACCATTTTTGGGAGACACTGGTCACTGGACAATTTTCACAAACAGCCAATTGTTGGAATTCTAAAAGTAACGACACCTTCAGAATTGTGCTCATTACATAGTAGTAAAGGTCCAGTTTTATTCCCGAAAGCTTCTTAGTCTCCTGTCCCTGAGTGCTGTGAAATTATCTAGGCAACAACTCACAGACCTTAACAACTATGTTGTTGTTTTTCAAACTGTGTTCTTAGAGCCCTGAGGGTTCGTCACAGGTGCCTCAGGGTGGCCTTTCGAGGGGGAGAAGGGTCAGGACATGAGCTTTGGGTTCCCCCAGCCCCACCTCAGCCATAGTTCCTCTGACATCTTACGCACTGGCCTTCTGTTTAAGATTCCATGCTGCTGAAACCATGTTTGAAAGATGTCTTCCCTGTTTTGTAGATAATTCACTTTGAGGTCCAGAAAGGACAGTTACTTGTCCAAGTTTCCACATTCTCTCAGATGTGAGTCAGATTTTTTTTGACACCCAGGTCATTGCCACTTCTGCTTTGGTGAATTCGGCACATTTCTTTTTTTTGCTTTGAATATTTTATACCAGTGCCCCTCAAAGTGGGTCCACAGACCAGCTTGTGACAGGACAGAAGTTGAGAGTAAGCCTTTAGGAACTTTTAGAGTAGTGTGATATTAATTATTAGAAATTGGAATCTGTGTTTTGTATGTCTTTTTAAAATTTCATTTTTTAGTGATTTTTGACAGAAATCTTGGCCCACAATTTATTGGAGATTTGAAAAAGGAAAAAAAAGAAAGGTCCTTCACCCCTGACAGTCTGGGAAGCACTAGAATACAGGGCGTTGACTTTCCACAGAGGTTGAGCCTTCTCTGGGCTCCGAACAAGAGGCAGGTCTTGCTTTAAGGAAGCTTTTTTGGATTCTGACCAAGTAGGGCGGTAATATTACATCTTCTTTTCATTAATATCTTCCTTGCTTATAAAATAAAATTATTATAGCTTGCATGAAACTAAGAGATTATATATTTAAGTATATGATAGTGATATATGAGGATTATATATTTAATAACAATAGTAATTTTTTTATGAACTCTTTGGAATTGTAATCTCAGTTTAATTGGTTAGAGGTTTTATTGAATGGAGTTGTTTTGTATTTGGTTTTCTAGTTTAGCTTCTGGGCAATTTTTTGTGGTTAGGACACTTACATGAGATCTACCCAGATATTTTTTATTTTATTCTTTTGTGGTTAGGACCATACAGGAGCCCTACCCAGACTTTTTTTTTTTAACTGTTTCCCCCAGGACAGGAGCTCCTGTCTGAACCCTGCCCCTGGTGAGTAGTAGCTACTGTAGCTTTTCAGTGGCTAAGCTTGTGAAGGCTGCTGTTGGCCACATCTTTAGACCACAACCTCCTCAAGACCTTATATTTTGTGTGTGTGTATAATTTACTTTTATTACATGACCCAATGACTTCAGAATTTTACTTAATTTACTCTTACTAACATATCCTTTAAATGCAGAGTTATTTTGCCCTACCAGATTTACTCCTAGAAGTGTTTTTTTTTTTTTTTTTGCTTTTTTAAGGCTGCACCCACATCATATGGAAGTTCCCAGGCTAGGGGTTGAATTGGAGCTACAGCTGCCAGCCTATACCATAGCCACAGCAACTCGGGATCCGAGCTGCATCTGTGACCTACATACACCACAGCTCATGGGAACGCCGGATCCTTAACCCACCGATCACGGCCAGGGATCAAACCCACATCCTCATGGATACTAGTCGGATTCAATTCTGCTGTGCCACAACAGGCATTCCCACTCCTAGAAGTATTTTTAAAATACTTTTATTGGCTCCTTTAATTTCAGGTCAATTAAAGAGAGATCTATGTAATGATTAATCTTGCATGCAAGAACTGAGAGGACTTTATTAATAGCTTCATTCACTTAAATTACTTTACCTCTCTTCTTTACAATCTTGACTTTTTTATAATCTTGACTTATTCATAAGAACTTCATACTCTATTCCTTGTTTCAAAATACTAGGTTCTCTGAAGACTTCAAAAGATGCTATGCTTTCTGTAATAAGGAGCCTAAATTGAGTTATTATGATTCTCAAGCAATTTTCAAAGTCAGTGGAGTAAAGATGGAAGACATAGACCCTTTGTTAGCGTCTGCTTTTATTTTTTGAGATTCGAATACTAGCCTTCAACTACTTATAAAAGCTGTTTGTCCAAAGAACAGGGAACAGAACCAGTTGACCTAGAATTATAAAATGCAGTCAATTTGGATTATTTTTAGACTTCATTCAAAGAAGTTGGTACCTATGTCACATTGATCATTTCTAGCTTTGGAGGAGCCTCGTTTATCTTGTAATGGCCAGTGTGTTGTGAAATGTTGTCACATGAGTCACTGCAGCTTTCCACGCCTTAAGACCTTTCAGGGAGGCAGGAAACCTGCTCCTTTTTTCTTTGCTCTCTCTTCCCCCAGAGGCTGTATGACTCCTGTCAGTAATTCTGATGTCAGTTACTTGAGAGAAGTTGTTGCCATAGAAAACCATCCTCTTAAAACATGTTTGTATTGGCTTTTCTTAATGAGTTTGAATTTGAGCAGCTGACTAGGCAAGCGGAAAAAAATGAACAGCTTTGTTAGCATTGGCCTTCATATGAGGAATTTGGCCTTGTTTGTATTTCTCTGCTGTTGTCCAGGGAAAAGCAAGATGTTCTGCCCCTTCCAGTTCCCCATTATCTTCTCTGAGACGTCCAGTGCATTTATCTGATTCGGTAAACTCCAGGCAAAGTTCTAATGCCTAACATCAGAGAGGTATATGCCTGCTTGTAGGGGTTGCGGATGTCATATCACTTCATAGCCAGACGTTTTCCTTGTCTGCCGGAAATCAGACAGCAGGTAGCAGCCTCTGTACCAGTCACTAACATAATTCAGGAAGGTAGCAAGAGACCAAGGCTGAGAGCTTCGTCAGATCCAAAGCCTCCAACTCCGTGTGTGTTTGGAGGGATGTGTACTTCACATGTATCTGACATTTCCGAAAAGCATATTCTGCTTCATAGTAAATTTATTCATTTAGCAAATATTTGCTTAGCACCTATTGTGTTTATATACTAGAGGATAAAAACACATTTCCACACTCTTTTTTACTCATGAAATTCAAAACTTATAGACATTGATATTTGAAATTCACGTAATTTTCACATCATAAAATAGTCTGCCTTTGATTTTTTTTTTTCTTTTTAGGGCTGCACCCACAGCATGTGGAAGTTCTGAGGCTAGGGGTCGAATTGGAGCTGCAGCTGAGGTCTGTACCACAGCCATAGCAACGTGGTGTGATACAAGCCAAATCTTTGACCTACATCACAGCTCATGGTAATGCCGGATCCTTAACCCACTAAGCGAGGCCAGGGATTGAGCCCACATCCTCATGGATACTAGTCAGGTTTGTTAACCGGGTTGCTGAGCCACAATAAAAACTCCTGATTTTTTTTTTTCCCCCGAACCCATTTAAAATGTAAAAGCCGTTCTTAGCTTTCAAGGTATACAAATAGCAGCAGCAGCCAGATCTGGCCCTTGGGCCATACTTTCCAACTCTCTTCTGGAGAGAGCCTTTCTAGAACCCCTGCACAGTGGGCTTCTAATACAGGCAGGCCATGGGTTCCTGGAACGTGTGTGCTTGAGCAGGTACATACTGCGCACAGAGAGTTGAGTTGCTGCATAATTCTGGTTCTCTTGTTAGTATTATTATTTTTTAAAATTTTTAGCCCCTCTTCAAATCAAAACTTCCCTCTGTCAGTGGAGTCTTTCCTTTTTTCTTCCTTTTTTTTCTATCTTCTTTTGTGGTTAGAACACTTACATGAGCTCTACCCAGACACCCATAGCATATGGAAGTTCCCGGGCTAGGGGTCAAATCGGAGCTGCAGCTACAACCACAGCCACAGCAACGCCAGATCTGAGCCACATCTGCGACCTGCACCAGAACTCACAGCAACACTGAATCCTTAACCCACTGAGCAGAGACAAGGATCAAACCTACATCCTCGTGGATACTAGTCAGATTCTTTACCCACGATGGGAACTCCATAGTCAGTGGAGTCTTGTATTTGTTAACTCTTGTGACCCTTGCTAATATTGAAAGTGATTGTTTCCCATGCAGATTCCATGAGTCTGGTTATTTCTGAAACTTTGTGTGTTTAGCCTAACTCCAGATGTGAGTGAATGACATCTTGAAAAAAACCTAAGGTTTCACACTTGTGTAAACTTCTTGTGAGCACAAAAATAACTCTTTGTCAGTAAAACACTGAATGTTTTCCATCGTGTGGAAACCAAAGCAGTGTCATAGAAAGTAAGAAAAGAAATGTCAGCGTGGTCACACAGTCCCTGCTTCCTGACCAGAGTTGTTGATCACTCCTGAGCTTATCCTTTAGAGGCAAAGCATTTTGGTGGCTCCCTAGAATCAGCAGCTTTCCTGGGCTGGGTGATCAGCTCGAGGTGGCACCTGGGCTGCATCTTAACAACCCTCTGCAGGGGCTTCTAGTAGAACTTTTATCCAAGTGATTGTCTTCTCAGAACAAGCTCGTGCCTCTGCTTATGATATAGCCTATTCATTCCGTTGCTTTCCACCTCTTCTTTTGATGGCAAGGGTAGTTAACCCAGGCAGGTTCAGCCTGCCGCATGATGCGTGTGACAGTTCCCATTCAACACAGCACCTCCCTTTTTTTCTGATTTACCTAAACTTCTGGAAGGTGATATGATAAAATGTGAAATAATAGACCAGCGGAGACATATATGGATGTCTGCATTGCTCAGAGCCACAAGGAGGAGTTGGTCACTCACACTGCAGGACGTATCTGTAGGGGTTAGCGAAGCAGTTTGCACTGTGAAGAAAGGTGGCACCTGCTTAGAAGGGCTTGGTTTCATCTGGATGGGAAAAGTGTCCCTGCAAAATGCTGGCCCTCTCTTTCCTTCCCACCCTTCCAAGCCCCTCCTAGTCATTAGCCCTGCTTGGCGTGCAGATGAAGCTGTTGCCGACAAATGTAGAGCTCTGGGGTATTTGGGGTTCAGTGAGGCTGTGATCTGCCGGGGGTTGGTGTCTTGTGCTTTCCTGGAGCACTCACTGTCCGTTTGTGCTCATGAAGAGAGGCTGTGCTCAATACAAATCAAATAAAAATGGTTTCTGCCCTCAAGAAACTGAAAATTTCCTTGGAAAGATGCTTACAAGTCAAATGATGCAAAACCAGAAAGTAGAAGTAACTAACTGCTAGTAAACAGGTAGTAAACAGGAGAGGATGTCCCACGGGGGACCAGCTTCTTGAAAGAGGCAGTCTTGTATGGTCTTTAAGGAAGGGATGCACATGACTACGTTCAAAGTATCTGGAAGAACATCGAAGGGAACATAGCGGGGCGGGGGGCTCTTGGCAAAGAGTTTTTGTGCTTACACGCACCAGCACCAGCTTCCTCTCAGCACTGCCTTCATCCTGACGAGTCATGAAGTCACTTCAGATCTGAATTCATCACCATCCTAAGTGCACAGGTGCAATTCCTAGCTCCCAGGACGACATCAAGATATAATTTGTGTTTGTCAGAACCGTCCTGCTGAAAAATTTAGAAAAAATACAAAATCTGCTTTCAAAGGACTCACTAGGCAAGCGTCGTCAGCCCATCACAGACTAATCCAGCACAAGCTGACGACAGACAGGCAGGGGTGGGAGTGCGCGTGCGTTCATCACGAGCGTAGTTATCAGAGCTAAGAACCCCAACTGCCAAATCCATTACCCCTTGAACTCTGGTGTCTACTTTTTGTTTTGACAAGAAAAGTCCACTGCGTGATTAAGTACTGTTGCAGCCTGATCTCAACATGGAAATCAAAAGGCTTCAATCATCTTGTCACTTAAGATCAGCAGTGACATGTGAGGATGGCTGATGAGCTGAAAAGTTTTGCCTCATCCCGGGACTGTAGGCTTATCCTAGTGGTTAAGATTTTATGTTTATGGCTTACTTGCCCCAGACACCTCACTAAAGTCTCTATCCAGACTGCATTGTTTCCCGGCCCCCAAAGTTCCAGCACATTCTTCTGAGAGTACTAAAGGGGAGCCTCTTTATTTGGGCAATTTACTGTTAACACATGTCAGTATACATGTTTGAGTGACACTGAGGCCTGGGAACCTAGAAGAGCTGGGGCACATGGCTTGCTGAGCTGCCAAGCCTCTAAAGAGAGCACCTCAGAGAAGCAAAGAGCAAGCGCTAATTCTTTAGACATCGAGAAAAGGTGACATGCATCTCGAAGGCACCCGCACGATGGTGGTGTGTTTATAACTAATGTCTTAAGGAGCCCTCTCTGCAAGGTCCTGTTTCCTTTGCGGCCGCTCCCCCCATCCCATTGTAATTCAAAATCACCAGGTTCTTCAGCTCTAATCATGGTACATGGTGTATGTGTGGCCGTGGACCACTAGAGAAACCAAGACAAAGTGAGTTAGCAGTGGAAGGGACTGCGTGCCATACCAAGTGATCAACTGTGTGGGACGTTCCTGGCGGAAGCTGTCTGAGGCCTGTCCAGGGGGCAGTCTCGCCTTAGGTGGAAGGTTGGACTTGGATTTTGCTTCCTGCTTTAAAACCTCACACTTGGCCAAGTCAATTTACATGCCAGCTTGACAAATTAACGAACTATTAAGCCTGGCTTCAGGCTATTTTTTATCTATACGAATTGCAAATTAGATAATAGAGGTTTCTTTTCTGTTTATAAAGTAATATCTACTTCTGGTGGCATTTTTTTTCTGCATGAGGTTTTAGCATCAGTTCACTCTGCCTCCTGAAGTTAAGCATAGACAAATTGATGTGTACTTTATTGTTTCGGTAATTCCTGAAGAGAGAGGAACAGCGACAAGTGGGTCTGTGTGACACAGGTGGGAAGGCAGGATGCCGTAATGGAGGGGAAAAGGGCTCTGCGCCCGGCAGCCTTGGGCCGAATCCCGCAGTTCCCCCATGAGACTTGCGTGTTAGGTGCTTTGGGGCTCAGTCTCTACTTCTGTAAAGATGAGGTGACACATGATAAGTGACTGCCACGCCTCAGGCATCCAGGAAATGAAGGCCTCTTTCTTCAGTGCACTGACTGTGGGTGCTCTGGGATCCAGGAGGCAGCCCCTCGGGGCTCTTCTGGCTCTAAGGCACCGAGGTCCTGTGAGGTGGGGAACTGGCCCTCCTGGGTGCTGACCACAGAGCACTTATTGATTGGATAGAAATTAAGGCCCTTGCTATCATTTGGGAAAATTGATCGTCAGTTTTTTTTTTTTTTAAACACGTGCTGTACACTCTTAAGTTCTGAAAGAAATGAGACTGTGAGGTTGTCTGAGAACAGATAAAATTAACCCATGAAAGATTTTTTTCGAACAACACAAGAAAGTGTTTCTTATTCTATTTTTTAAAAGGTAGCTTCTAAACTGTATGGGAAATATTTCAAGATGGACCTTTGGATCTTCCTTCTTGTTTAAAAGGCAGTGGAATAGTGGCCATATTACTGATTTAAGGGGAGATCTTTTCAGCTGTTTTGTTCATTTCCCTTACCGTCTCCCCTCCTCACTGACTGAGCTCTGCTTTGGAAAGCTGCTTCACCTTGGGCGCACAGTCTTGGTCTTGGATACACACAGTTCCATGGGACACATCCCTGCCCCAGCTGGGAGAGGAGACCTGTGAACAGACAGGACATCGTGGTCAACAGAAGGGCGGGGGCAGGGGGTGGCGATCCTTGGCGAGACTCTCCTTCCCTGTGTCTGGGTAGAAGCCTGTGCCCCTCCTGGTGTGGGTGGTGTCTGACAGCCAGTCCTTGTCGTGGCTTTTGAGCAGGACTTAAGGGATCTGAGACTGTGGGGCAGCAAAGCTGAGGAGAAACTGCAGGGTGTCCGTCCCAGGAGCCAGCACACTCCCAGTGCTGCCAGGAGCAGAGCCGGAGAGCCTCTGCCTTGGAGAGCACAGAGTCAGGGCATGTGAAAGGTGAGTGCAGGGTGTCAGGCCCAGGTAAAAAAAAAAAAGAGAGAGAGAACCTTCAGAACCTTATTGTCATTTTAAAAGTTCCAGCTTCTTACCTTCTTTCACCTTTTTTTAGAAATAGTAGGATGGTTTCTAGGACTTAGGTTTAAAATAGATTCATATTCCAGTTTTTCTTTTTGCTTTTATATCATTTTTTTAAATGAATTCTTACAAATTATTCAGTATAGAATAGTATTTGGCCCTTTTGGCCTTCCTGAGTGTCATTACTAGATCTGCTCTTGGGGTGTATGCTGTCTTACAGGTGGTGTAAAAATGCTTTCCCATGAATAGGCTTGTAAGTACATTGATTTCACTTTTGCATCTTGGTTTGACAGCTGGGGTGATAGAGTCTGTGAGCCTAGCTCATCTTGCCACCTGCTTTCACTGCCTGGCTGTCCCTACTCTGCTCCTTGGTATCGTAGAGGAATGGCCAGTCCGAAATGAGTAAATTCTAGTCTTTCAAGGGTCCTTAGAAGTCACTTAGTTTTAATCTACTTATTTGACTTGATTAGGGGTAACTGAGACCCAGAGAGATTATGGGATTTACTAAGGACCTCCATTAGTTAATAGTGGGAATTAGAATTTTTTCAAAAGAGGTTTCATAAATCCCTAAGCTTAAATGTTCTGTAAGATCATTAGTTAACCATACCTCCCTTGGTGTTATTTTGTATGGAACAGAAAGTTTTCACATTATTTGTAAATTTATTTTATTAGAGTTTTTAGAACACTTCTAGCAAATTGGGATTCTCAAAGTTTGTGAAGTAATGAAAGGCACATTCAGTATTATGGATTTTTGTTTTGTGAGATTGAATGATACACTGAATGAAAGTGTGAGAAGATGCAAGCCGTTGCTATTTCAGAATACTCAAAAGTAACTACCTGGTGCCTTTCTCAGTACTTGTTCACTTTGAAGTAGAGATCAGATATGAAAAGTATTAGTTTTCTTGAAAAGGTGTACTTTTTCATATTCAAGGCCAAGAATATAGAAATGGGGATTGTAAGCACTGTAGCAAAACTGGGTTTATGATTTATAAAATCATTAAGATCTGAGCTTATAATATATGAGTCCTGGGCATTGCTCCTGCAGGAATCAAGATTTGCAACCTATTGCTCCTTTGTTTCCCTGGTTTTTAAAATAGATTTATTCCCGGAATGTGGGAGGCTGGCCCTGGCGTTCACCAGCTCTCCCCAGCAAGTCATTGTTTGGCCTCCACTGTCCTTGGGATAAATAGGGTTTGGGTGCTGGCACCTCTCTGGCTTGTCTCCATGCCCTGCTGAGCTTGGTGTGCGGTGGCCCATGATTATTGAAATCCTTATCACCATAGGAGGTGATTATGAGCATAGTTACGTTCTAGGATTAGAAAGGCCCACTGAATTCAACAAGTAACTCAAAAATGATCTTATATTTTCTAGTAATTAAGAGTGTGATTAATACCAATAATTAATTCCTGTGATTTTAACTGTTAAAAGCAGGAATTCAGAAGGTAATAAATAGGTTAACAAGGTGAGGAACCATAGGATATGACTTGAATTTGAGTTCCTAAGACACAGGTACACTGCAGAGGAGTTGGCCCACATAAGACAAACACCTTTAATAGTGTGAAACTAAATGAGACCTATTTTATATAAACAGAGAATTGCTGTGTGTGGCTGTGTGCCCTTCCTTCATTGGAAGGCAGGACCTTTCTTGTCCATCCGACAGGGATTGGGTAGGATTAAGAGAGCCCTGAGAAGATTTTTCATTCTGCTGTGCAAAACTTCAGCTCCTTTCAACACCTCAGGAACTGCAAGACAAAGTGACCTTGTTTTTGTCTCCTGTGGCTGCTATTTTTAAATGTTTCTCAAAATTACCAGCCAAAGTTGAATATTGATAGATAACACTTTAAAACCCAGCTGGTTTATTCCACATGTTCTGCATTTTACCTTTTGAATTTTTTTTTAAAAACTACCCAATTTTGTATTTTAAGCCCTGAGTAAAATAAGCTTTGTGTTGATGGATAAATTGTGATGTTGTTGGTTAGGTACCCTGTGGTGACTGCTCTCTGGGGCAGTGGCCATTCAGAGTTAGTCTGATGATATAATATTGATTTGGCCAAAATTTCAGATTGGAGGTTATTTTGTTTCCACTGAGCTGGTTTTGGAGTGTTGCTGTATCAAGAAAATACATAGACCAAGAGTTCCCATGGTGGCTTAGCAGGTTAAGAACCCAACATAGTGTCCGTGAGGTTGTGGATTCGATCCCTGGCCTCGCTCAGTGGATTAAGGATCTGGCATTGCCACAGTCTGCGGCATAGGTCACAGATGTGACTCAGATCCGGTGTTGCCATGGCCATGGCTTAGGCCTCATCTGCAGCTCTGATTCAACCCCTAGCCTAGGAATTTCCATATGCCACAGGTGCAACTATAAAAAAAAGAAAAGAAAAGAAAATACTTTGTCCATTTATATGTATTGGTTGTAATAAAATTAGCTGCACAAGCAGAGCTTTGCCTGCCCCGTTCAGAATAATTTGTAGAATCCCACCTTGGAAGCGGATTTATTCAGAAAGCTATTTCCCCACCCCATGAAAGGGTTGAACAACCAGTCTCTTCCTGTGCAGATAAGTGAATATGAAGGAAGAGGCCAGGTGATCATGGAAACCTAAGGTTAGTATAGTTGTTTAAGGGCTTGACTATTTTATTTTATTTTTTGCATTTACTTTTTAGGGCCTCACCCCGCGGCATATGGAGGTCCCCCCGGCTAGGGGTGGAATCAGATCTGTAGCTGCTGGTCTGCACCACAGCCACAACAACGCAGGATCTGAGCCACGTCTGCGACCTACACCACAGCTCACGGCAACACCAGATCCTTAACCCACTGAGTGAGGCCAGGGACTGAACCCACAACCTCATGGTTCCTAGTTGGATTCGTTTCTGCTGCACCGCGTCAGGAACTCCAGGGCTTGACTATTTCAAAAGACCATGGCAGAGTTAATTCCAGCCATTGACTTTACTTAAAACATGGTCCTTGTGATCTTCTACCTGAAGGTGCTGCCTTTTTCACACCCACGTTTCTATCACCAGACACAACCACAGTGGTGTGATACCAGCCTTTCATTGTTCATCCCAACCTGTTAATTAGGATTTTTTTTTTTTTCTCAAGCCTCGCAGCTGAGCATCTTTACCTAAAATGAGAATTACATAGTACTTAATCCCAGTTGTTAGGTATGAGTGATCCCTCTGTTTGAGACAGCGGGGACACAGCCCTGACTATAGAGTTCACACCGGGCTGGGCACGGGGAGCGTATTCCATCCCGCCAGGGCGGAGGGCTCTGTGCTCTGGGTTTCTTTCTGGGAGTAGGAGGAAACGCAGTCCCTTCCAACCCTGCTGCCTTGTCCCCAGAGTTGCGGCCAGGGCCATGCTCTGCCTTTGGAGGTAAAGGAAGGCACTCTGCACACACCAGGTCTAGGCTGGTCCTTGGCTTCTGTTACAGGAAAGGTTAACGCATACATGTGGCTAAGTTCGCAAGTCCGTGCACAGGGACCCGAACAATCCATGACAAACTGAATGAGGTGTTGACAAAATCACAGACCGGGATTTTAGGGTCTTTGTTTCTGATGGGGACCCTAGGAACCTAATCACCACTTACAACATTGTTACCAAGGAGCTGCTGGCTTGGAATTCTGGCTCCGGGTGGGGGCCTCTGAGGTGCCGGATGGAGTGGTTAGCTGATGCATAATGGGTTTTCACTCTTTCACACCGCAGGACACTTCCAGCCCTGCCACTCCAGAGGGGCCTGACACCTCCACCACGACCACCAGTGCCTTCACCATCCACGAGTACTTTGCCAAGCGCATGGCAGAGCGAAAGAGCAAGCTGCAGGGCCCTGCCGAGGGGTCGGGTGCCTCGGAGCCCCACCTGCAGAGCAAAGGGGGAAAGAAGAGAAAGAAAGTAGTGAAAGACAAAAGTGTGGAAAACGGCACCCAACCCAAGGCCAAGAAGAAGAGAGCCCAAGCTGAGTGGCAGCTCGAAGACCCTGGTGGGGACGAGAATTCTGGTGTCTCCGCTGAGGACGAAGAGGGTGGCGGGGAGGCACTCAGTGACCAGGACTTCCCCCTGAAGCCCAAAAAAAGGAAAGAAAAGAAAAAGGTACCAAAGCCAGTTGAGGCAGCAGTAGCTGGTACTCTAGATGAAACGCCAGTGAAAAAGAAGAAGAAGAAAAAGAAAGGTTCCAAGTAAATCTCTGAGCCAGGGCCTCCCGACCCCTCCGCGGCCAGGGCTGCTGCGCCAGCTCCTCGGGCTCAGTCAGCAGGGCTCCCGGGCACGCAGTCCCCGACATGCCCGGCCCCTGCCGTGTCTCGCCCTCGCCACGTTGTCCCAGATCCCATTCCCAGAGCTGCTTAATGTTCCAAGTCATGGCTCTCATAAACAGTACGTTTTTTTTAGACTCTGAGACCTTCATGAACGTGCTTCTTCATACTCATGTGTGTGCGCATGTGTGTGTGAAGGTCCACCACAGTCTGCGTTTGCTCTTGACTTCCTTTAGTAACAATGAACTGAGCTTCCTTCTGAAGGGATTCGTCTAATTAAAGGATTAAGAGGCAATAGTCTGGATTCAGATAGTTCTTTTTGTTCTATAGCCAACCATACATTTTTGCCAAGTCAGTATTACATGATTACATTCCCAAATCAGAGAGCTGGTTTGATTTTTTTTTTAATTGAAGTATAGTTCATTTACAGTGTTGTGCTAGCTTTAGGAGTACAGCGAAGGGATCCAGCCATGCATACACATGTATCCTTTTCTTTTCAGGTTATTTTCCATTATAGATTATTACAAGATATTGAGTATAGTTCCCTGGCTTGGTATTGATGGGGAATTTGTTTATTGCCCGCTCTCCCCCTAAGCAGTGGCATCCATGTATTTTGAGGTCTTCCCCCAGGACTGCAATGTTTAAGAAGTGAACCGAGGGGACAGTTTAACCTGCCAGCTCTCATAAGAGGCCTCTTGCGGTTCCTCAGTGAGAGTAGGTGGTCAAATATATTTCCCTTTGGTGTCCTTGAGGACGGACCCCTCAGAGTGGGCTTCTCCTTTTCTGGAACAATCAGGAGAGCCTCAGAAGGTTTTCAAAAAAAAAAAAAAATGCTGAGACTCCCTATGGTTATGAAATTAATTTCATCTAGATTGGGCCTGCCTTGTGATAGCTCTTAAAAGTATAAATATTTCATAAAGAGTAAAAGACCCTTTCAGTCTTGTTCACACCAAATGGTGTCACCTTCCTTGTTTATACTGCCACTGCCACACCCTGGCGTGTCTCCCTGGGAGCTGGTTAAACTCTCCCCCTGTGGGCTTCCCCGGAAAACTGCAGGCACCTTCACACTCCCTTTGGGACACAGAACGAAAAAGGAAACGCGTGCTTAAGATTTAAGTTGTTTCCTCTCTTCTGCTTTTCTTTGCTCTCTTGATCTCTTTCTTCTTTTCTTTCTCATCCTTTTGCCCTTTTTCTCCCTTTTCATTGCCCCCCCCCACTTTATTTTCAGTTCCTGGGGTTTCCTCTTACCCCCCTCTGGCTGCCTGTTCCCACTCCTGCTGCCACCGCTGGCCTGCTCCTGTTAGACCTGTTGGGAGCCAGCGGCTGCGGCACGTGGGCGGGCTGTGCGCTGCCCTCCGCGTGATTCGTAAATGCTGCTGGATAACAGAACGAAAACTCACCAGCATCTGATGAGCTATGCCGTTGATTTTAACTCCGGGGGTCATACAGATGTTAGATATGAAAACATGGCCCTGAGATTCTTAAAACTGAGAAAATATGTGAAGGATGTTTGGTTTTAGTCTCCTAAGAATTCTGATGCTAATTGTTTAAATTCTGGTGCTAATTGTTTAAAAGGACATGCACAACCTACAGAGAAAATTCTTACGAATTCAGAGCCTGGGGTCTTGGTTTCTGAGTTTTCTTGTGGCCCTCAGAGTTTAGAGGCCCAGGCAAGGGCCAATCTAGTCAAGCACCCAAGAATTTTAAAGTAACTTTTCTTCCCAGAGGGCACATGCCCAAGTTACCGCAGCTCCTGCTTGTCCTGTCTTGTATGTAAAGCTGGAGTTCCAGAAGAGGGTGGGCTGCGTGAAACCTAAAGGGAATTATCTTTAAAATCTATATGGATATAGACTGGGTTTTGTTTGTTTGTTTTTTGCCTTTTATTTAACTTCCTTTACCAGTAAAACTAAGAGCCAGGAGACTATACTGAATTGTGTGCAGGCGGAAGCGCGTGGGCCTGTAGGGAGCAGATGAGGTGCCTCTAGGTCTGATGGGGGGAAGACCAGAGGAGGGAGGTGCCGAGGGAAGGTCCTGGAGCTTAGACTCCAGCGCAGTCCTGTCATGAGGCTGTCCACAGAGAAAGCTTGTAGACGGTGATGATTCTTACTTTAATGGGCTACAGAAAGAATTCCTTGATGATTTTAATCAAGCGAGTCTAGCCTGAGAAAAAGGCACATGCTCAGCCCAAGAGCAGATGGTGGGGCCATTGGCTTTGCGTGGCACAGAATCTTTCTTTTCTCTAGAAATTCTCAGCTTTCGTTTCCTCCAAGTGTCTCTTTCTGGCTTCTTAGTTTTCTGGATCTCAGTGGAATGTAGAGCCATGAAACGCATGCTCTCTGCACACTTGTATTTCCTAGGCATGATATTTCTTAAAGTGTTAACATATGAGCTCAATTTTTTGCCTTAAGTTATCTCATTCTTTGAAAATACACTAACTATATTCTTTAGTGCTTTCCTTGGCATCCTTCAGTTTTAAGAGGGAGAGTAGCTTCCCAGGAAAAGATTTGTCGCACGAAGAGGGTCTTGAATATTGACTCATAGTGCCCTTCTTTCCTTTTCTGTTAGTTTGTAATAGACAGTAATACTGGATGCAGTTTTAGGTTGCCGACCTGTTCCAAGCACTTTTTTTTTAATTTATTTTTTTTATTTTTGCCTTTTTAAGGCTGTACCTTTGGTATATGGAAGTTCCCAGGCTAGGGGTTGAACTGAAGCTGCAGCTGCCAGCCTGCACCACAGCCATAGCAACGCCAGATCTGAGCCATATCTGCAACTTACACCGCAGCTCATGGCAACGCCAGATCCTTGACCCACCGAGCGGGGCCAGGAATTGAACCTGCATCCTCATGGATACTAGTCAGGTTCTTAACCTGCTGAGCCACAGTGGGAACTCCCCAAGCATTTTAAATAAATCCACTCATTTAGTCTTCAAACAACCCAGTAAGATAACCATTATTGTTATCCCATTTTACAGATAAAGAACCTTTTTCGATTTTTATCACTGGATTTATGCTGCTCTCGGGAAACCAGCTATTCATTGTCTCCCTTCTCTACCCTGACCACAACCCCGTGCTTTTTTATTGCCACATCTGGTTTCTCCTGTCTTTATAGGAAGATTGCTAAAGACAATTGTCTCTTTATTGCTCTTGCTCTTACTTGACATGTCACTGTTACTTTTAAATGAGAATATATTTGAAAGCACCTGGCAAACTGTAAAGAGCTGTACAGTGGACTTGCGTTAGTAGTATTTATGTGAAGTGTAGAAAAGGTTTTCGGATACACTGCAACTTAGAAATTCTCAATGGATTTTCCTTTCCAACCTGGTCAAGATTTGGTGGGAAATTGGGTAAATAACTGAGCTTCATGAAACCTCTTTGCCAGTTTCTGAAACAAAGATGGGGTTTCTTCCAATTTGTAGAAAATACGGATGCTTTCGAAACCAAAACAAGTATTTGTTTCGCCCCACAGTGCATATCTCTGCTTCTCTCCTCACCTGCTCGCTGACTGGCAGGAACAAGCCAGGACCTGTGTTTTTTAGGAACAGCATTAGAGAAACCTTTCAGCACCGGTCTCCCCAAGTGATCTCAGCCTCTGGACCAGCAAGCAGCACCGTATTTAGATTTGAGTAAGAACTTCTCCATTGTCACCCTGTTTACCTTGCGGGGTTCTGCATCCACTGCACTTTGGAGCCTGCTGCGCTGGCGTGTGGGGCTGGGGAGGTCAGATCGGGTGCTCTGATACCAGATTTTATAGCGCTCAGTGTATTTATGAGCAAATTAGTGTCATGTCCTAATAAAGAGGATGACTAGACTCATTGCATGAAAATAGACTCTGCAGTTAGGAAATACTGAATATACTAAAAGGACACGCATAAAGTCTTGATGAGGCAGAGAGAGGCGGCCCATGGGAAAGAGTAGGTGGGAACAGGGATGCTGGGGTTGCCAGAGCATGGTAGCTGCAGGGTTTGGGCCAGCGCACACGTGTCCACTGAGTGCTTTCTTCCTGCCTGGGCTGAACTTTTGTACAAACACCAGCAGTCAACTTTTAAGGAAAACTACAGGGAATTATTTGACCCAAGGAAGAATTCTGTAACCAGTTACATCTTAAATTTTCTGTTGGTATTTCTCATAGTATAGGGTTTCCTTAGAAAAAAGTACACGGTTGCCGAAAGATAGTTGTTGGTTCTGAAAACATTCACTGAGCCCCAACTTCAGACTGAGCCCAGGCCAGTTCAGGACGGAGAGACATATGCATGACAAGGTCTTCCCCCGCAAGACCTACCAACTTGGGTCATTTAGAACAGGCTCTCAGGAGTTCCTATTGTGAGTCAGGGAGTTAAGAACCTGACTAGTATCCATGAGGGTGCAGGTTCGATCCGTGGCCTCATTCAATGGGTTAAGGATCCAGCGTTGCAATAAACTGCAGTGTAGGTCACAGACATGGCTCAGAGCCCACATTGCTGTGGCTGTGGCATAGGCCGGCAGCTGCAGTCTGATTCAGCCCCTAGCCTGGGAACTTCTATATGCCGAGGGTGCGGCCGTAAAAAGAAAATGTGAGACGTAGCCAGGCCCTACACTGGATGGTGCTGCATCTTCAGCATTCGTGTGGGTGTTATCAGGTTGGGTGACAAGCTGTGAGAACATCTCTGCTAACTCACCTGACTTGAACCTGAGGAGTGACTTTCTACTAAAATCTCCCTCTTGGCACACTTCGAACCTGTGACACAAGCACAGAATTATGTGTACATTCCTCCACAGAGAATGAATTAAAAACGTGTTTTGCCTAAGTGGGGAGTGAGAAAGACAGACCCCAGCTTCTCATCCTCACCCTCACCACCAGCCCTCCTCTGTCAGCCTGACTGCTGAGGGAAGCAGGTGTGGAGGGACCAGGAGAGCCGGCCCACAGGAAGCCTCACTTCACCTGGCAGCCAGGCCACCCTTGGAGCACCAGCGGAACAAAGACACAGGCACGAGAACGTTGCTTAAGGAAATGGAAAACTGCCGAAGGCAAACTCAACCCGAGCCTTCAAAGCTGGGGAGATGAGGGTGTGAGGACTCCAACAGCGCTGGCAGAGGCGTCCCTTTTTCTTGTCCTCAGGGCTCCCCAGCTGAGGGGCTTCTTCCAGGCTGTGTCCGTCTCTGCCTTCACTCATCCCAGACCCCCTAGAAGGCCCTTCCAGTGTTCTCTCCCACATGCTTCTTGGCTCCCTCCTTCTGAGCCTGAGGAGGAAGCAGTGGGTCCTTGAAGGTTTTGGAGTCCCGGGCTCCGGCCTCGCTCTGTCCTCTCTCCCTCTGTGTTCTCTCTACATGTGTATCTACAGTTTACGTGAACTATCCAAGTTCCTGGCTGCATGCATAGCCACGGCCGACGTGTCTGCTTACTTCTGCACGAGCCTCAGCCCTGTGTCTTCAGCCCTCACCAGTCAGCCTCAAGCTTTCAGACGCCATCTCCAGCAGTATCCCCAGAGCCCCCTGAATTCAGTGGGTCTGAAAGAAACTGGTTCGTCCTTCCCGGGCCACCTTCTGTACCCTGACTCACTGCTGGCACGCCGTGCTCTCTCAGTCCTGGCTTTAACACCTAGGATTGTTTGCAGTGGTTCAGCCTGATTAAGTGATGGCCGTAGGTGTCCCAGGGGCTCACGGCCTAGCACTCCCTCCCTCCTGACCCCTCTGCCGGTCAGTCCTGCCCCAACAGCTCTCGGCCCAGCCCTCCTTTCCACTCATCCAGTTCATTCCGTTTCACTCCCACCTGGACCTTGCACCCACTGCACCAGTGTCCCTCCAGGCTCTTCGTGTAGGTGTCACTTCCCATAGCCCATGACCTTGGCTCTTCCGTATCACCGCCCCCTCTCTTCTGCTGGCCTGCCTTCCTGCACCTGTCAGCCTTCAAGGCCTGTCTTTGATATCATCGGCAGCTTCTCTGGTCTTTTGTCGTCGGCTCCCAGAAGCAATCTCTTTTCTTTCTGAATTTTCATTTTGCTCTGACTCATCAAAGTCCGCCCTCCTATTAGGAATTTGGGATGGATCATTTTCCCCATTCACGTCTAGAGCCTCTGAAGGTGAAGGACAGTGCCTAGTACACAGTGGGTACAGGAGGATCCTTAACTAAAGAAGCAAATGACAGCACAGGCAGAGACCCACGCCCTTAAGGCCTGAAGTGTACCCCAAGATGAAGGTGCTTAATCAGGGCTGTACTGATGTGGTCACAGCCCCCACTTGGAGTTCCTTCTGATTCTCCACATTAGGACCCAAACATGGGAGACCCCCTTAACCAAGGCGGCTTGATCATGAATCCTTCCCCGCTTCACCTCTAGGCCTTCCTGTACTGTCACATTGCCCCCAGGAACTCAAACAATCCCCTTCCAGGGCCACCTTTTCAAGGCTTCCTCCTTGAGCAACAGCTGTAGGATTAAACAAAGAAAGGACTTAGAAAACACCTGACACAAGGCCTGCAGTGCCTTTCCCTCCCTCCTCCAAGCACCCAGCAGCGGGAGAAGGAAACTCGGTGCTGCCTACACAGCTGGGGACTCCAGTCACAGGAAAGTGCTGGCGTTCTCCAGGACGAGGAAGCGCTGTCGGCAGGGTCCTCCCAGTGCCACGCAGAGTTGTCACCAGGGCTCCATGCTCTGGGGCGGCCAGTTCCAGGGTGAGACACAGGAAGGTGTGGCCAGGTCATCCTGAAGACAGCAGAGTCCCAGCAAGGCTTAGGGCTCCACTAGCAGGTGAGCGGTGAGCTGGGCCCTGGGGCAGGTTGGGTGTGGTCACGTTGACTCAGACCTCTCAGGTGACAGGCTTTGGGATCCCTGCCCTCCCTGGGTCTCCTTAGTGGCCCCAGTCAATCAAGTTGTTGCAGTCCCGCCTGGAGGCATTGCAGAATCCTGCTGAGATGGGCCTGGTACTGCCAGCCTGAGATGAACAAGGCAGGCAGAGGGAGGACAAGTGTGCTGGGACTAACCAACCACAGGATCCTTCCACGTGTCTGTCCCCAAGATCAGGGATCCTGCTCACCTCAGGCCTGTAAGGGCTGTGACATTAATTCCTCATCTCAGAGATGAAGACATGGGCTCAGAGTTTCTAAGTATTTGACCACGGTCACCAGTTCAGAGTGGCAGTTGGAGTGATGTCTTTCCAGCTCCAACCCTTTTTTGATCCCAGAAAGGTTACGGATACTACCTTTGATTTTTGTTTTGAACATTTGAATTTATTCTGCTCAAGGCGTGATTTAGTCTATTTGGGGATAGAAGGTGGCTTCCTAGCCTCTGCATGTGTGTAACTCACCAGTAAGGGGCAAGGGTGCAAAGTGATGGGTCAGAGCACTGTCTGGTGTGCCCACTTAGTCCTTTCACAAACCTGAAGCAGCTCAGGCTCTGAGAATGCAGATACAACAAAGACATAGTCCCAGCCCTCAGGAGGCTCGTCATTCAGGGAACTGTGTCACGAAAGTTGGGAAAAACTGCCGTGTGCTTCCTTTGGATGGTCGCAATTTCATGTATCCAAATTCAGAAAGAAGCTGTCAAAAGATCTTATAAGCCAAGATCTGCTCTCTTGTTGTGCATGGGCAGCAAGACCCCTGTGCAGGAAGGCATGGGTGTGACTGTTCGAAGGGCCCGCTGCCAGAGGACGGTCAGGAGTGATGTGCTCAAATTCCTTTGCTGGAGCTACACTTGCGTTTTGAGTTTTGCTTTATGGATGGTGGAGTTTTGTTTTTGTCTTTTGGGGCTGCACCTGAGGCACATGGAGGCTCCTAGGCTAGGGGTTGAATCGGAGCTATAGCTGCCGGCCTACACCACAGCCTCAGCAACACCAGATCCAGGCTGAGTCTGTGACCCACACCACAGCTCACGGCAACGCCAGATCCTTAACTGGATCCCTGAGTGGTTCCAGGGATCAAACCCGAGTCCTCACGGAAACTACTCGGGTTTGTTAACGGCTGAGCTACAGTGGGAACTCCTGGATCATGGAGTTTTAGAATTGGAAGGAAACTTAGAAATTTCACTAGAAAGATGCAAGTCAGAGCAGTGATTTGGTGCAGAACCACCCCGGGCGGCAGGGAAGGGACCAGATGCCATCCTGTGTCCTCTCCCAGTCCTGGGGCTGGGTGGGACTTTGTTCTGGCTGGCTCTTGAAAGTCACCCCACCCCAGCTCCACTGCTCAAGATACCGTGAGTCTTGAGTCTCAGGGCCCCAGTACCTTCTTTCCTCATCCTCATGTTTGACCGGGGTGGTAGGAAGAGGTTTATGGTAACCAGGGAGGAGGCTGATAGGCGCATCTCATCATCAATTACTAATGCCATCCTTTATTAAGCTGGGTGCTTTGTTAAGTATTTTATTTTTTAGTCTCAGAACAACCTGCAGGTAATTAGGATCACCCTGATTCTGGGTGTGGAAAATATGAGATTCTGCTTGACTGACATTTTTGCAATGTCAGCCAACGAGTCAGCAACCAGACCAGTCCTGGAGCCCACATCTGCCCGACTGGAAAGCCCCCACTGCCTCCTCTGTGCTACAGAGCCCCCTGGCTTTCCCTGAGGAGTGTTAAGTGAACACGTTTGGGAAGAAATAGCACATTCATGACTCGAGAGTCATCTCAGCTGCCACCTGCGTCCGTGACTCTGTCTGACTCCCTTTCCTGTGCTCCTCTGCTGCCTCGTGTGCACATTTTTCCAAACATCACGAAAGTTTATTTTCTCTTATTCCACAGTTCTCTATTTTGGGGGCAGTGAGCGCCTGTAGCCCAAATACATGCCTAGCACCCAATATCGTATGTTGCAAGTCAGACTGATTCAAGTGTGATTTACAAACAATAAATTCACCAGTTTTCTGTGTGCAATTTGATGAGCTCTGAGAAGTGGATACAGAGTGTAATCATCACAGCTGTCGTGACTAGAACCTCTTCATCAGCCAGTAAGTTTCCTTGTGCTCCTTTGCAGTCGGTTCCCTCCCCCATGCCTTCTCCCCGTCCCCCCGCCCCAGCAACTGCTGATCTACTTTGTCCTTACAGCTTTATTTTTTCTAGAATTTAATGGAAGTGGAATCATCTCAACTTAGCATAATGCTTTTGGGATTCAGCAATGTTATTGTATTTATCAGTAGTTCATTTTTATCACTAAATAAATAACATTTTATGGATAGACCCCAGTTTATCCATTCATCAGATGAACATTTGGGTTTTTCGCAGATGCATACATAAGGCTGCTGTGAACATTCAAATACAGGTGCTTATTAGGACGTATACTTTCATTCTTCATGAAGAAATACCTAGGAGTGAAATGCCCAGAGCATATGGTAAAAGATTGTTTAACTTAGAAACAGCCAAACAGTTCTCTAAAGGCTACTGCTTTACATTCTCACTCATTTATGAGAGCTCTGTGTGTCCCACATGCTTAGCAACACTTAGTATTTTCAACCTTTTAAATTTTAGTCATTCTAGGAGTTCTCTCACAAGAGAATGGGTTAAGGATCCGGCTTTGTCACTGCAGCAGCTTTGGTCATCGCTGTAATGCAGGTTCAATCCCTGCCCCAGGAACTTCCGCATACTTTGGTGTGGCCAAAAAAATTTAAAAATAAAGTAAATAAATTTTAGTCATTCTGAGAACTGTATAATATTATCTCATTGTGGCTTTAGTTTGCATATTCTCCAGATAGCTAATAATGTTGAGCATCTCTTCATGTGCTAATAATACCTTCTTTTGTAAAGCGTCCAAATTCTTTGCCTACCCTTGCATTCCATTTCACTCAATATTGAGCTGTAAAATGATTGTCTACCTAGAAAACCCCTAGGAATCTACCCCCCAAATCTCCTTCACTGATGAGTTTAACAAGCTTACAGGATACAAGGGCAACACACAATTATATTTTTATACTTTAATGAACTATTGGAAATAGACATTTAAAACACAATACTAGGTCAACTCACTCAGAAGAAAGAATACTGGGAATGTCAGCAAGGTGGCAGACTCGGAGGCTCCAGGCCTTAGTTCTCCCATGAAAATATCAAACAACTATATGCTAACTAAAATAACTTTTAGAAGTTCTGGAAACCAGCCAGTTTGGGAAATTTCTTTTGACAGGTCCTCAAGCTTACTGACTCTTTGCTCAGCCATGTCAAGTCTACGAATGGACCCATAAAGGCATTTGTCGATTCTGTGACAGTGCTTTTGATTTTGAGCATTTCTTTTAGATTCTTTTTTAGAATTCTCACCTTGCTGCTTACATTACCCATGTGTTCTTGCAAGTTGTCTAGTTTTTCCGCTAGACCCCTTAGCACGTTAGTCATAGTTATTTTTAATTCCCGGTCAGGTCATTCCAACGTCCCTGTCATATCCAAGTTTGGTTCAGATGCTTGATTTTTCTCTTCAAACTATGTTTTTTTGCCTGTTAGTATAATTTGTGAAATTGTTGCTGTTGAAAACCAACATGAGGTACGAGGTAAAAAGGAACCTGATGCTGCTTCCTGTGGGGTTTCTCAAAGGTTTCTGCTCTGCTAAGTTGTGATTCTCTGTGTCCACCTGTGTGTCTCTCTGATCTTGGGAGCAGCAATTCACCCTATGTTTTGACAAAACCTTAGTTTTTCTTCTTCTGTATAAGAGAGAAAGTCTCCTTTACTACTCACACAAAACACTTCATTTCTGGTCACCAAATGTATGGAGGTTTGGGGTTTTGTTTTTGGACGTTGCTGGGGCATACGGAAGTTTCAGGGCCAGGGATCAAACACAGGGATTGAATACATGTCACAATAGTGACCCAAGCCACAGCAGTGACAACACTTGATCCTTAACCCACTGAGCCACCAGGGAACTCCTGTCTGGAGTTTTTCACCAAGCAATTTTCTGCAGCACCACCTGGGTGTCCTACAATTTAACTCAGCTCTGACCCTATCTACCTGGAGTAACAACAGATCCTGCAGGTTAAGGGCTCTGTTCAAAAAGACTGCCCCCTCCCCCCCACACACACACATGTACACACACACACATACCACACACACATTTTAGACAACAGTTGCAAGCTCAGGGTATAACCTGAGCTTCTGCCCAACAAATTGTAGATCAGAGGTTCCAACAAGCCCCTCTTTGGGTTTGATTAATTTGCTAGAGTCTTCCACAGAACTCAGGGAGACTCTTACTTATGTTTACTAGTTTATTGAAGGATATGATAAAATGTCACATATGAATAGCCAGATGAGATACAAAGGGGGACTTCTGGGAGGGTCTCAGGTGCAGGGACTTCTGTCCCCATGAAGCTAGGGTGCATCACCCTCCTGGTGTGGATGTTTTCACCCACATGAGGGCTCTCTGAACACTGTACTTTGGGGATTTTATGGAGGTTTCCTTATGTAGGCATAATCAATTATTAACTCCATTTTCAACCCCTTTCCCTTCTTTTGAGAATGGAGGGTGGGGTTGAAAATTCCAAGCTTCTAATTATGGTTTAGTCTTTTTGGTGAGCAGCCCCCATCCAGGAGCTACCCAGATGCCCATACAGAGTCACTGAAATGGAACAAAAGATGCTCCCGGTGCTCTTATCACTTAGGAATTTACAAGGGCTTCAGGAGCCCCGTGCCAGGAACCAGAGGCAGAGACCGATATATATTTTCTATTATCTCACATCCTGTGACCTAATTCTCTGATGGATGTAAGAAGAGTTGTTGGTTTTCATTTTGTTCATCTTTTTTCTTGTTAGAATGGGACTTATGACATCTAAGCTCCTTATGTGACAGACTGGAAACCAGAATTCCCATCCTTTTACTTTATCTGTGTCTTTGTGTTTAAAGTGGATTTCTTACAGGCACCGTATAGTTGAGGCTTGCTTTTTTATCCAATCTGACCATCTCTGCCTTTTAAACGGAGTGTTTAGGCCATAAATGCTTAATGTGATCATTAATATGGCTGGGTTTTAATCTAACATCTATTTGTCCGATCTGTTTTTTATTTTTATTTTTTGTCTTTTTTTTAGGGCCACACCCGTGGCACATGGAGGTTCCCAGGCTAAGGGTCAAATCAGAGCTGTAGCCGGCAGCTTATGCCACAGCCACAGCAACGCAGGATCTGAGCCGCGTCTGCAACCTACACCACAGCTCACAGCAACCCCAGATCCTTAACCCACTGAGCAAGGCCAGGGATCAAACCTGCGTCCTCATGGATACTAGTTGAGTTCGTTAACCACTGAGCCATGATGGGAACTCCTATTTTTTGTTTTTAATCTTCTATTCCTGTCTTGGACAGATTGGATTAATTAAATTTTTATGATACAATTTTATCTACATTAATAGCATATTAGCTCTTTTTTAAGAAAATAAGTCACTCTAGGGTTTACAGTATTTATTTTTAATGGATCAAAACCTACCATTAAATAACAGGGGACAAGACCCCTACAGCACTGTATTTTCATTTTCCTCCTCCATGGTCTTTGTGCTATTATCACAACATTCTACTTCTACATGTTATAAATTCCATAATCCATTGTGGTTGTGGTTGTTTTTTTTTTTTTTTTTTTTTTTTTTTTTGCTTTTTAGGGCCGTAGCTGCAGCATATGGAAGTTCCCAGGCTAGAGGTCAAATCAGAGTTGCAGCAGCCAGCCACAGCCATGCAAGATTTGAGCCAGTTGGTGACCTACACTACCACTCACAGCAACACCAGGTCCTTAAACCACTGAGCAAGGCCAGGGATTGAACCTGCGTCCTCATGGATACTATTTGGGTTCATTGCCACAGAGGCACAACAGGAACTTCAGTTTCCATTAACCTTGGAAAATTTTCAGCCATTACATTTTAAATATATATTTTAATCCCTCCTTTTCTTCTGGAATTTCAGTTACTCTTATGATTAGGCCACTTAATATTATCTCACAGGTTATTATTGCTTCTTGATTTTCTTTTTCCTGCCTGCTTGTTATTATGAATATTTATCTCATGTTCATTAACATTTTTTTCTGTAATGTCTAACTGATGTTAACATTAGCTACTGTATTTTATATTCCAATTTTAGTATATGTGCTGCTGAAGCGAGCACTGTATTTTATATTCCAGATGTTGTACATTTCACCTTTCAGTGTTTGATTTGGGTCTTTTTTAAGATTTTTTTCTTTCTCCATCATGCTCTTGTTTTTCTCTACCTTCTTGAACATATGGTGTATATTTAAATCAGCTCTTTTAACATCCATATCTGCTAGTTCCATTATCATTTCTTGTTCTATTTCTATTGGCTGTTTTGTTTTCATCCTGGTTATGGACTGTAATTTTCTGTCTTGTTTTCCCCAAAAGGCAGTGCTCTCCTGAGGGTGCTGCCTGATGTACCAAGTATTGGGAAGCCTTTCACTATCACTGGTGGTAACAGAAACTCCTTCAGACCCTATTTTTTTCCCCAGTGTTTTCCCCACAGCCTTAGTATTTTTTTCACACACAAGTGCAGATGAGGACTTAGCCCAAGATTCAAGGATTCCCTTCTGCAGATCTCTGAGGATCTTTCTTTGCTTTGTCCTCCCTGAACTCGGAACACTGTCTCCTCAATACAGCAAGATCGCTGGTCTCTGTTTCAGTTTCCCTTCCCTGTGTTGTGGCCTGGGAACTTATTGGGTTCACCTTGTTTGTTTCTCTCTCCTAGTGAGCATGGGAACTTATTGGGTTCACCTTGTTTGTTTCTTTCTCCTAGCATTATTGTCTTGCGCTGTGTACAATGTCTGAAAACTTTTTTTCATCTAGTTTTGTAGTGGTTTGAGCTATGAAGATAAATCTGATCCCTGTTTCTCCATCATGCGCAAAAGGGGAAGTTTCTATAATTTAAAAACTTACTTTCTTAAGTGACAGTATTTGTTGGGACTCAGCCTCATTTCATTCGAGCCCTGCATCTTGTGGAGAATTAAGCAATGCATAGGTGTCCTTCAGAGAGCCTTGGAATGAGTCATTTTACCATTTCAGCCACCCACTAGCTGTCATTTGTTTTTGTTTTGTTTTATTTTGCCTTTGTTTGTAGCCATACCCACAGCATGTGGAAGTTCCCAGGCCAGGGATCGAACCTGTGCTTGAGTTGTGCAGCGACAATGCCGGCTCCTTAACTCACTGCACTACAAGTGAACTCTCCACTAGCTGTCATTTCATTTCTATGGGCCACAGAAAAATGAGGGTAAGAATGAAATTACTGTTACTCCATTTCTATTTCTTTCTTTGGGAGAGCTTTGAAAAACCTTTTGAAGGAATGGCATTGGGTAGTATGTATTGGAGGAAGGTATGAAGAAAAGGATGCCACTTCTTTACCTTGACATTGGCCTTGGGATGGGAAGGAGTATTGCTATGAATTACTTAGTTACTTGTCAGTTTTAAACCTCTGATATCAGGTGTCACCACCACCATCAAACATACCCCTCATGGTGGTTTGAAGACATGGCCACAATTGACAATTTGTATACTGAGAACTGGGGATCTGTGTTTCCAGCCCTGGGATCTGGCCAGGCTTGTGACTGCTTTGACCAATAGCATATTGGTCAGAGGTGATGCCATGTGATTTCTGAGCCTAAATCATAAAATACTATGCAGCTTTTGCCTTGTTTGAACCCTCAGTTCTTGGAGCTGAGCTGACTTGTAAGAAATCAACCTATTCTGAGGCTACCGTGCTTAAAGGAAGCCAAAATAATATGGAAAAGCCATGGATAGACACTCCAGTTAATAGCCTCAGCTTAGCCCAGCCTTTGAGCCATCCAGCCTTGGTGTCAGACGTATGGATGAAGAAGATTCCAGGTGGTTCCAGCTCCTGACTATTCAAGTTGCTCTTAGCCATTCATGTCTGTCCAGCTGAGCCCTCAGACATCATTAAGCAGATACCCTCACTGTACACTGTCCATCACCAACCCACAGAGCCACTGAGCATAATAGCAGTGGTTGCTTGTACTGTTAAGTTTGGGGTGGTTTATTACATAGCCATAGACAACTAGAGCACATCTCTTACCTAATCACTGTCAGCTGTTAGCAGAAATGCAGGGTTTACCAATTTAGACAGGTAGTCAAAGTGGATAGGCTGAGTGAGGAGTGTGTTTCCCAGCGAAGTCTTGGTAAAGGGCCGTCCAAGCCCGGGAGACATCCCGACTCTCTGAATGTAAATCTAGGAGCTCTTGAATGGAGTCTCTTCACATGAGTTGCTATGCACAGCTCACTTCACGCCTGTGGGGAGTGAGGCTACTGAAATCAGCCCACGTGCTGCCCAGCGAGCCAGCCCACTGTACACTGCTCCCTTCTGTCCTTTCCTTTTTCATTGAGTGCCCATTACGTGCAACACATTATTGTAGGTTCTGGGGTATCAAAGCTGAGTGTATATTAACCATGTCTTTTACTGTCTCTGTGCTGTTGCTTTGGCATCGGGGGTCTTGCTGACTCTGGAAGGACTGCTTTTCCCAGGGCTAGCGGATTCCCAGAGCAATAAACAAGTCGCCTGCTAGTGCACTTTTCAAATACAAATCTGCACCCTCAACCACACTTTTATGGAGTTCTCACACTCTGGGCCACTGTCCACCTGCCTAATTGCCCCAAGGCCAGTTACCAAACAATTAGGGACAGCCCTTAGACCCCAGAGGCCACTCAGATTATTCAGCCTAACCGATCCTAAGCCTGCTTTCCCTCCCTCACTTGTTCCTTCCTAAGGAAACCATAATAAAGGTCCTTGCCCAATCTCCCTGTCTCCCAGTGCTTTCCCGTGTGGCCCCATAGTGTGGTATGCCCTGCCTAGGGACTGTGAATAACTCGCTTTTCAGTAGGAGTCAACTCCTGACCTATTGGCCTTACTAGACCTCAAGTTTTCTATTCACAAACTACATTTTAAAAGAGAATGACACCCAGTTCCTGCCCTAAAGGAACCTAAAAGTTAGTGCTGGTGGTGGAGCCTCAGCCTAATAGCACTGGCAGCATCCCGTTTTGCAGTGTGAGCTCTGCTCCCAGTAGCATCTGTGCCCTTCTCTGTGGACAGGCTGCACCCCACTGAACATTTTATTAAAAAACAAAACAGGAGATAACGGTAGCTTGAAATCCACCCGTTAAAGCAATCTCATAAGCTAACAAGAAGCACTCCTGCCTTCTGGCTCCGGGATTGCTGGCTGATGACAGAGTCGCCCACAGTGAGATCGCGGCCAGCACTGCCTCACAGCGGCACTCACCATCCTGATGTGTGTGCATGCAGCCTCAGAAAAGACATCCTTTCCATCCCCTATTGTTAATAGGCAGTTTCTAGTCAGTTTCTCTTCCTTCTCTTAGGCATTTGGAAAGAAGAGGCAGTAGGATGAAAGAGATGGAAACATACCTCCTTGAACCAACAGTTATTTTTTTCTGTCATTCATTGGTTTTTCCACTTCGATTTGAGAGTTTAGCTTCTGACCAATGAAATATAGATCATTTCAGTGCTGTAATCCTACTATACACATGCTCCCTTACAGAAGGAAATTTGATCACTGTTCAGGGTGGAGAAAATTCATGCAGAAAAGGTTTGTTCTTGGCTTAGAACTCTCCTGGCCCTCAGCACTCAGAGGAAACAAATGCAAATCCCTGGCTCCCAAGCCTTACCTCAGCACTGTCCTCGGCCTGCACACAGTACGGGCAAGCCCGTCTTCGGTTCACTGGGCCTCCCGAACCTCTCCGCCCTATGCCCTGGCTAAGCGACTTGCTCAGATGTCACAGCCAGTAGTGGCACATGGCCTCCATTCACTGAGAGACATGACCGATGGTGAGACATGTGCGCATATGTGGAGGCGCATCCTGTAGTAACCAGAAAGTTTGATCTGGGGAACCCCAAGAAAGCTCGGGTTTCTCTACCCTAGTAGTGTTTTGCTACTATTAAGTTCCTCTCACAAAAGGGTTTTGATGTTGTCGAGGTGCCTACACTACCCACACTCAGGAGGAGTGTCATCTGTAAACCCTATTCGTTTCCCCCTCATCCCCTATAAAAAAGGCTGCTAAACTTAAGATGCCATGAAACTCTGTCCAGATGTCCTTTTGTGCTGCTTCCACTCCACTCAAGTAAGCCTCCAGCTATATCTGAAATCCCTGCTGTGTCATTTAATCCCCCCAAATTATCCTAAATCAGAGTCCTTGATGAGTGTCTCCAAAATGACTGTGCTGAGATGTCTGTTGGTCAAAAGACAGAAACTCTGCTTCTTGGAGGGATGTCAGGCCAGATGGGGAGAGGGCGGGCAGGCCTGGACTGGTCTCTTGGCTCTCCAGCATACACCTTGTCCGTGGCCAACAGGGCTTACCCACTTACTTTTCACCTTACCTTGAACTTCAAGCGCCCTTTGCATGAGGCAAGGTCCAGTGGAACTTGAGTGATGGGTCTGAAGAGGGCCCATAAGCAGGGGAGACACAGCAGCTGGTTAGGAGTCCTTTTGACTGGCCTGGGGCTCTGGTTAGAGCGGGGAGCTGACCTGGGGTAGCCCCGGAATGGGAGAGCAGAGGCCCGAGGGCGAAAGATGTGTGTTCAGGTCTCTGCCACCTGCCTCATCTGGGAAGCGGCTTAGTACAACTTGGGCTGCCGGCTCACAGAGCTGTATGGAAGCAAGGATGAGCTGGGAATGACCTTTGCAAAAACTGTCAATCAAGTGCTGATAAACTAGTGTGAGCAAAGATGATGGTGTTGATGAGGATTTCAACCTCCAGCCTGGTGTGCAGGTCAAAAAGCACCAGCAAAACCCATGCACAAAATTGTCGCAGAATGGAGGGCTGGGAACAGTGGCTCCCCCAGGCCAGTGCAGCTGCCCAGCACTTAGTCTGGGCAGGGCTCTGGCAATCAGGTGCCAGGGCTGCCCTGTCCCTGTGGGAATGTGCGCCCACTTGCCTTCTCTCTCCTTCCCTCAGAGACACCGAAACTCCTCAGTATGGAATGGAAAAAGGAAAGCTCCTGGAGGGAAAGTGTTGTGAAGGCAGCTTCACAAACACCGTATCAGTAATCTGGTATTATTCTCATTTTACTGGTGAGGAAACCGAGGCTAAGATGTGAATAACTGTCATCACATTGCCTATAACTTGAGGCAACCGAGTGCTCAGAGTTTCTCACTTCAAGTCATGCCTTCCTGGAAACCCTGTTCATCAAACTACAGACCTAAGGAAGGGGGTGGGGAGCGAGGACGGGCGGAGTAGAAAGCGATGGAGGGAGGGAGAGAAGGAGGGAAGGAGGAGGGAAGGAGGAGAGGAAAAAGAAAAAGTCTTGAGAAAGAGAGTAGAGTTCATACAACACACACCGGAAGAGTAAGGCTCAGTCTGAGGGCAGGCAGGTCCGCTGTGCCCCTGAGTCGTCACACACCGACCTGCTGCGCCGACTCTGGGGGGAACCGTCTCCCGTTCCGCCGCGGGTCTAGGAACCCGCAGGACGGTTGCTGGCGAATTCACGTATGAATTCACGCCTTTGCCATCACCTGGCCGCGGTCCAGGGCCCAGAGCTGGTCAGAGCAGGCCTCGGGGATGTCAGATGCCAGCCGGGGCCCTCTTGCTCAACCCTCTGCGCCCCGGGCTTCGGGGACGCTTGAGCTCTAAGGTGAGCGCTCAAGAGGCAGCAGGGTCACAGCCACCCAGCATCCATTAGCGCCGCCGGGCACCAGGGCGCATTTGCATCAAGTTACCCGAGTGAATCAATGCGTGGATGCAAACGAATGAAGAAATAAAGGAATGGAACGAATGAGAGAACCTGGGTTCTCTCCCGGGACGGTACCCGCGGGGGCGATGTGGCGTTTAGCGCCCAGGCTCGCGTGCGCTCTCCAGACTAAACGCAAGCAATTATTATTGGAGGCAACAATTATAACACGTATCTGTCCCCAGCCCCCACTGTTTTCCATCCTTACCATAGGGTTCTGGAATCCACCTTGAGCGCTCCGCGCCCCCCGGTGCCCGCGCAACTTCCTAACGTGATGCCTGGCCTCAGTCCCACCGCGTGTGCGCCCTGCTCGGTAACCGCGCTGGGAGGGCGCCAGAGGCCGCAGGAGGGACTGGGGACGCCCGCGGCCGGCAAGGGGACGCTGTCCCTAGAGGCCTCTGCGAGCATCGTCCCGCCCTGGAGCGGCGGAGGGGTTAGAAAGGGTCGGAGGCGAATCCCTACAGGGGGCCTGGGCTGCTGCGCAAAGCCCCCTGCGGGGATCCCCATCTCTTCCCCCCACAACGAGCCGCACCCCTGGCCCGGCACGGCCCTAGGTCCCCACGGTTCCCGGAGCTTTTCTGGCTTGGGGATTTTCCTTGAGGAATTTCTGGCAGAGGGAAACGGCCTAGGCTTCCGGGAGTTAGGAAGTCCGGTAGAGCGCGGACATGTTCTCTCCGCAAACCATCCCCTTCCCGCCCGGTCCCCAGTGCCAGCCAGCTCCCCCGCTCCACCACGGGTTCCAAGATGCTCACCTGGCTTTCAGGACCCATTTTCCAGCCAGCGCTGCGCCGCGCCCCAAGACCTTCGCTGGCCAGTCTCCGCCTGGGAGAGCAGCGGATGCAGGGCCCCGGCCTAGGTTGCTGCTATGGGATCCTGGCTGGAAGAGAGAGGAAAACCACAGAACCTATTTAATGCATACAGGCTGTTCTTGGATGAACATCATCTGGAGCTCTAGAGGTTAAACTTGGGGCTTAAAACGTAGAAGTCACATTTCTCCATCCACTTGCAGGGTCTTTGCGGCGTGGCTGGTGCCAGAGGGCGTGTTGCACAAGAAGCACCCGTGAACTCTGCACGCTGGGACCCTGAAATAACGGCCTAAATCTTCTGGGCAGTATGTGTAGTTATATTAGCATCAACTGGCATGTATAGGGTTCGAGCTTTCACGCAAGCCCTGTGAGATCAGTCTTACCATCTTCCTCATTTTAGGATTGGGAAAGGAAGCCTAGCAAGATACCAGACTTGCCCAGAGTCATGCACTAAGCAACCCCAAAACTTAAGACAGGTCCTGACTCCAGACCCCACGGTCCTGCTACCACGCTACCTCCTTTCAGGGTCACTTCGGTGGAGCCCTTCACGTGGGCAGTGCTCAATAGGTATTTGTGGACTGGTTTCCAGAATCTAGTGAAGCCTTATGACTGCCCTGTTTTATGCAGTAAGGTGTATCTAAGCTGTATCTGCTCACCCGTTTATTCATTCACTTATTCAGCATTTACTGAGCGCTTACTGTATGCCTGCACTGAAGTGAGAGCCAGGGGAACAGCCCTACTCACAGGAAGCAGCTTGACACAGAGCTGTCCTCTGAGCAGGGGGTTTGCCTCTGCCAGCGACTGCCCTGAGCTCCCAGGCTGGAGCCCTTCGAGTTGAGGGCATGGCTTAGAACCCTGGGGTGTCAGAACGTGGCGAATCCGGGAGCTCCCAGGTGGTGCCGAGGTCCAGGGACACTGGAAGGAGAGGGCCTGAGTGACTTTTCTCCGACCCTTCTGTTCAGAGGAGAAAATGCAATGAGAAGTGAACTACGGAGAGAAGGGCTGGGTGCCGGACACCGCAGACCACGGTGTGTTGCAGGCAGAGGTGTAAGAAGAGAAAAATCAGATGGCATCGTGAATATGGGAGAACGGAGGTCGCAGACATGCCCTCCCCAGGAGCCAGGGAGCCCTCGGTTGGCCCCCCGGGGGATCCGGACATGCGACCCTACCTTGGCCATCCTCTCTGGCTGCCTAAGTTGGCTAGGGGCCAGGTCGTCGCCGCCCGGGTCTTTTTAGAAAAGCAGTAGGTGTGTTCTAGCAAGAACGCTTCACAGAACGAATCCCTCTCTGGGAGGATTCATGGTCAAATTCTCTCGCTCGGCCATTCCCAGCGAGAATGTTTTGACTTCAGCTCTCCGCACGATTCCACCTGCGGGAGGAGCTGGCAAAGCCTGACCCGGGGAGGCCTCGTCTAGGGCGGGACGGGGGCTGGAGTCGGGCTCTCGCTCTCGGGCCCGGTGGCCTGCGCGGGGAGCCGGCCCGACGAGAGGCGGCCCCGGGGCGGCCAGGCGCGCATCTCCGGGAGGGACCTGGGAAGCTGAGGGGCGGGCCGGGGGCGGACACGGGAAAGCGGCCCTCCCTTCGGCCTCCCCTACCGGCAGGTCTGAACGGGGACGCGGCGGCCCGGGACGCAGGGAGGGGGCCCGCGCCGAAACGGAGGGAGGGGCCGCGCCGCCTTCGAGAGTCATTGGAGGACGCGGCCGCACGAAGCTGATAAATAAGGGGCCGGGCCGCGGCTGCCGGCCAAGTTGGACGCCCCGACCGGTGCGAGGGCCGGGTCAGCACCGGCCTGACGACGCGAAGCGAGGCGACCCCCGCACCGGCCATGGCCTCGCTGCTGGGTGCTTACCCTTGGCCCGAGGGGCTCGAGTGCCCGGCCCTGGAAGCCGAGCTGTCCGACGGCCTGTCGCCGCCTGCCGCCCCCCGCCCGCCGGGGGACAAGGGCTCTGAGAGCCGTATCCGGCGGCCCATGAACGCCTTCATGGTGTGGGCCAAGGACGAGAGGAAACGTCTGGCGGTGCAGAACCCGGACTTGCACAACGCCGAGCTCAGCAAGATGCTGGGTGAGTGAGCGGACGGGGCGCGCCCTGAGGTCGGCGGACGCGGGGCTGGCGGCTGGAGGCCGTCGGGCGCGCGGAGCGGGGGTGGGACGGGAGCCGGCTGGGGGTACGCTCGGGGGGCTCGGGCGCGCGCCGTGCCAGCCAGGTTGGGCATCTGCGCGAGCGTGGCTGTGCGCGCGGGGCCCGGGATTCCGAGCAGGGACACCTGGACACTGCCCAGAGTGAACACGAGCGGCCGGCCTGGGTGGCCCGGGAGGCCCCGTCGGGAGGACCTGAGCCGAGTCTGGGGCCCCGGGGCACGAGTGGGGCTGGGTAACAGCCCGGCCGGGGGTGGGGGGGGGCGTTGGCGACGAAGACCCGCGCGCACGGACAGGCCCGGACAGAAACACCGGGCCGGGTGGAACGAACGTTTGCTAGGACTACCAGGGCGGGAAAACCCTGAACCTCACGCGGGCACAATCGCAGAGGGAGGTCGTAGCTATCAACATAGGTAACGAATGGTCCTGAAGAGAGGCCTCGTGGGAACGCAAACTGCTTTAACTTAATTATTAAACCAATAGCAAAATAGACTTGATTCGAGCCTCTATTTCTCAGTCTCAGGAGTGTTGGGCATTTGACTCAGATGCTTAGGGCTGCCAGTGAGGGTCTGTCCCGGAGCCCCACCGCTTCTTGAGGGCTGCTCTGCCCTCCCAGCCCCGGCTTTGGGACTGGGGACCGGACAATCCAGGTTGCCCCGGAGCCGAGAGAGGATGTTCCCAAGCTCTGGTGTCAGCGGTTTCTTTCTTCTCTCTCCCATGTCAGGAGCTGAGCACTAATCAGCTCTGCCCCACTCCTAACCTCTTTGCCGTTCAACCTGTTTTTTTATTCGTTTTAACCGATGGAACCTTTCACAGCACTGTGTGTGCCCAGTGGGTGCCAGACCCCGTGAGAAGGGACAGTGTGTGGTCACCCGAGGCTGGCCCTGCCCTCTCCAACCCCACCCGGCCCAGACTGGTGGAGCTCCTGGCTCCTTCCCAGATCTGGGGAGTGACAGCTGACACCCACCTTTGTACTGGCTAAAGCCACAGGCCCTCCTGCAGGTGGAGGCCCTTTCAGAGCTGATGGGGTGCAGGTTTCCAAGAGCCTCCTACCCGTGGATCAGGCCCCTGGCTAGCTGTGCCCAGGTCCAATTAGTGGGCTGGTGTCTTAGGCCCTTCCCACATAAAAAAGATTTAAAGTTATATTTTACTTATACCTATACTCTAGAAATATTTTAAAATATACTTTATAAAATATTCAAATTATACTTTAGACTTGAGACAAGTGTATTAATATATGCAAAAATAAAACAGTTTCTTCAAACATAAGGTTCATGCTTTTCTTCAGATTTCTAAAGCAATGAAAATACTTTTTAATGTGTGGGCCCCTGAACATTTTTTTGGTGTGTCCCAGGCCCCCGGCTTGTTGGCCAAGCGCAGCTCTTGTGACCAAAGGAGAGCAGGCCCAGGCCAGGGTTGGGAGAACACAGGTCGGGGAGCCTTGGGGGACTGCCTTGTGGGAGGCCTTGTGGGAAGCTGCCTGCTCCCAGAGAAAAGACAGGCAAAGGGACTTGGGTGATAGATGCCCTCTGTGAGCTGATCCCGGTAGGCAGTTGGCACATAGGCTTCCAGAGGTTACAGTGCATTGAGCAGGAAGGACACTGATTCCTTCCTGCTTAACCACACAGCGCCTGGCACTGGTCAAGGGAAATCAACAGGGTGTTGCTTTGAAAAATGTAGACTTTCTACACCTGCTAATAGAGGGGCAGCAGGGTGATCCACTTTCCACCCCCGGGATCTCGCCCAGCCCTTCCTTTCTGACTTAGGAAAGGAAAAGTGTTGAATGTGAGAATCCAAATGTTTTTTGACTTTGAACCCTCCGATCTTTAACATTAAAAACTTCACTCAGTAGCACTAGTATTTTTTTAGTATATGATGGATGAGAAACACGTAAAGACAGTTATACATTTAGTGATTTTTAAAATGAACCTAGGATTTCCCGTCATGGCTCAGCGGAAAAGAATCTGCTTAGCCTCCATGAGGACGCAGGTTTGATCCCTGGCCTTGCTTAGTGGGTTAAGGATCTGGCGTTGCCCTGAGCTGTGGTGTAGGTGGCAGATTTGGCTCAGATCCTGCGTTGCTGTGGCAGTGGCATAGGCTGGCAGCTAGAGTGCCGATTTGACCCCTAGCCTAGGAACCTCCATGTGCCATGGGTGTGGCCCTAAAAAGACAAAATAAAATAAAATGAACCTATATTTTATGAATATCCCGGTACACTGAGAAACTAGAGTCACATCTTATACCCAGTCCATGGGCAGGGTGTGGGTGTGTCTGGATCCTGGGCCTCTTGCTGCAACTTTTTGACCTTAGCACAGGCTGGAAACTGCTGACCAACCCCAAATCTGGAGTTCCGGACACGCTTTAAGTTGCCTTTTTAAGTGAGAGCTAATTGTATTAATTGACCACACTCAGAATGGTTATAAACTCTCATCCCAATGGTTGAACACCTTAAAAAACTGCCTTCCTCCAGCCCCCTCTGCAGACTTGGCATGGAGGGCCAGCCAGCACAGACACCCAGGGTGGCCCTGTACGAGTGCTTTGGGTGGGAGATGTGGGTCCCTCATCCCAGGGTTTAGTGCGGGAGTAGGGTAGAGTCGAGTCGTGGGATCGGCAGCTGTGGAAAGCCGATCCCACTCTAGGAGGTAACAACCCAAGGGGTCCAGAAGTGACCTTCAGAAAACCTGCAGCCAGAAGGATGTTCAGTGTACTTTGAGAGAGGAAGAGACACTAAAATAATTTACAGAACAGCACACAAACGAGTAAGGATGAATAGAAAATACAAGTGAGACCAACATTTTTTGCACCAGTGGAATACATGTGTGGAATGTTTCTTCAGGGGTGTTTTGAGTTGGGGAGCCTCAGAGTATATTTTTTATAGTAAAGGAAATAGAGACCCATGGAAGGTAAGGGATTTGCTTCTGAATGGACAGTCAGTGGCTAAGCAGGTGTCCCCTGCTATTGTCACAGGTCCTAAGCAGACAGCTGGAAGCCATAGCTTGTGTGCGTGTGCAGTGTGTTGCAGGCAGATGCTGGCATTCTGGCCTGGGTGAAGTCTTCACACAGTAGGGTCGTATTTGACCTTCAGATATAAGGGCTAATCCTCTGATCCTGTAATTTACTTCCATCTGTGAAACTATTGACTAAGCCTGAGTTCCCTGGCAAGAAGGCCTGTGAAACTTCTGCCACAAATAAGTGTTATAGTATCATTTCCTGAGAGGCATTGATAATCAAGGAAGACAGAATTTTCGTTAAAATGCAGATGATTAGAACTGACCCTCAAAGGGTAAAGGAAGCCCAAATCAACATTGTAGTTGTTACATATTTTTGTCCTGGAGCTGACACTGGGTAGGGCAGGCCTTTCACTGTGAATCCTGTGTGTGTGTGTGTGTGTGTGTAGCAGGTGCGGGTGTTTGGGGACCTGTAAGCCGGGGAGGTGGGTCTGGCCTCACTGTGAGCACTGGATGTGGGCTGGGAAGAGGAGCGAGGAGTGCGGGTCGTCCTGTGTGGAGACGGGGTACCCCGCGGGGGACTGGGGACTGAGGCGGCAAGTGCGCGTGGGATGCTCCGAGGCCCAGGTTCGGAGACAGGTGCACCCGTCGCCCAGAGCCGCGCGGACGCTGAACATGGCCTTCTCTGACTTGTGTGAGCAGGAAAGTCGTGGAAGGCGCTGACGCTGTCCCAGAAGAGGCCCTACGTGGACGAGGCGGAGCGGCTGCGCCTGCAGCACATGCAGGACTACCCCAACTACAAGTACCGGCCGCGCAGGAAGAAGCAGGCCAAGCGCCTGTGCAAGCGAGTGGACCCGGGCTTCCTGCTCAGCTCGCTCTCTCGCGATCAGAATGCCCTGCCGGAAAAGCGGGGTGGCGGCCGGGGGGCGCCCGGGGAGAAGGAGGACAGGGGTGAGTACTCTCCTGGCTCCGCGCTACCCGGCCTGCGTGGCTGCTTCCACGAGGGCCCGGCCGGCGGCAGCGGAGGCGGCGGCACCCCGGGCAGCGTGGACACGTACCCGTACGGGCTGCCCACCCCGCCGGAGATGTCGCCCCTGGACGTGCTGGAGCCGGAGCAGACCTTCTTCTCCTCCCCCTGCCAGGAGGAGCATGCGCACTCCCGCCGCATCCCCCACCTGCCTGGGCCCCCCTACTCCCCGGAGTACGCCCCCAGCCCCCTCCACTGCGGCCACCCTCTGGGCTCCTTGGCTCTCGGCCAGTCCTCGGGCGTCTCGATGATGTCCACCGTGCCCGGCTGTCCGCCGTCCCCTGCCTATTACTCCCCTGCCACCTACCCCTCTCTGCACTCCAACCTCCACGCCCACCTGGGCCAGCTCTCCCCGCCCCCGGAGCACCCCGGCTTTGACGCCCTGGATCAGCTGAGCCAGGTGGAACTCCTGGAGGACATGGATCGCAATGAGTTCGACCAGTACTTGAACACTCCTGGCCACCCAGACTCTGCCGCCGGCGCCGGGGCCCTCAGTGGGCAGGCCCCGGTCTCTCAGGTGACATCGACCGGCCCCACAGAGACCAGCCTCATCTCGGTGCTGGCTGATGCCACGGCCACGTACTACAACAGCTACAGCGTGTCGTAGAGCCCGGGGCGGCCCGTCTGGCCCTGCCCGGCCGCCGCCTGTGCTTCCCACCCGGCCGAAGCGAGCGAAGCGGATGCGCAGCGCCTCGGGGCGGGCAGGTCTGCACTGCGGCCGGCGCACCGGCTCTGCGGGTCCCAGGGCCCCTCCGCCCCTTCCCCGCCCGCCCCGCCCCCCACAGCCTGCATTTGGGGTATATTCCTTCAAATGGGTTTCCTTTGGCCGCACCCTGGGACTAAGGCACGGTCGTTGCTGAAAGACGCAGTTTCCCGGTAGAATTTTCACTGACCTCCTCCCAGCCCTCATCCCGGAAACAAATTCAGGGAATTTGTTCAGCAGCACTCGCAACTCTCCTGCTTCTGAAATACGGCCGCAGGGGTACAGCCGTCCTTGACTTTCGGGTCATTCAGGTGAGGAGAGCCCTGGGCTAAGATTCAGGGGAACCGGGATCCTCAGAGGCTGGTGAAACCCGACTCACTTCCCCTCCCCTTCAGCGTCTTCCCCACCTGTAAAGTGAGGGACGGAGGGTCGACTAGGGTTTTCTGATTTAGGATTCTCTCAAGCCAGGCGAAGGAAAATGAAGCTGGCCTCACTCGGTGTGCTCAGCAATGTGCACCCCCCCTCCCCCGCGCGCGCAGGGGTGGGGGCGATTCCCGCACAGCTCCAGGACAGCGGGCTTGCTGCACTTGATCCTGGTCTTCTACCACGATCACAGTCTTCCAGAAGGACACTGTTCCAGTTTGAGAAAAAAACACTCATCTTGATTTGGGAAATTAACCACTGATAGTGATGGCAGCACTGAAAATGAGTTTGAATTCAAGCTGTGTTTTTAAAAATATTTTTTTAGATATGTTCTTTTTCATAACACACACACATATCAAGAGAATATAGACAGCCTGAATATATGCAGTCAGTGTGTGAGAGACCCACACAACACACACACCTTCACGTACAGCCTGAATCAAATTCTCTGGCTGACCTTGGCAACTTGTCACCCAAATAGCAGGAAACTGGAACAGAAGTTTAGCAGAGCAGCATCTTTCCTCCAATCTGGATGTGTTGATTTCACTCCACTTGAACTTCTACAAATGCAAAAGGATCTTCCCACTATCTCCATCTCTCTTTCCTGGAATTTCTTTTTTCACTGCTTCCCTGCTCTTCCTCCGCCCCTGAATTGGCCGCTAGTTCAAAGATCCCTTGACTTAAAAATCCCAGGCATGATTCCTGTGGCAGAAATGGGAACTTGTCCTCCTCGCCAGCCAGCTGGTTCTTCAGGTAACATCTTCAGCCAACACGTAGAATTAACTTCCCCTTTATTATACTTACTTCCCCCCAAACAGAGATGCACTGTGATTCAGAAAATGTTTCTGAGCCCTGGCCTCCACCCCCAAACATTTCCATCCTTCCCCCAAACCTTCTTTGAAGGGACATGCCTATCAATGAGATAAAAGACAGTTGTTTGTCTTTTGATTCTAGCCTATTATTGCCTGTATGAAATACATGTTTTATATATTCTCCTATTATTTTCACCTTATATTTTGTATTGTTGAAAGATCCCTTTTTTTCCCCTTCCAAGGAGTCCTCTTGTAAAATCTCCTATAAGATATGATTAATCTTCATGCTTTCATTGTATATGACATTTGGTAATAAATAGTAAATCATGGACAATATGATTGGTGCAGTCCAGAATGTGTATTAATAATCTTGTAAAACCTTGTCACAGACATTAAGCTAAGCTGTTCCATTTTCTATAAGAACCACACCTGCTTTGGAACGGTTGTAGATATTGATTTGTCTAAAATATTTAATTTAAATAAACATTTTTGTACCGTGACCGTTCTATCGTTTGAAATACAGTTTTGCAGAAAGAAAACGTTTCTAGTGAGGCATAGCTATTATGCCCAGCGCTGCTACCAGTATTGGTCAAGATGTTTTCTCCATCAACTTTTTTGTTTTAAAAAGTTATCTTATAGGAGTGGTTGATTGGAATGTTATGAGTTCTGGTAAAAAGATAAAGCCTGATTTTACACGTTAGAAACAGTGTTGCTGTCACTGATATTGAAAGAAAAGACGGACTCATGGGATGCTTGCAAAACAGTTTTCTCCTCAAGAACGATGACTTAACACTTGTGAAGTGGGAGGAGGTGGTTATTTGGCTGTCTTAAGATGGGAAGTCGTGCCCAATTATTCGCTTACTTAAGGCTACCACGGGTTTTCTTTCTTTTCGAAATAATCTTTTTGAACTGTATTTTTATTAGAATATAGTTGATTTACGGTGTTGTACCAATTTCAGCTGTATAGCATAGTGACTCAGTCATACATATATATGTATGTACATTCTTTTCTCATACTGTCTTCCATCACGTTCTGTCCAAAGAGACTGAACACAGTTACCTGTGCTGCACAGTCGGACCTTATTGCTCATCCATTCTAAACATCATAGTTTGCATTTACCATTAAGGCTACTTAGATCGCCCTCTTTGCTAGGCACTTTTGGATGTGGTATGACGAGAACCGTGGGCTCTCAAAACTCCGTGTTGAGAAGACAATGTTGCGGAGAAGACAGAGGAGCAGGCGGATGGGTAATTAAAGGATGTAAGGATGTGAGGTTTAGGGTGAAAATCCCAGCCAAAAAGTGCCTGGAAAAAATGGATGATTACTCAGTCCCCAGGCAGGTCACCATGTCTGGCTTCTCTCCGTGGGGAAGCGGTTGTAACTTGTCTTAGTCAAGAGTAGCCTTGTGTTCTACCAGGGCCTCTGGGCCAAGGAGTGGGTCTTGGGAGGGTCCGGATGGGCAGACGTTCATCCTGCAAATTGGATCGTAATCTCCAGTCATTACTTTAATAGCGCTTTATAGGTGTCGGGTGTTTTACAGGAAGTTTTATGGTGTTTCTCATCCACAGCCCCAGGTGGGGCCTGTCGGCCCTCCACCCCATCGCACAGCCGGGGAAACCGAGGCCCAGGGTGAGGAGTGGCCCCGTATAGCTCACCCCACTGGACTAGCAGAGGCTGAGGTTACTGATGCATTTGCCCGCAGCGTCGGTGGACAGTCTCCCAGCTAGAGCAGGTGCCTTTTGCAGCCCTTCCCCAGGCACAGCATTCCATGTGGCCCACCCGAGCCCCTCACAGCCCAGGGAAAGAGGATGGACAAAGAGGAAATGACAGGGCCAGCCTTTCAGGAAACCGAAATTCCTTGCTGCGCAGGCCCACCACTGTGGCCGGCTGACGGTGGCTGTCTGTAGGGTCATCAGCTGGCTGGAGGGATTGTCCTGCAGCATCTGCTGGCTGTGTCTGCCTGTCAGTGTCCGGCCCTGGGCGCTGCCAGGTGGGCGTGTTTCATTCTGGGCCAAACTGTGGGGGCGGGGCGGTGTCCCTGCCTCTGGGAGGCAGGAAACAGGCAGGCGACAGGGCTGCTCTCTTGCTTTTGCTCGGCTCTCAGTGAAGCAGCTGTGCCCAGAAGCCAGCGGTGTTTTAAGAGTTTTAGCCGCCCATCCTGGGACCCAGCTGCCCCTGGTGACAAGAGCACTTATGGCTTTGGCAGATGAGATTTGGTGGGTGTGCACGGTTGTGAGCTGTTCTTCTAAAACGTAGGTGTTACCGTTTCACAATTTTTCCTTAAGATTCTTCTGTGCCTGTACATCGCTCCCCCCGCCCCGCCCCTACACACACACACACACACACACACACACACACGCGCGCGCGCGCGCGCGCGCGCGGGCTGAGTGCAGAGGGCGGTTCACATCTACCCTACTCACCCGGGGTCCTGGGAGGGGCCCTGGTACTGTGTCCACGGGGCCAGGCCCCTCCCCTCCCCCACGGTGTACCTTCTGCACAGAAAGCCCATTGTTCTCCGAAAATGCTCTCTGTGCTTTGCCCTGCACTATTCCCGGACCAGGGAGATCCTCACTCCCATCACCTGTCTGATGACATCCCACTCACTGGCCAAACCCAGCTCAGTTGTCCCCACCCATGCTGGAGGGAGGGCGGGTGGTGGGTCACTCTCCTCCTGAGCTCCTGCGGGCCTTCAGCAGATCTGGCGTGACAGCTGGCATGGTGTCATCCGCCCGCGCATCTTCCCCAGCGCGGCAGACACAGAGTAGCTGCTCCACAGATAAGTGAATGAATAAATGAATAGGGTAAATACATGAGCGGTCCGGTAGGTATTCTAGTTACTCCTGATGTTGAAGACCTGAAACACTCTGGTTCCCTAATCTCACTTATTTCTCTAGAAACCCAGACCCTGGAACCCTTGTGCATACGGTGCTCGGTGCTCCGAGTCTGCATGTGATGCGGCTCTGGCTGTTCACACTCTCCTGCTACAGTGTAGCCCGGAGCAAGCAGGTCAGGGCGTGGGCACAGGGGACCAGGGGATCTTCACTCCTGTCCCCTCCCAGAGCAGCAGAATAGCGCTGAGGGTGGATATCTGTAGCATTTGTAACTGCCTACCTTTCCTTTTGAAAAGGCTGTGCTGTTGATTTCATCCCAGCGAAAGGGATTTAGAAAGAAGGAAGGAGGGAGGGAGAAGGAAAGAAAAGAAAGAGACATTACCTGTCACCCACCCACCCACATCCCTACCCATCTATCATCCATCTGTCCAGCCACCTCAACTTCTCATCTATCATCTTTCCATCCATCCATCCATTCACTGTATCATCATTCTATCTATCATCTATTGATATTTTACTTCTCAAAAGAGATGTGGTCATTGTAGAAAATTTGGGAAAAACTTAACGTCATAGAGAAAAAATAAGCCATCTCTTGTCAAGAACCTAGAGACATTACTGGTAACTTTTTTACACATATCAGCCGTATCTTTTTTGTTTGTCTAGCTCTACGTACACACATATCTTTTATAATCTACATTTTTATTCATTAACATTAAGTAAATATTTTCCTATATCAGTAAACTTTCTTTTTTCTGCAAAGAGTGTTTTCAGTGGAATTGAAAAATCAATATGACAATAATTTAGGGAAAAAGAAAAATTACCCATTCCATGACCTTGACACAACTATTTTCAACCTACTCATTTTTGTGTACTGAACTCCCTGGTCTTGTATTCACAGGTTTCAGATGTAGATATCATTGGTACTTGGCTCTATTTTTTCAACATCCTGTTATAGAATGCTGCCACACTGATATCTGTCTTCATATTTATCATTTTGGATGACAACACAGTGCTTCAGTGCATTACTATGGTTTAATTTACTTGATTATCCCCTTGCTATTAGATAACTAAGTTGTTCCACTGCACTTTTTTTTTGCCATTATAAATAAGCCTGCAGTGAACATTTACTTATTTCTGTCCTTGGCTAGATTCCCAGTGGGTATCACAAGTCTAAGCTGTGAACAAGTTTACAGCTTTTGAGCAGAATGCTTGTATGTCGGCTTCCCAGGAGAGTCTCGGCCGGTAGTTGAGGCACAAAATGACTCCATGCCATTCCCAGAATGAAAATTTTCCTAACGGGAAGAAGTAAAACTCCTGAAGATTATTTATAATTGACTCCAGTCTGACGGTGCTTGGTGGACTTCAGCTGTCACGGTGGCTCGTCCTCCTGAGGACCAGTCCTGCGCTTGCTCCTGGTCTCGCTGGGGATATTCCTTTCCTCAAGCACCGCTGTAGATAGCAGGTCCTTCCCTGAGCATCACTTTACTGCACGGGGAAAAGGCTTCTCCCATCAGTCCTATCAGAGGCCAGACTGCCCCTGGACTCCCCAGGAGCGCGCAGCGGCTGGCTGAGCTCACAGCGCAGAGAGAGTCTGTGGGAGCCAGACCCAAGGCAGGACTGTGACCTCAGCCGCCACTGGATTTTGAATGGAATATGAATGAATCCCCTCTCATCCAAAGAGGTAGTTAGTGAATTTGGAATCACTTGAGAAACTGTAAGGCCTTCTACACACGCACAGAATCGCTATCGTTGATTTCAGATCTCTTTAAACAATTTTTCAGGCCTGGAGGCTGGTAGGCATTTAAAAAACTGGAGCCACGTGTTCAGCAATTATCACACTGAGACTGAGTGGGAGAAATAAGGGGAAAGGACGTCAGAGGGTGCCAGAGATGGGATTGTGGAGGGGCCCTCTCGTCCCTTGTCTGGAGCTGAGCTGGGGTGACCGAGACCGCCGGGTCTTTGAGGGAACACTCCTGCCTCCGCTGAGGACCGCGTCCCAGCCGTTCTTGGCAGACGAGTCTCTGTGTGACTTGAGTCCCCTCAAGAGAGGGGTGTTCTCTCTGCAAGCTGGTCTAATGAGCTCTGTCATCAAAAAGTTCCTCCTTTTGCCTCATCCACGTCCCTCCCGCTCAGGCTAAGCCCACGGCCACTTGATGTCATTGGGGAGATTTAAGTGCTTTGTTCCCATCTTGCCAGGGTTCTCCCCTGCAGGCTGGCGGTCACGCGTCTTCTCTCCTCGTTACGGGCCGTGTTGAGGTTTTTCCTTCCACATCCTCCATCAGGGCTGCTTTCTCCAAACTGGAGGCTTGAGTTTGAAGGGACCCGGGAGGGGAGAGGGATGAGGCAGGTCCCGTCACACAGACTGTGAGCGAGGAAGGTGGGGCTCACCCAGGAGTTGGAGAGTGGACTCTGGGCATTTCTGGAACATTCTACGTGCAGGCACGGGGTGTAGTCATCTCTCAGAGGTTCACACCACTGGGCAAAGAGGCTGGCGTCCTGGCTCTGCTGCTCCCCTTCCTTCCCTCTGAGGAGCCACGGGGAGACACAGGTCTGGGACGCGTGGTGGACCTTAAAACAAGAAAAACATTCCACTGGATTCTGAAAAAAATCCATGGATTCTGAGGACTGAAATGTCTTTGCAGCCATCAGGGGCCTCAGGGAGCTGGTGTCTTAGAGGTTCTGATGACAGGACCTGAGAGATGCGACCGACTTCCACTGGCGGGCGGTGGGGGTGGGGTCCCGTCACAAGGGCGGGTGTCCAAAGGCGTCCTTACGTGCTCAGCCTGGTCTGTGTAGCTGGTGTGTCCTCACTGTGTCAGAGAATCCAAGAGAACTTTGTAGCGCCTCCCTTCTCGTTCCAACAAGTCCTGTAACTTCCTTTTCCTTTAGTCCCTTCCCTGAAAAATAGAAAGCGCCCACTCCCACCTCCCAGGGTGCTGTGAAGGTCAGGGGAAGCCTGTAACATCCTTAAAATCTCCAAGACAGAGGATAATATGATGAAGTGATTTGTTTCCATGACTGTTAGTCGGTCAGGTGTCCTCATGCAAACAGCAGTGACATCTGTAATGGAGGGAGTCGTCATCCCGGCTCTGGGACCTCGAAGAAAGTCAGGGAGGTCAGTGCTGGAAGGAATTGTTGTCATGGTGCTGTCAATCCCCAGATTTGATGAAAAAGGAACCAGAGGCCCAGAGAGGGTCACGGGCTTCACCTGAAAGCAAGCACCTTGGACTAGAGGCTGGGGCAGGCGGGACCCCTCCCCTCAGGACCCAGCCCTTGGCCCTCCTCAGTGGCGCCAGCCAAGGACCGCGGTGTGACAGGGCTGGGGGAGAGAGCTCTGTCTGCCGGATTGGGGTCTCAGCTGTGGGCAGGAGCCCTGGCCACAGGCACAGGGGTGTGGGCGACGATGGGAAGAAGGGTTCCTGGGAAAGAGATGGGAGGGGAGGCCTGAGAAGTTTCTTCCTGAGCTTCTTGAAGCCGGGCTGCTCTGGGTGGGTGCTGGCGTGGGAGACGGAGGCTGGGGATGAGGGTCCGAGCCCCAGTGCGCTTGGGTGGGAGGCAACACACAGCCTTAGGGTGCCCAACACTTCTGGGGACAGGGGTGGCACAGAGGTACCCAGACATCTCTGGGAGCCAGGGCCCCTTTGTCCTGTTTCTGCCGTCCTTGCCCGCTCCACTCTGTGACCAGGGTGCAGGCGCCCAGAAAGGCAGCAGGTGGTCCGGCGGGGGCGGAGGGGCTGCGAGGCCAGGGTGCCCGGGGCAGAACTCCAGGGGAGGCCGCAGTCTGCCCCCCAAGTCGGCGGGGGGACAGACGGAGCAGAGGGCGAGGGCCTGCAGGAGGGGCCTGGAGAGGGCGGAGGAGCGGCCTGGCGGCCGAGTGTTTTCCTGCCCATGGGAGCTGCTGTGACCAGGAGGAGGAGGATGTGGCCTGAGCCCAGTGTTTCCTGCCTGATAAGCCGGCCCCTCCCTGGGAGCCCTGGCGGGGCCACCTTCGCGCCCAGAGCCCAGCCCAGGGAGGGGCTGGCTGAGGAGGAAAATCACTTCTCCAGATTAGCTGGCCCAGGCCGAGCCTTCCTCCTCTGCCCCGTCCCCGCAGCAGCCACAGGAAACGGGGGCCGGGGCCCAGCCCGCCCAGAGGCCCCCACCTTCAGGGCACGCAGGCTCCAGGCCCCAGGGCTCCGGCCTGTCTTGGGGCCTCAGCGGCCTGGTCCCCAGAGAACGGAAGCCTTCCTCCTCCAAAGTCAACCATTTCCAAGGCGGGCAGTGACTGCAAACCTTTTTAAGTGTTTGTCAGATCTCATGCCTGGAGTTTGGGTCTAAAAACCTGTCAGTTTATTCCCAATCGGTCCACGCGCCCTCCCACCCGGTGCTTGTCTGCAGGAAGAAGCGGGAGAGCAGCGGGCTGGGGAGGCAAGACGCTAGGCCCGGCGCAGACGGAGGGGCAGGGCCTGGCCCGGACCCAGCGGCTGCCCTGGCGGGCTGCGCAGCCAGGGTGAGTCCTGGGACCCTTTCTGAGCCTTGCTCCCTGTCTGACCGCCTCCCTCACAGCAGTCATGAGAATGCGGGGAGCTACGGGGACAGTGGCTAACCTTGAGGAGGGAGGGGGGCGGGCCCGGAGGGACAGCACCTACTCACGCATCAATGTCACCTTCAGCTGGCCCTGCCCTGGCTCTGCTCTCCTCTCCCATCATGTCCTCTCTGGTTTCCCATCCACCGTCCACTCCCAGGGCCCAGTCTCCTCCCCGGGTGCCAGGATGACTGGGACTCCAGGTTGGGGTCGAGGATTGGGCATAGGACCCTGTGGCAGGGGAGAGGGGTTGCTCGAGAACATTGTTAAGAAATTGGAGTTCGCGTTGTGGCTCAGTGGTTAACGAATCCGACTAGGAACCATGGAGTTGCGGGTTCGATCCCTGGCCTCGCTCAGTGGGTTAAGGATCCGGCGTTGCCGTGAGCTGTGGTGTAGGTTGCAGACGTGGCTCGGATCCCGTGTTGCTGTGGCTGTGGCGAAGGCCGGCGGCTACAGCTCCTGTTAGACCCCTAGCCTGGGAACCTCCATATGCCAAGGGTGCGGCCCTAGAAAGGGCAAAAAGGCCAAAAAAAACAAAAAGAGGAATAAGGACAGCATGCCTGGGATGGGAGGGGGGGCTGCTCAGACTCACAGTGTCCGCCCAGGAGCCCCACCGGGACCGCTGGCTGCTGACATCCAGGCGCACCCCCATCCCCCACCACAGCGGGCCATGTGTCCCACAAGCCCCCTGCCCTGGACACTCTGCCCCCAAATTGGAGGTACACCTCCTTCTCCCCACCCAGACCTGCTTCCCAGGCCCCTGGTAAAGGCGCCCCCTCCAGCCCCATCGGGAGGCGGGTACTAGGTAATAAAAGAGCACAAAGGGAGTGTTGAATGCCCAGCACCCAGTGAACATGCACTTGCCTGGGAGAAAACACGTGCACAGGTGTTGACGGACTCCTACGTGGGCACGCGTGCGGAGATGCACAGGCAGCACCTCCACTCATCACGTTGGGGGCGCCGCTCTTTACCAAGTGCCCCTGCACTCAGTGTTTCAGGTGACCATCGCTGCCACCCCAGAGCGGGCACGACTGCAGGTGGAGCTGATGCTGAGATGGGGCAAAGGGCTAAGTGAGGTCCCGGCACAGGCGAGCAGAGACGGGTGCCCGCCCACGGAGCGGGAGACAAACTTGCCGTCAGGTCCCTGCCCAGGAGGATGTCTGTCTCCCGGCTCTGCCCCCGGGAGGTGTGGGGGGGGGAGTCCACCCACCCAGCTGAGGCTGAACAGCGGCCCGTGGGTGGTGGGGAGGAGGCGGGAATTCCCTCGCAGTCCAGCCAATGGCATAGGGTCCCCGAGCTGCCTGGGCTGTACTGTCCTCTGATCTGGGGTCGCCTGGTCACGGGGCGGGGCCTGGAGATAGCAGAGGCAGGTGAAGGAAGGAGGACTGGGATCGAGGCCTTTCCATTTTATGCTCTGCATGGCTGGCCCGGCCTCTCATCCGCTGTGTGATCTTGGGCAAGTCACTTTGCCTCTCTGGGGCTCAGTCCATCGCAAGGCCGGACTGGATGGTTTCCAGGGGCTAGAATACCCTGGTTTTCTGAGCCCGTGAAAAGGAGCACGGAAAAGAGGTTAATCCCCCTTCCTGTCTGCTCCTGGCCTCAGCACAGCGGTGGTCTCTGGGGAGTGTGCGGGGGCGGGGTGACTATGGCTGGGACACGTCTGAGCTGGAGGTGTGGTTCCCGCCTCCAGACCCTAACCACCTCCCACCCCCTCACCCTTTCCTGCCTTAGCTGTGCGGGGCTTCACCCAGCTTTGTCACCGGGCCACGGCCTAAGGCCCCCAGACATGTGGCTGGCCCCATTTCCCTGTGTCGCCAAGGCTCCAGCCCCTCCTCCTTGGAACTCTGCCCCACCTTGTCCACATCACCTGATCACTCAGCCTCTCTCCACAGGTTGCTGGGCCAGATGGGATGGGGCAAGAGGCCTCTGAGGCCTGAGCCCGGCCTGGCAGGTCCTCTCGGAAACCTGCCACCTGGGAGCACCCCGCCTGTCAGGCCGGACCTGGGACGGAGGCTGTGGCTGGTCTCCACGGGCCCCGGGGACACCGAGACTCTGCCCTCCCAACCCCCAACCACGGTCCACTCCAGGCCCTCACCACAGTCACTCGGCTACCGCCCTGAGCCTCTCCCCCTCCGGTCCAGCTGGAGGTGCCGTAAGATCTGAAAATGTCACCCTTTTGGGGACGCTTCTGCCTAGCCGGGACCGCCAGCGAGGTGAAGCCTGGGTTTCTCAGAGGGATGTTCGGGCCCCAGATCCGCTGGCCAGCCTCCTCTCCCCTGACTCACTCCCGCAGCACACCCTGTGTTCTGGGCACAGCAGATTTCCTAACAGGACTGGTTTCCTCATCCCCCCCGCCCCCCGCGCTTTGCATAGGCTGTTCCCTCAGGCTGGAATGCCCTTCCCAGCTCCTTCACTCTGTGGACTCCTACTCACGTCTTAGGACCCAGCTTGAATCCTCCCTCCTCTCAAAAGCCTTTTCCACACACACCCTCCATCCATCCCACCTGCCCTCCCCCAGCCCCTCCTCCAGTGAGACCGTGTCTGTTCCCACAGCCCCTTCACACAGTACCGAGGGTGTGATGACACAATCTCGGTTTTCAAACCTCTGTCCTCCCACTAGTCTGGGAACATGTTTATCTAGGAAAGTCATCTTATTTATCTTTGAGTCCATGTGACCTACCTCGTGCCAGGCACGTAGTAGGTGTCCTGTCAATATCTGCTGGCTGATAGAACAGCCGCTCAGGGCTCGCATCCTTCCTGCTCCGCCCTCCTCTCCCGGTTTTATCTTAGACGAGTCGTTTCAGTTCCTCTTGGACTCAGTTTTCTACCTGTAAACTGGTACTAGCTGATGGCAAGAGCTTCCAGATTATGGTGATAAACAGAAGCTCAGGAGCTGGTTGGCGCTGAGGTATAAATTCCTAATGCAGTCGTCTTTTGATGAGCTCTGGAAAAAGTGAATTCCACACTGGCTCTCCGCCACCTTCTAGCCCGTGTCCATACCCCACCCCAGCCATCCGTCAGGAATGAAAACTATTTGTACTGCTGTCCTCATCAGAACAGACCAAGAGGAAACTCTGTGCTGCATGTGGGGAGATGATACACACACATATGTTATGTACACGTATTATACACATATATAGTACACACACAAACATGCACGCAAAATACATGTCACACACACATTACTGCATACACATGTACTGTACACATGTCCACACACATCTATAGCACACACTTATACGTACACAAATACACGTTACACACATGTACACATGACTTTCCAAGGCCTGATATGAAAGACAGTGGGGGCGATCCTGCTGTGGGGCAGTGAGTTAAAGATACGGCCCGGCCACGGCTACGGTGCAGGGCGAAGCAGAGGCTCTGATTCAGTCTGGCCTGGGAGCTTTCAGAGGGGGTGGGTGTGGCCAAAAACAAAGAAAAAAAGACATGGGGATAGACGGTTCTCTGCTGGTGCCAGTGGGACCGATACAGGGGCTGACACTAACGATTAGTGTTAGGATTTTGCAGAGGAAGGAGCTGGCTGCTAATTCTATGAGGACGCTAAGTTCTCTCTGGAGGTAAATTTACCCCTTTGGTAAGTTATCTTTCCCAGGTCGAATGAAAAAGACTTTTGTATTTTCAATTATATTCCTTCTGGATTTTTTCCCTGGGTTTACGTGTGTGCTCACACACATTTTAAAGCTTTATTTTAGAATATCGGGATCACATTGTTTTGTCAACTCGCTTTTTCAAAAAGTGAAAATGTCGCCTGACTCTGTTTCTGCAGAAGCCCTCTGAACAGGCGATGAGCACTCTGTGGCAGGCTCTTCTGGAAGCCACCTTTTGGAGTTCCCGTTGTGGCTCAGCAGGTTAAGAACCCCCTAGTATCCATGAGGATCCGATCTCTGGCCTCACTCAGGAGATTAAGGATCTAGTGTTGCCGTGAGCTGTGGCGTAGGTCGGAGATCCGGCTTGGATCTGGCCTTGCTGTGGCTTTGGCATAGGGCGGTCACAGCCCAGGAAATTCCATATGCTGTGTGTGGGACCCTAAAAAGAAAAAAAAAATTAGAAGCGATTTTTCTAGTCCTCATGTTACCAGACGCCAGGAACGCCCCGTGTTCCACTGGGGTTAGCCTTCCCCTGAGTGTCCCCAAAGGAGGACCTGCCTCCTAGCATTTCTCTGCTGCGTCACAGCTGACAGCCAGTGCGCACACGTCCGCCCTGCAGGGTGTCAGCCCTCAGCTGGGTGACGTTCTAGAAGTACCTCCACCCCAAGACTCCCTGCTGGGGAAACGGCCATTGCCCACGAAGCGCATGGGGCTTCTGCTCCGGAGGTGTGTGTCCTGGAGAAAAGGAGCCACGTTCTCACTTTTGAAACGTAGATTCTATTGGCCACCGGACATGGGTTCTCAAATTGTGTGTCCCCACTCTCCTGGGTCACAGTCCCCCCCACCCCCGCCACCCGGCTCCGGTGGGAAAGTACCCCCCGCCCCCCGCCCAGGTGCGGCCCACGAGAGTGCCCACTGGCAGTGCCACACGGGCGCCCGGGGGGGAAGTGACTTGTCTGAGGCTGTGCAGTGAGTCAGCGGCGTGGCCCGGCCGCCCCAGTGCTGGGAACCGGCCTGGGCCCGGGGCGGCCGCCGGCCTCTGACGTGCGCCGTCTTGCTCAGGGCGGAAACCTCTCTTCCTGGGAAGGAGGGCAAAGGCCTGGGGGCGCCCGGGGCCTGGTGGTGGCTCCTCTGTCAGAAAGGGCCCAGTGGCTTTGGGGTGGCCTTTTCCGGTGTGTGTCCCCTCTGGCCAGCCTCACCGTGACCGCACAGGACACGGTCTTCCTGTCTCCGGCCTCCGCTGGACAAAGTGTGCGCAGAGGGCAGAGGCCGGGCCGGCTCCTGTGAGGCCACTCGCGGCCTGTGAGGCCCGGGGTAAGTCAGCCCCTCGCTTCCTTGAGCCTCAGCCTCCTCGGCTGGGAGAACGACGCTCCTGAGACCCCCCTCGCAGGGCGGGCCGGTGGATTGAAATTCCCAGCTGTCATCAAGTGACTCAAAGCCTCGCTCTGAAAACTCTTCAAAAACTGAGCCTTTTCTTTTGGCTTCTTCCTCTCACTGCCCCTCTGGGAATCACAGGGGCTCCCTCTTGGGAACACGGTTCAAAAGTCCCAGCCTTACACTGAGGGCCCCGTTCCGTGATCTCCTCCCAACCCTGGTCTGCACCAGGCCGGCTGGTGGAGGGCGCCTCGCTGCACAAGCAGTTAAAAAACAATAGGGTTGCTGTGTCAGTACAGCTTGAAGACACTCTCCCTCCTTTCCCTTTGAACTTGGATTCTGGGGGCCCCCTCGTCTGCCCTCTTACACCGTCCTGCCAAACCTTGGGCCCTGACAGCCAACCTGCTCTCTGACACTGTCACTGCCACCCACTCTAACCATCACCCTCCCCGCAGAAGAGGCCGTTGCTACCCGAGCCCCTCTCCCAGCCTTTTGTCCCTGAGGCCTGCCCTCCTGTGCCCTTGGGGGTCCCACATCCCTTGGGAGGAGGTCCCAGGTCCCTCCTGCCTGATTCCTGCCTCTTCCATGACCTGCGTGCCCGTGAGCTGCCACCCTCAGTCCCACAGCGCCCTGTGGACTGGGTATCAGCGGCTTGGGGCTCACCCCTAGATCCAGCCCCCTAAACGGGAGGGGTCACATCAGTGCGAGGCTGATTTAGGGAGGAGGGGGATGCTTAGGGTTAGGTGTGAGGGGCCTGGGCTCAAAACCCAGCAGCTTAGCTCAGGAACAGCAGCTCGACTCCCCTGAACCTCAGCGTCCTCACCTGTAAAATGAAGATAATGAAATACGGTGCCTGGCACCTGGAAGGTACTGGGTTCGAAGTCAGAGATGACCTTCACTGTGTTACATGTGCCGTCCCCTCCGTGCCTTGCACACCCCAGGGCTTCCACAGATGCTCCCGAAATGGGGCAGCAGCCAGTGTGCACAGCCAGGCCTCTCGGACGTCACTGGGACAGAGCTGCGCGTGGAGGCCTGATCAGTTCCGGTCTGAGCTTGTCCCCACGCTGACATTCTCAACCCTTTCACAGCTCAGTTTTTGAAGAGTTTTCTTTTTTTTTTTTGCCTTTTTTTCCCATCTGCAGTGTTTAGAGGTTCCCAGGTTAGGGTTTGAATCAGAACTACAGCTTCCGGCCTACGCCACAGCCACAGCCATGCGGGATCCGAGCCATGTCTGCGACCTCCACCACAGCTCACGGCACATCCTTAACCCACTGAGTGAGGCCAGGGATCGAACCCGCATCCTCATGGATTCTCATTACAGCTGAGCCACGACGGAAGAGTTTTCAATAGCTGTTCACAACTATTGACAGGAGCGTAGCATTTCTGGGGACAATGACTCAAGGGCAGGGATAACGCAGAGGTCCTGCACCCTTCTCAGCAGCATCATAGTGCGGCAGCGAGGTCTGGGCTGGAAATCTGACCCCTGGGTTGGTGTCATCTCCAAATACCATGAGAGTGACCTTGAACAAATCTCTTCCTTTCCCTGGGACACCATTTCCTCAGCTGTACTGTGAGGTGGGTTACGCCTAGGATCCCTTCAGCTCTGCTATTGTATGACTCTGATATCAAAAATCTAGTCTCAAATAATTTAGTACCAAGGTAATATTCTCAAATTTTGGATAGAGTGACAGTGGCTCTATGGGTGGGTTGGGGGAGACTACTATTGAGTCATGGCTGGTAGTGTTAATAAATGAATTTGCTTCTGTAATTAACCATCTATTTAACTCTTCATTTATCTAGTGATCTGTGCCAATGTGGCAGTACAAGTGAGCTCCACTTTAAGAGGACTGTCACCTTCCACTCCCTCCTGCTTGGAACCCAGCCGTCACATTGTGAGAAAACCCAAGCAACCACACGAAGAGGCCCATGTGGAGAAGGATCAGGGCTCTGAGTCAATGGTTTCAGCTAAGCTCCTAGCCACAACCAGCCAACTGGCCCCCCGCCCCGCCCCGGAGGTCAAACATCTTGGAAGTGGATCCTTCAGCCCCAGTTGAGCTGTTCTAGCTGATGCCATAGGAAGCATTCCACACGAAACCACCCAAATGGCTAAACCTTGATTGCTGTTTTTTTTTAGGGCCACACCTGCGGCATATGGAAGTTCCCAGGCTAGGGACTGAGCTGCAGCTACAGCTGCCAGCATACGCCACAGCCACAGCTGCCAGCATACGCCACAGCCACAGCAACGCCAGATCTGAGCCTTGTCTGCAATCTACACCACAGCTCACGGCACTGCCAGATCCTTGACCCACTGAGAGAGGCCAGGTATTGAACCCGAGTCCTCATGGATACAAGTCAGGTTTGTTATCGCGGAGGCACAACAGGAATTCCCAAATCTTGACTGTTATTAAGACACCAAGTTTGGGTTAGTTTGTTAAGCAGCAATTGTCATGGGAACACACAGAGCTAGTGCTAGGACATAGGAACCCTGTGTTCCTCTCAAAAACACAACCTAAGACGAAGGTTTGCTTGCAACATATACCTTCTTGACAAGTGACCTCAGAGATCAGAAATTAAGACCAAAGGGGGAAGGCAGAGAGGAAAAGCCAATACTTAGGTGTGTCCTTGAGTTTTCCACCACTGTGGGTGACTAACTAGTGCTTGATCCCACTGGCACCTTCTGAAGAGCCCTGTAGATTGGCTCAGAATTGTCTGCCTGAGGGATGAAAGGGAGGAACCTTTAGCCATGGGCTCCCCTCTCCCGTTGGCTGGGGTGGTCCGTGGGATGTAAAGCCTCCCTGCACTTCCAGGATGTGTTTACGTGAATGCCTCGCTGGTTCCTGACAGTGCCCCAGGCTGTGACGTGAGAGAGGTCCTAGGCAGGAAGCAGAGGACATTTGGCATCTGCTGGAATGAGACATGAAGTGGGCAAAAATCGGCATGGAGCCATTCCTGTAGCCTGGGCTGGAGTCAGAGGTGAGGGCGTGAGAGTGGGAGGTGGCTGCCAGGAGACGTCCAGGGTGGCATGGCGCTATGAGAAGCTGACCACGCAGTTACCCTCTGAGCACATGGGTAGGTGCTAATCCGCAAAGCTGTCAGGCTAGCCCAGCTGCACTTGAAGGCTGCCATTAATGCTGAGCTTTGAGTCCTAAATAAGCGCCAGCAATTCCCTGGTTCAGAGTTTGTCTCCTGCACACAATAAGATGTCCAACTGGCCTTGTTCTTGGAGCCACTGGCCCAGGTGAGTGCTTCTTGCAAAGACTCGTGAGCAGTGCTGCCCACCTTTCAGTAACATCTATCTCTTTGCTAGAAAATTTCCAAAGCCTTTGCTCAACTGTCTGGCCTCGATTATTCCCACAAACTTCAGAGGCACTTGGAGTCCTCCAGAAGAAAACACCCAAGCCCGGCTTATGTGAGAGGCTCTTTCCAGCTGTGCCCCTTTCTCTGCTCAGGGATCATGGTGGTGGCATTTCCAGATTCTGCTGGAAATCTGAAACGTGCGGGAAGGACAACCTCCTGAGAAGCTCTTCTGGAATGATGGGGCCTGGAGAACAAAACTTTATTGTCGTGGGTTTAGGACACGATGTCCCTGCTCTCATTCGGGTCTCAGTGCCTCGGAACTTAGGCTGGGAGCCGTGTTGCCTTGTTCTTTGAAGGTTAGGGTAGGCAGGGGTCTCCAAGAGATCACGGGGTTACTTCGCTCCTTATTTCAAATGTGTGGGCACTGGGGGAGTTCGCATGGTGGCTCAGCAGGTTAAGAACCTTACATAGTGTCCGTGAGGATGCATGTTCAATCCCTGGCCTCACTCAATGGGTTAAGGATCCGGCGTTGCTGTAGGCCGCAGTGTAGTTCACAGATGTGGCTCAGATCCGGTGCTGCCGTGGTTGTGGCATAGACCGCAGCTGTAGCTCTGATTCAACCCCTAGCCTGGGAACTTCCATATGCGGCAGGTGTGGCTATAAAAAGAAATCATTCCATTGGGAATTGCCTCTGTTTTCTCAGGCTTTGCAGTAGCTATAGAAGAACTTGGCAGAAAATGTCAGAAAGCCTTTTGGGTTCATTGGAAGACATTTAAAAATACTACTGTACGGAGTTATAATAATGAACTTTGGATGGCTGACAGAGGTTTGAACCTCCTTCATTTTCCAGCAGATGCCCTATTGAACAAGCAGAGTCTGATGACATTGCAGTTGGGGTAGAAGTTTTCTGAAGAGCGAAAAGTGACAGTGGGTCAAGTCTCTTTCAGGGTTGCTCGGATCCTTCCTTTGATTTTTTGAGTCCAGGTTCCCGCAGAAGAGGTTCTGTCCCTGGGCCCTGATTCCTTCTAAGAGTAGAGGCTGTGAACTGGCTCAGAGTCCAGAACAAAAGGATGGCTTATACTCAGGAGCCACTACACATGCGGGCAGGGCAGTGGTCTTGGCTGCAGGGATTGTTTCTTTTGAAGTGGTAGCTGCGACAGAAGCTCTCACCTAGGAATTCCCTGGTAGCACAGTGGATTCAGGATCTGGCATTGTCACTGCTGTGGCGGGTAGCAGCTGTGGCATGGGTTGGACTCCTGACCCTGGAACTTCTGCATGCCACAGGCACAGCCACAAAAAAAAAAGAAAGAAAGAAAAAAAAAATGTTCTCCTCGAGAGGTTGGAGTTCTGATCGCTTCTGTCATGGCTTCACCCCATTAGTCAAGTGACCTTGAATATTCATGTCACCCGTGTGAGCCTCAGTTTCTTCATCTGTCATGGGAGAAGCATTCCTTGCCTGGCCTGCTCACTGACCTCAGTCAGATAATGGGTGTGGGCACACTGGCCCAAACCACTGGCAGGGTGGGGCTGCCTCCGGGTGATTGCACTGAGGAGCAATCTGTCAGGCAATCTCTCTTCTCTCTTCTGCTTCCCTTTGCACGCCTGTTGTCTTCCTTCTCTCAGCCTGGAATTTCAGCTTTTAGAATTTCGGCCTCCTTGAACCCTTACAGCCTCTCACCCAGATGGATGGAACCTGGCCAGAAATAGGTAGAAAAATCCTGGAACCCATCACTATGACTGGGGGTGTGGCGGATGGGGTGACTATAGAGTATTTTGATTGGTCCAGCTTGGGTCATGTGCCCATGCCTGGCCCAATCAGTGTGGCCAAGGGCAAAGGAGCAGCAGGATTGGTCCACTTGTTGAGTGGGCTCAGCCTTTGGCCACCAGGGAAGCACTGTGCCTCGGGAGCCTCGATTAGAATGCCCTGATTGGTGCAGCTTCCATTAGAACCTCCTGATTAATACAGAAGTTGGGGAACAGTTTTTCAAAGAAGGAGCTGTTGATACGGGCAGTCAGCACTGTGAATGGCCATTGACGTATAAGGCTAATGTGTAAGCCTACAGGTGCCAGGTGTCTGTAAGGCAATGTCAGTATTTCTGCTGTTAGCCCTGTACCTGAGTTTCTGTGAGGAAAACCAGGGACTGGGCTCCTTCTCCCTCTGAGTACCCCGGCCAAAAAGGGTGGGACTTGATTTCTCAGCTACTGATGGGAATTCCAGTGTCTTATAGACAAAAGCAGTTCTCCCCTTTAAAACAGAGAACACAGCACGAATGCCCTTAAGGTGCTTCTCCCATCCTGGTTCTCCTTTTCCACTCCATCCACACAGCCACTTTTTACTGAACAGGTGGTTTTGGCGCCTGCAGTGCTCTCAGGTTGATGCACCTGCAATATGCCTAACGCTGTGTGATGGTCTAAGAAGACGCAGCAGAGGTACAAAAGCTCCTAGCTCTTAAAGGACTTTCAGGCAAAGGAATGAGGGCTCAGAAGCTATCGGTATTGGGGTGGAGAAGGGGGGAGGCTGAGGGGCTTGGATACCTGGTTTGGGGAGAGGAAGGCTCCCACTTTGTGGACTTCCTCCTCACCCACCCCCGGCCATTGCCAGGCCACCAACTCTTGAAAGGCACTAAAATGGGGAGATGAAAAGCCTGAGCTCTGTCTGGATTGCCTGGTGTTATTTAGCCTCTGCTCATCAGTTTTCTCATCTATAAAATGGGGATGATATAATAATAGTACCCACGTCACAAGATTGTCATGAAAATGAAATATCACTACCTATCAAGTCCTTATAAGAGTGCCTGGGGAGTGCCCTTCGTGGCTCAGCGGTAATGAACCTGACTGGGATCCATGAGGATGTGGGTTCGATCCCTGGCCTCACTCAGTGGGTTAAAGATCTGGTGTTGGCCGTGAGCTGTGGTGTAGGTTGAGGATGTAGGTTGGATCCCCTATTGCTGTGGCTGTGGTGTAGGCCAGCAGCTCTAGCTCTGATTAGACCCCTAGCCTGGGGACCTCCACATGCCGTGGGTGCAGCCCTAAAAAGCAAAAAAAAAAAAAGAGTGCCCGGCACACCATATGTGTTCTGTTCATATAACTTGTCACCATGTGTTACATCAAATATTGGCTTGTTAACTCATTGGCTCTCTCTCTTTCTCCATTGGATGATAAATTTCCTATGCAGGGACTTTTTTTTACTGCTGCTTCGTGTACCAAGTAGGCACATACTATATATATTTGTGCTGTGTGCATGATAGTATTATACTTGGCTTGAATTATTTTAGTAACCTCCTTCCTGGTCTCCCTTCTTCCATCCCCTTTATCCCTCCAATCATTACTGTTACTTGAGAGGTCAGGATTTTGTTTTATTAAAGCCTCCAACCTATTGGCCGAGGCCCACCCACATGAGTGAGGGCAATCTGCTTCACTTAGTCCACTGATTCAAATGTTAATGTCATCCAAAAACACTCTCACAGAAACACCCAGAATGCATGTTTGACCAGCATTTTAGACAGTTTTTTTTAAAAACTGGGTTAGATGCTGATGATTCTGGAGTGGATTCCTATCCTGTTTTTTTTTTTTTCAGTCAGTAACACCACTATAGTTCTCAGGGTGGTTGGTAAACACAGGGACCCACTTGTGCATGTTAACTGTTTCATCATTAACTTTGTTAAAAAGGAGAAAGTCAAGATCCTTATTTTATCATTACTCATGCACTTCCCTTTTTTGATCTCATTGCTACTGAGGATTTATTGAAAAATGAAAATGCGATTGCAGACAGTAAGATAAATGGAGATTGACACCATCCAGTAAGTGGCAAAGTTGCTGTAACTCCGACTGTTGCCTATGAGCCCGGCAGCAAGACTCCTGTCTTCCAGCTCCGCACGTGACACATAGCCCTGGTGCCTGTTCTGCTTCCTCACTGGCCCTCCAGTGGCCTGATGGCCTCCTGCCTCTTGCAGCGCCACCAGCAGGAGCAGCACAGAGATCATGTCTTGCCCCCCACCCCCACCCCCGGGGGGCAGTTAGCGCTCCAAGGTGCTTGTGTCATTTATCTTCTCAATGTCCCCAGGAGGCGCCGTCCTTAAGAGGGTTACACTGGGGCAGGAAAGGGTTGGCAAGGAGAGGCGGGTCAGCCCTTGTCATCTTCCGGAGTTAGCCTCAAGTTTACCGAAAATTCGCTCACTGCACACGTGACTCACACCCCAAGAAGCTGGCGGAGGCTGGGAGTCCAAGCGGGGGAGTACCCGTTCCCCCCTGGCTTCTGTTAGAGCCATTCTTAATAACCGCCATTGAACAATCACAAAGCAGGCAGGGCTCCAGAACAATAGAAGGCAACCAGGACCGTTCCAGACAAGGCAGAACCTATGGTCACCTCGCCTAAGGGGTGTTTTATCCTTGGGCTCTAGAGGGTGGTCGGAACTCAGCTGGTGTTGGGGCAAGGTCTCCACTTGGGGCGGTGTGAGCCTGCAGGCCTTGCCCGAGGCAGGGGCACGGGGCAGGGGGAACAGCAGACGTGGGTCCTCCATGAGTTACTGCGGGAGGCTGCTCGGTGCTGCTTTCTCAGCTGGGTGGGGGGGAGAAGTGTCCCCAGTGGGACCACGCTCTGGTCTCACCTTGATGTGGAGAGGCCGGCTCTAATTCCCCGGGTGGATAGGCCCTGAGGCTTTCAAGCCCATCCCTGAAGAGGCCTTGAATCCACTCATTGCTGTGACTTTCCTCCTCATCTCTGGTCCTTGTGACTTTTCCTGTCCCTGCCTCCTTCACAAATGCAACTCATGGAGTTCCCTGGTGGTGCAGCAGGTTAAGGATCTGGTGTTGTCACTGCTGTAGCTTGGGTTTGATCCCTGGCCCAGGATCTTCCACATGCCGGGGGCGTGGCCAAAAATTAAAAAAGCAACTCGTGCTAGATATTTTAGAAGGTCAGTAGCCAAGACTTGTACGTCTTGAGTAGGAGCTGGAATAAGGCTGCTTCCCCAGGCTGCTTGGGGCCCTGTGCCTGGAATTCAGCTCTTCCAAAGGCACTGAGTCCACCCTGGGGTTGGAAGGGCCTTGGGGTTCTGTGGCGTATCTTTCTCACAGATGCTCAGCCCCCAGCCTCCTCTGCTTGTCCCAGAGCAGATGACACCCAATGACTTTGGAATTCAACCGGCTCTGGGGCCACCTGCCTCTCTTGCTAAAAGGGGAGAACTTTTGGAGGACAGAGCCTTCCAGTCCGGGGCCGAGCCCCGTGGAGGCTCCACAGGGAAGTGCAGGCAGGAGGGCCTTCATCTTCCGTCACACAGGAGAGCCTGCAACTCTGCGTTAGCCCGTGGCCCGAGCGAGGGGTGCTTTACACCCTAGAACTTTGATAAGCTTCCCAAGAGCTCCCCAGAGGAGGGAAGCGCCGGGGTTTTCTTAAACTTTTCATTCATTCATTCATTCATTCATTCATTCATTCTTCCTTCATCCTCCAAAACACTTTTTAACCTCTGCCCCTACTGTGTGGCACACTGACCCCTCCCAGCCCTCCCAGGGAAGGGGCAGCACTGCCTGATGGTACATGGAGGGCCTGGAAGGCCAGATGGTGTGGGCGCAAGGCGACAGGAGCCCCCATCTCTCCTCACGGCCCCAGCAGCGCCCACACCCTGACTGGCAGCTTTCCTGGTCCCAGGAGGATGAGCCTGGCCAGGCCGGGGATCCCTAGGGGGTGGCAGCCAGGGGCTCCCAGGCAGCGCAGGAGTCCTCCTGGGGAAGGTCCAAGTGCGGGGGGGGGGGGCACAGCGGCACCAAACCCCCCTCCACCCAGAACTCAGGCTCCGGATGGCCTGAGTCTGAAAGTCTTCAGAGCCTCAGGGTCCCCAGGGTCCCTCAGGGCAGTGGCAGGGCAAGGCTGGGGCGCGGGTGTGGATGAGGGTGCAGATGGGATGGTCAAACCTCCCCCAGCTTGGGAGAAAGACAGAGCAGAGGGGTGCTAGTGACCCCTTCTTAGGTAATCCACCTGGCCCAGTGTCCACCAAGACTTTAGTGGCTTCTGGACCCTGGAGCAGTGATCCAAGCCTAGCTGTTTCCGGCTGGCTGGGCACCCCCACCCCGGTCTTCCCTGTCCTAGATGGGGGTTCTCCAGTACACAGTCTGAACCGAAGTGGTGCCCCCTTCCCCCTCCTCCTTCACGCATACTTACACACACAGACACACAGACACACACACACACACACACACATATCCCATCCACGAAGGTTGCAGAGGTGTCTTGGGATCCTGGTCAGACCTGGACCAGATAAAGATGGCAGTTCTTACGCTTCCCTCTGGGCCATAGTGGTTTCAGGCACCTAGTAAATGTGGATGTTGAAAAATGTTTGTGAAGGAAGAGCATATGAACGAATGAATGAATGAATGAAATAAGAAAAACCTAGACTCTCCTTCCCCTGTCCAAAGAGCTATTGGGAAGCCTATCAGACTTCTCAGATAAGAAACACACTCCCTGAGTCATGGAGGTGAGGAGGGAAGGGAAGTCTGGAGGGGAGGAATGGGGGTGGGGGAGCCTCGGTCCCCTGGGCTTCTCCCAGAAGCTGCCACGGTTTGCTCCCTCTACAGAAACCCAGCCTGACCTCAGAAGGCAGGCTGATTCTGCCTGGGAACTCATGGCTCTAGGCACACCTTAGCTGGCCCTGGGGAGCGGGGTGGGGGAAGGGGAGCAGCGCGCGGTGGTCCCGCCTATGCCACGAGGACCGCATGGCAGTGAGCAGAGGAGGCAATGTGGGTCGCTGGCCTGGTGAGAGGCAGTGAGTGGTACCCTCCTTTCTGCCCTCATCTCCAGGGCCACGGTCACATGTCGGTTACAGAGCTGTGCTAAAGCAGCGGCCAAAGGGCTTGCGAGGCTCTCTGCACCAGGCCCTGTGCCGTAGGAGAGGGAGCAGGCCTGAGCTCCGGTCCCATCCTTTCACCGCCTCGTTGTGTGGCTTCGAGCAGGTGCTCAGCTTCCCCGAACCTTGAACCCCTTGACAACTGGGAAGAGCCAGCCTTACTTAGCCTCCCTCTTAGGATGCTGGCGTAGGAGAAGGGGCTTCCGCACCAGCCGGCAGGTCTCCCACGTGATAGGAAAGCCAGCTGGGGCTCAGAGACAGAAAGGACACAAGGCAAGGTCAGACAGCCCACCTGTGGCAGATTGGGTTCAAGGCTAGGTCTCTGACCTCTAGGACAGTGCCCGCTCCTCGGCCTCAGCCCAAACAATGTGGATTTGCACAGAAGCAAGACATTTTCCAAAAGCATGGGCTCTGCGTCCTCCAGCAGGAGACCCGACAGGCAGGCGGTCCGGTTGCACACACCTCAGACAGGCAGCAGAGTCCGGCACCTGTTCTCCCCACTCTGCTGGCTACCGCTCCTTCCCGCTGTCTGGCTGTCACCCTCCCTCTTATCTGCTGACACCTTCTGGGGACCATTCTGTCATCCCAGTCCAAGCTCAGGCTTAGTCAACGGTGATGTTTGCCCAGGCTTACAGGACGGTACTCTTCGGACACACCGGGAAAATCCGTTTGGGTTGGATTTTCAGGTTTCTAGAAAGGAGACAGAGAAAATACGGTGAGTGTTGGCTTTGTTTCTTTTAATCGCTAGAAATCTCTGATGTACTGGGCGCGGAGCACGTGGCATAATCCTTTCATAACGGCTGATGGCTTTTCCTCAGAGTCTTCGGACAGTGGACTCCAGGGGCTTCTACTTCTTCTTGGCTTTTGCTTTCTTCCCTTTGTTTGCTTTGGGCGACTTATGAGATTCATCTTGGCCTGGCTGGCTAGTGAGGGGGGGCGGGCAGGGGATGGGAGCATTGAGGGTGAGAGTTTTCCTCTGAAGCTTCAGGTCCAGAATATCAAAGGTTATCTGGATCTCGTACTGCAGCAGCTCCTTCAGGCACTCGATCTGGACGTGGATGGCCTCACTGATGAGATTTTCTAACTCCTGGAAGAGACGGGGCGTGGCTGGTGAACGGGGCTCTGGGGAGGGCTGGGGCCATCTGGGTCACGTCCCGCCACCCACTCCAAATCTCAGTGTAGCTGCCTCCTTTGCATGTGCGCTGGGACCTTCCATTTCCCCCCACCCCACCCCACCTAGACCTACTCTTGGTCCATCTCCATCCCACTCTGTGTCCTGGGAGGCTGACTTTTAAAGGGCTGCATCAACCAGCTACCTTGACTTTGGCTTCTGGCTGGGTTCAGCCAATGGAAGGCCCAGGAGGAAATCCGAGGGCTGGGAGAGATGAAGTCTCTCCCCTTCCCACTGACCCACACGACCATAGTCATGGCCATGGTCCTCCACCTGGAGCCACCCCCCCCCGCCCACCCCACTGGAGGGCACCACCTCACCTCTCTCTTCAGAGCCTGGCGCCTCCACAGGGGCAGCTCGGAGAGCGTCTGCTGCAGCAGGTGCTCCCGCTCCAGGCGCAGCACCTCCTTCAGCAGCAGCACGTTGGTCCGCTTCTGCACCTCGGCTGCGCTGAGCTCTGCCACCTGCTGCTCGTGCTTCCAGACCTCCCTGTCCTTGCCCTCGGCCAGCGGGAGGGGCTGGGGTGGCGCACACACGTCCAGGTGCGTGACGGTCAGCTTGACGTCCTGGTCCTGGCCCAGGACGTACTGGTAGAGCTTGTAGTGGCGGATGACGGTGTTGTGGAAGTAGTCGCACAGGGCCAGCAGGTGGGTGGTGTTGAACTGGCCCTGATAATCTCTGAGCTTGTTCCCCAGAATGGTCACAGCCTCGGTGATGGAGCAGCCTGTGGGCACAGAAGGGCCAGGCATCAGGTGTGAACTGGGCCGAAGCTGCACTGACGGACGATCATTACAGACTCAGATGCCAGAGCCTATGTCCTACTGGCTATTCTTTGTTACCACTTGGTAGTTCTTGAAAGCTACAGCGCGCATCCGATTGCCCCTTTTGTCTTGGCTTCTAGGAAGCTCAGAGCCAATTTTATGCAATAACTTACATGTATCCATTTTTTCTTGTGTAATTATTCCACTCCTTACCTACATGTTGGCGTTTAACTCTAGTGTTGCTTTTTTTTTTTTAAATCTTTTTAGAGCCACACCCATGACATATGAAGTTCCCAGGCTAAGGGTCAAATCAGAGCTGAAGCTATAGGCCTATGCCACAGCCACAGAAACGCGGGATCTGAGCCACATCTGCAGCCTACACCACAGCTCACGGCAGTGCTGGGTCCTTAACCCACTGAGCGAGGCCAGGGATTGAACCTGAGTCCTCACGGATACTAGTCGGGTTCGTTACCACTGAGCCACGACGGGAACTCCTAACTCTAGTTTTAAAGACTTGGTTCAGCTGTGCCTTATGTTGTCTCCACTTCAAACCTTTCAGGAAGGACGTGAGGGTATAAAAGGGGATTCAAAGTAGAATGGCCTGGGAGTTTGGGGTTAATAGAGACAAACTCTTACATTAAGAATGGATAGGCAATGATGTTCCGCTGTCTAACCCAGGGAACTATATGTAATCACTTGCGATGGAACATGATGAAAAATAATATGAGAAAAAGAATGTATATATGTGTGTGTGTGTGTGTGTGTGTCTGGGCCACTTTGGTGTACAGCTGAAATTGACAGAACAATGTACATCAAGTAAAATTTTAAAAATTAAAAAAAAAACAAAAAGGGACATGCCAAGACTATGAATAAATTTTAATGAAAATAGAAAAAAGGCGGGGGGATTCTGACATGAGTGGAGGGTGAGATGATCAGAGAGGCAGTGATATTCTCCTGGAGACTAGGGTCACAGAGTCAGGCAAAGACTGTTCAGACCAGCACTCCTCGGAGCGTAAACCGTCCTTTCCCATCTCCTCCCGGTCACGCCTCCAGCTCACTGCTCCATCAGAAGCTCAGGGTAGGGGTGTGGTTGGGGAGGGGGGACAGGACCCTCCCCAGCATATGGTCAGGTCTTAAGACGGGTGGTTCCGTAAAGCGTGGGGGCCGAATGGGGTATGAGCCCTGTGAACAGATATCAGGCAGAGAAAAGGCAGGACAAGGGACAGAGAAGGCCCCTGGCCCCCACATGGGGAGGCCACCCCTGAGGTGCACTGTGAACTCAAGCCAAGTCTCTCCTGCTCCCTGGTTCAGGGTCACCCCTGCGGAGTGGGAGCTTGGGCTCGTGGTTGCCCACAGCTCGGCTACTGAAGACAGAGACCAGGCATTGTGGGCCGGGCAGATCGTGCATAGCCCTGCCCTCATCTCCCCGGGTGCGCCCCCCACGGGGCCCTGGCGCAGTCCCCCTCCCCAGCCAGCGGGCTCTATGAGCCTTTAAGAGGGGCTGTCTCAGACAGTTGTTTTTCAGACCCCACCCCTAATTCTATGTTCACTTTGGCTCCTTGCTCGCTCGCATGGGTCTATTTACCCTAATTGCCCCCTCCCTCACCCCTGCCAAGTACCAAGAAGGTAGAGGCATCGGGGTCTTAGAGAAACATTAGGGTGTGGAGCACTGCTCTGCCTTGAGCCTCCTTAGAGGGTGCTAGGAAGTGTCACTGGAGGACGGGAGGAGGGAGGCCTCTCCATCGTGCAGAAGGAAAGGTTGGTTGTCCTCCTTTCAAGGCCAGTCAGCAAGTGAGCTCAGAGGCTGGCGAGAGTGCTGGGTCTCAGGTTAGTGTAGGGGAGGCCACTGGGTCTGGAGGACGGAGATAGCTCTGTCCCTTTCTACCTGTGATTCTTGGGCCTCACTTCCCTCAAGTGTAAGATGGAAGATGGTTGTATTTACATTGTAGGATTGTTAGGGGGATCCAATGTGATGGCATGTCCCAGTGACTTACTCAGAGCCTGATGCAAGGTAGAAATCAGTACATGCTGTAGGGAAAGAAGTGTTTGTTCCTGTGCTGTGAGAAAAGTCTCTCCTGACCACATCTTTCCTTCCATCTTTCTGTCTCTCCATTGGTCTAGCCATCCATCCATTATCCATCTATCCATTCATCCATTCACCCAACAATCCATCCAACAATCCATCCATCCACCCATCAGTCCATCAGTCCATCCATCCGTCTATCCATCCCTCCATCCATCCACCCATCAGTCTATCCACCCATCCATCCGTCTATCCATCCATCCATCCACCCAGCAATCCACCCATCCATCCATCCATCCACCAGTCAATCCATCCATCATCCATCCATCTACCCATACATCCATTCATCCCTCCACAATTAATTTGTCAAACTGTTACTGAGGTCCTATTAATTACTAGGCACGATGCTAGGTTCTAGCACTATTATGACACATTCCTTATTACACGTCCCTTACCCTCAAAGGAGAGATATACAAGCTGATGTTAATATGTGTGTAAAGAGGAGCAGAAGTGGGTGATGAGGAACACTCCGCTGAGATTAGGGGTTCTCTTAGAGAAGATGATGCATGAGCGACATCTCAGAGGCTCAGCCAGCAGGGATGGTGGGGGAGGCATGCATGGATGCAGCCTGAGCGAGATCAGAGGGTCAGGAAGCCGCACGGCACAGATAGGGAACAAGACTGAGTTTGTTGTTGTTGGCACCTGAAGGTGGAGGCAGAGAATGGCAAGCGTGGAGTGGAAAGGTGGGCGGAAGGGAGGGCCTTGAACACTGTGTTCAGAAGCCAGGGCTTTGTCCTCCAGGCAGTGCAGGGCCTGCCCAGAGCTGCCAGCAGGCTGTGGACACAGTCACGCTTGCCTTGAGTTAGAGTGCAGTGACGGTTACGTGGTGGGGAACCCATGGCCCTGGCAGGGTAGGAGTCCTCGATGGAGCCCTACACAACTCCCAGCTCTTCCTGGGGACACTTGAGGGGAGGTAGGGCCACCAACAGAATGTGACTGGGTGGGACATTTACGTCTGTTGTGAGCCTTGCCCTCAGAAAACTTCCAGTCTGCGGAAGAGGAGGCAGCTGGGCAGATGATATCCCCTCTTGATTCTCAGTTCCCAGCACAGGGCTCTGTGCTCAGGAGGGACCCGTAGGCATCTGGTGAGTCTGACCTGCGAGGGCAGTGATGAGGCTGTCCGCTTAACCATTCAATAGGCATTCACTAGGGACCTGCCTTCCATGTGTCAAGAACTCCTTCAGGTCCCAGGCAGGCAGTGGATGGCCGGGGGTGGGCGGGGGACACACAGAGGTGGTGCAACTCTTCTCAGGGTAACATAGAGCTGAATGGGCACCGAGCAGGAAAAGGTGATTTTCTTGGGGAAGTCAGGGAGCAGGTCCCTGAGGAGGTGGTAAGGAGCTGTGAAGGGCAGCGTAGGAGGAGCTACTGGGTAGAAAGAGGTAGAAAAGAATGAAGCAGGCCGGGGGAACAGCGCGTGCATAGGCCCTGTGGTTGGGGGAGAGCATGGCCCGTTTGAGGAGTTGAAAGCTTGGGATTGGGGGTTGGGGGTTGCCAGGCAGGAGAGTGGCCGGTGGGACCCCCTGGTTCTAGATGAGGCTGGGGGTGGGCAGGGGTCCAGTGATGCCGAGCCTCCTAGGCCCCTATGGGAGGAATTTGGTCTTAGCCTGAAGAGTGTTGCTAAAACAAGGTCCCTAGGAGTTCCCTTGTGGCCTAGCGGTTAAGGATCCGGTGTTGTCACTGCTGTGGCTCAGGTCACAGACTGCTGTGGCTTGGGTTCAGTCCCTGGCTCCAGAACTTCTGCATGCTGCAGGTGTGGGCGAGAGGAAAAAAACCAAAAAGATGAAATGATGTTCCTTTCATGACGTGAGTCAGAAAACCCCGTCCATCTGTCACTCGGAGGAAGTCGTTCTGGGGCCCACTCATCCATTCTCTGACTTGGTTCCTCCTTGTCCCCTCTCCCTCTGCTCCTGGCACCTTGCCCCTCACACCCTTGGGCCAGCCCTGGACCTGTTTGCCCTCCTGCCCAGAAGTGCTACTTTCTCACAGAGGCCTCCCGGAACCCCTCAGTCCACACCCCCTATCAAATGGTTACTTCGCCTTAGTAAGCAAAAATAGGATGTCACGTTTACTGAAAATAATTTTTAAGAAATTAATTTTGTTCATTGTTTTGCCAGAAAAAAATGACAGTTTAGAATGACATTTTTAGATTTGATTGCATTGCTCTTATCATTGCATATTTGTATAAATTGCTTCTTTGCCTATGTAATCTGACAACTACAGTTTACCTAAAAAAAAAGGAGTCACATTAAAAGTTACTCAGAGGAGTTCCCATCGTGGCGCAGTGGAAATGAATCCAACTAGGAACCATGAGGTTGTGGATTCGATCCCTGGCCTTGCTCAGTGGATTAAGGATCCGGCGTTACCGTGAGCTGTGGTGAAGCTTACAGACGTGGCTCGGATCTGACATTGCTGTGGCTGTGGCGAAGGCCGGCGGCTGTAGCTCCTGTTAAACCCCTGGCCTGGGAACCTCCGTATGCCGCAAGTGCGGCCATTAAAGGACAAAAAGACAAAAAAAAAAAAAAAAAAGGTTACTCAGAAAGTATACTTAAATTCAATGTTGATCCCTTTTTAATTTTTAATTTAACTTTAAAATGTCATTTAATCATCTTTAACCTTGCATCAAATATAAAGAGTAAGCATTAGATGTTTAAAGCAGATACGCATAGAGGATGTAATCAGACATACAGAATATCTCTGATGGGGTGAGAAAATTGGGGAAAATGATCTAAAGTGGCTTCTTGAAAGGAGCCAGCAATCCCACATTTGTATGTACACCAAAAGACATGAAATCAGGATCTTAAAGAGATTGTGTTCACTGCGGCACTATTTACATTAGCCAAGATATGGAAACAGCCTAAGTGGCTGGCGACAGATGAATGGTTAAACACACACACACATACACACATGCACACACACAGGAATATTATTCAGCCTTTAAAAAAAAAAAAGACGTTTTATGATTTGCAATAACATGCGCGGACCTGGAGGACATTATGTTAATTGACATAAGCAAGACACAGAAAGACAAATGCTGCGTGATTCCACTTGTATGTGGAGTCAAAGAAAGTGGAACCCACAGAAGGAGAGAGCAGACCAGTGGTTGCCAAGGGCCGGGGCGGGGTGAGGGGGGAGACCCAGGAGCTGTTGCTCAAGGAGTCCAGAGTTCAGTTCTGCAGGACAAGCGAGTTCTGGAGATCAGCTACTGGGCACCTACCTACAGCCAACAACATTGCTTTGTACTTTGGGAACGACTAGATCTCAACTGTCCTCACGACAAACAAAAGTGGTGACTCTGTGAGGTGACAGGTATGGGCGTCATTTCACCAGGCAGATGTACATCGAGATCTCACCTGATCCACCTTCAGTGTTTATTTCTCAATTATTGACAAATGGGTACTTTTTTTTTTTTGTCTTTTTAGGGCCGCAACCGAGGCATATGGAGGTTCCCAGACTAGGGGTTGAATCGGAGCTGGAGCCGCCAGCCTACAGCACAGCCACAGCAACGCCAGATCTGAGCTGCGTCTGCGAACTACACCACAGCTCATGGCAACGCCGGATCCTTAACCCACTGAGCAAGGCCAGGGATCAAACCAGCATCCCCATGGATACTAGTTAGGCTTATTATCACTGAGCCACAATAGGAACTCCTATTCTTTTTTTTAATGGCATTGTGTACACGACATAATTACTAACAAGAATTGAGGACTGCTCTGAAAGCAACATGTGAGCAAGTGTCCTGGGCAAAACCAGGTACCAGGAAGGGAGGTGCTTTCCCGGGGAAGGCGCCCTGACCCAGGATGCTGGGGGCCAGAGCCAAGGAAGGCTTCTTACAGGGAGGACCTGGAGCCCAGCATGGGAGAGGAGGAGGAGCTTGGCAGGAGATGGTAGGAAAGGGCACTGCAGGCGGAGGGACAGCAGGGCCGGAGGCCAGAGGCAAGTGGAGCGTGGTGTGAATGTGTGCAGGGCCCCAGGCCTGGTTCCAAGTTTCTGGGAGGCAACGCTGAAGTCTGGGGGCCTAGGCTGGAGGACAGAGAGCTTGAGGTCTTTACTCTGCAAAGCGCAGCTGTATGTGCCACGTGGGAGAGCTGGATCTCATCACAGAAGCCGGGCTCTTGAACTGAAATTCATGGATTGCGAAGACATCTGAGAAAGGGTTTCAGGACTAATGGGGACCATGGGATTGCATCAAGATTTTTTTTTTTTTTTTTTTTTTTTTGCTTTCTAGGGCCACACCCTCAGCATTTGGAAGTTCCCAGGCTAGGGGTCAAATCGGAGCTGAAGCTGCCAGCCTATGCCACAGCCACAGCAACACCTGATCCTCAGCTTACTGAGTGGGGCCAGGGATCGAACGCACATCCTCATGGATACAGGTCAGGTTTATTACTGCTGAGCTACAACAGGAACTCCTGCATCTAGAATTTTGTGTGCACATTTTTTTTTTTCTGGTGAGAGTGCATATAGAGAGAATCATCAAATTCCTGAAGGAAAGGTTAAGAAGCGTGGCCAGGGGCTGCGGACCACTCAGAGGCATGAAGCTGAGAAGTGAATGGTCAGGCAGGCATTTCCGTAGGGTAATGCATAGAGGGTGACGGGGACGGCCTGACGGGGACGGCCAGGGAAGGCGTCTCAGAGGGTGGGGCAGCAGTGTAAGGTCAGTGGCTTCTGATCATCGAAGCTGGACTTCAGGCCCGTGTGAAGGCACCTGTGTGCGAACTCGGTGAGGTGAATCATGGAAAGTTCTCTGGGCTCTGCGGAGCTGAACTTGCCAGAAGGTGCTCTGCTCCTCCTCCCTCCTGGCTTGGCAGCGTGTGGGCCCGGGGTCACCTGCACCCTCCAGACCTTCACCCCTCGGCCCCAGCCGCTGTGCCTGGGTTTGAATGAGGAATCCCAAGGCCCCCGTCATGGCGAGCACCCCCATCTAAGGTGCACAGGTGCCCCAGCTGCCTGTCATGCTGGCGATGTCCTCCCACGAATTTGGCCATGGCCTCGGCCATGAAGCACAAGTGTGGGCCTCGTCCCAGGTCAACAAGGAAGGACCCCCGGGCTGAATTCCAGCTTCAATCCCATGATTCTCCGGAACCTATTCCGGTTTTCAGCAACGATTGTCCCAAGCTGGCTCGCAAGACACACTCACTTGGCCCCTAGACCGCTTTCCATTTGTCGTGGGTTGAGAAGTCCCTGATGAGTCAGAAAGCCGAGGATTAAGCCTCTGGCTGCCAGGCGCACGGATCTGTCCCTGCAAGTTGCACCTCAATAACAGGGAGTGGCCTTCGTTTGCATTGGCTCCTGGGAACTTCCTGAAGATGGTCCCCAAGGGCCTGGAGGCCAGCACCTGCGAGAAGGGCACCGGAGAGGAGAGCGGCGGGGGTGGGGGCGGGGGAGCGGGGGTGGGATGACAGCGCCAGAGGCTCCGAATCAGGGCAAAAAGGCACTGGGCCCGGACCGGCAGGCTGGGCCCCCTCCCTGATCCTCACGTGCGGGCTCTGGGGCTGTCGAAGAGATGAAGAGACGGGCAGGTCCTGGCGGGGTGGGGAGAGGGGAAGAGGGCTGCTCCTTCTGGGTGGGAGTGAGGGAGAGGACCCCGGTGCCACTGGTGCCCCCTGACAAACCAGTTTGGTGGCCCCCGCCTTGGCTGAGAGGGGAGGAACCAAGTCAGGCTGCAGCCTGGTCTGGCTTGGCTCACCCTCCCCGATACACAAGCGCCTGCCTACAGCCGGGATGGTGGGAAGCAGAGCAGAGACAGACCCGCCACTCCATGCCTGTCTCGGTCCTGAACTCTGCCCCCTGACCACTTTTCTGCTTTTTTTTTTTGTCTTTTGTCATTTTAAGGCCATATCTGCGGCATGTGGAGGTTCCCAGGCTAGGAGTCTAATTGGAGCTACAGCTGCCTGCCTACACCACAGCCACAGCAACGCAGGATCTGAGCCGTGTCTGCGACCTACACCACAGCTCACGGCAATGCCGGATCCTTAACCCACTGAGCGAGGCTGGGGATCGAACTTGCAACCTCATGGTTCCTAGACGGATTCGTTTCCGCTGCGCCATGATGGGAACTCTAATTTTCTGCTCTTGAAAAAGTTCTGCCAAACTCATTCAGTGCCAGTGACAGCCCAGAAGATGGGGCGTGTTTTCTTTGGGGCTGAGGACCCACACGCTCTGGGTCACCTCAGACTCCGCCCCACTCCTCCCAGCAAAGTGGGCAGGTGAAGCCATCATCCTCACATCATTCTCGGACAAAAACCGAGACTCAAAGAGGTCAAGGGATTTGCTGCAGGGTACACAGCTGGTGAGTGGCAGAGCCAGGATTCCACCCCCTGCCTGGCCTGGGCAGGCCCCTGGCAGCATCCACATCCAGGAGGCTTGGGCTCTCTTCGACCCTGTGAACGGACCCTGGACGGGACCCCCAACCCTCTTAATCACTGTTTTCCAAAGTTGTTCTCCAGAAGATGTTAACACAGAAATGTATGACCGTAAACAGATGCTGGATCCAGAGAAACTAAACAAGAGTCCTTGCCGTGTTAATAAGTTCAGCAAAACATTGCCAATAGGCTCAGCAAATGATCAGAAAGGACTGAGCTTGGGCAGTGTCTCCCAGGTTTATTTGAGACAAATATAGGCAGACCTTGGAGATGCTGTGGTGTCAGTCCCAGATCACCACAGTAAAGTGAATATTGCAATAAAACGAGTCAGCCAGGAATTTTTGGTTTCCCAGCACATATGCAAGTTACATTTACACTATGTTATAGTCTATTAAGTGTGCAATGGCAATAAGTCTAAAAAACAGTGTGGATACCTTAATTTTAAAATATCTTGGCATTCCTGTCGTGGCTCAGTGGAAACGAATCTGACTAGGAACCATGAGGCTGTGTGTTCCATCCCTGGCCTTGATCAGTGGGTTAAGGACCCAGTGCTGCCGTGAGCTGTGGTGTAGGTCACAGACATGGCTTGGATCCTACGTTGCTATGGCTGTGGCGAAGGCCGGCGGCTGTAGCTCCAATTAGACCCCTAGCCTGGGAACCTCCATATGCCGCAGGCGTGGCCCTCAAAACCACAAAAGACAAAAAAAAAAAAAAAAAAAAAAAAAAACCAGCCCAACAACTTATTGCTAAAAGAAGTGCTGACCATCATCTGAGCCTTCAGCAAGGTATAATCTTTTTGCTGATGGAGGGTGTGGCCTGATCATCGCCGTGGCCACAGTACCAAGGATCCGACAGTCGTGCATCTTGCCAGCCACATGCTCTGTTCTCAGCCACTGGTTACAGCTGTGAAGGGCCACCGGTGAGCCTAGGGCAGCCTCAGGCCCGAAGGCAACCTCGACACCGGGGCCGTTCCTCCGAACTTGGTGTAGTTGTGCCGAGTAAGAGCACTGGGAGTTCAGAGTGATGTGGGCTCCTAGCTTGCTTCTGCTTTTTTTTTTTAATTGCAGTATAGCTGATTTACAATGTTGGATTAACTTCTGTTCCTTAGTCGCTCGCACGAGTTATTTTGCCTCTTTGGGCATCAGCGTTCTCCTCTGTAAATTGGAGGCAACAAAAATGTCTACCTTATAGGGTGATATGCGCCTGATACACAGTGGCACTCAATAAATCGTGTGGTTGTCATTGTCCTTTGAAGGTTCTACTGGCATTGCAACTCCCATGGGGCTGTGAGCTATACTGGGGTAAACCTGGCTTTTGAGGGGACCCTGAACGCTCCTAAGGCCATGCATTCTAGAGGCTGGTTTTCTTCAATCACCTGTCTCCTAGGTCCTTAGCTGGCAACTCTCTCTACCTTGCTGGGGGTGGGGTAGGAGGTGCCAATATGCTTTGCGTCCTGGCCACACTGGCCGCTGAGGACAAAGGATGGCTGGGAGTTGGCTGTCTCCAGTTATGGGGGTGCAGAGGGTAAGGGAAGGGGCGACCCTCTGGTCAGACCATTTACTGAATGACCCAATAGTTCATAGCTCTCCCCAATGGCTCTGCGGCTTTCTCTTCTCTCCCCTCCATTGTGAGCTCTTCCGTGGCAGGAACCTGTTAGAATGGACCAGATCTCCCAGTTCCAAAGGATCTTTCCAGAAAGCTCCGGCCATGTAGTTGTTGCCCAGTGCTCAGCTCTTGGTAAATAATAATACAACCAGCCTACACTGGTGTGCTACTTTATAGTTTTAAAGCATTTTAATTATCCACCAATTCATTTAATTGGTCACAGTCAACCTCTGATAAAGGTAATTGCTGCCATTTAACAGATGAGGAAACTGAGGTTTAGTGGGCCTATGCAAAATCAGGATTCCAAAGTCAGATTCTTCAACTCTGAGGTGAATATACCTCAGGTCCTGAAGCGTGTTGTTTTTTTTTTTAGGGCCGCACGCATGACATATGGAGGTTCCCAGGCTAGGGGCTGAGTCAGAGCTGCAGCTGCCAGCCACAGCCACAGACACAGCCACAGCAACACCGGATCCTTAATCCACTGAGCAAAGCCAGGGATTGAACCCACAACCTCATGGTTCCTAGTCGGATTGGTTTCTGCTGTGCCATGACGGGAACTCCCTAAAGTATTTTTTGAGAAGTGAACGGAAGATATGGAATACATAGAACTATAAGACTTCTACTGGGCCCTTTAAATTTTATTTTTATTGTGGTAAAATATGCACAACATAAAATCTGACATTTTAACCATTTTGAACAGTTCAGTGTCATTAAGTACATTCCTATTGTCACGCAACCATCACCACCATTCGTCTCGAGAACCTTTTTCATCTTGCAAAACTGAAATTCTGTACCCATGAAAAGCTCCCCATTTCTCCCTTCCACGCAGCACCTGGCAGCTCCTGTTCTACTTTCTGTCCCTACCAATTTGGCCACTTTGGGTGCCTCATGTAAGTGGAATCATACAGTATTTGTCTTTTTGCGACTGGCTTCTTTCTTCAGCAGAAAGTGCTCAAGGTTTATCTGTCTTGTAGCCTGTGTCAGAGTTTTCTTCCTTTTTAAGGCTGAATAACATTCCATATTATTCAAGGCTGAAATAATATTCCATTCTACCCTTTTTAAGACTGAATAATATTCCATATTTTATTAATCCATCCATCTGAGGATGGGCTGCTTCCACATTCTGACTCTTTGTGAATAATACTGCTATAAACGTGGGTGTACAAATATCTGTTGGAGTTCCTGCTTTCACTACTTTGGGGCATATATCTAGAAGTGGAAATGCTGGATCAAGTTGTAATTCTATGTTTAATCTTTTTTTGAGTGAGTACCCTACTGTTTTCCCATTCATCAGGTTTTTTTGTGTTTAAGATAAAACTATAACCACATTAAAGAAAAAAATCTACCCACACATTAAAATTTAGAAAGACCGTGTTGTTTTAGAGATTTCTTCCCTGTTTGCTTTCCTGGGACTCAAAGGGCAAACACGGGGCCAGGTATGTTAAAGACTGTCATGGGCTTTTGCCTAAGCTTTTCTCTTTGTCCATAGCAGTCCCCCTACCTTGTCTGTTTAGCCAGTGTACCCCCTTACTCTCCTTCACCCCCACTTCTTCTAGAAGTTGGCTAATGCTAAAAAGCTTTGGCAAAAAGGACAGACTCTGGGGCCAGATGGTCACAAGGTTAATGCTGATTTTGCTCTTTACTGTGTGATGATTTGCAAGTTACCTAACCTCTCTGAACCTCAGTTGTGTCATCATGAAATGGGGATAATGGTACCCACCCAATCGAGCTGGCTGTGAACATTGAAAGAAATGATCCATGTGGAGAGCTTGCGCATCGTGGCTGCTGAGCGGGCGTTCACGCTTCTCCACCCCCCTGGCACAGTGCCCTGGCAATGCTTGCTGGAGAATGGCTGAGTGAGTGGTGCAGGACTAAGCTGATTTGGGGAGGGTTCAGAGGTCAGAACAGGAGCCATCAGGCAGAAGGCTCAAAGAGACAGATTTCAGTTCAGCCATGGGAAGAACTTTCTAGAAATAAGAACTTTGTCGGTGGGGGCACGAGGAGGCCGTTAGTGAGGAGAGAATTCCTGAATAATGTGTGCGTGGAGGTGGTGGTGGGAGGCGGGCTTGGATCAGGTGGCCTCTTGGGTCCCTTTGACTCTAGGAAGCAATGTGATTTCTGCGGAGCTGAGAGTCCCCGTAGCCCCATTTAGGGCCCTTCGGGGGCCTCCGTCTCAAGTGTGTGAGGGACCTCTGATCTGGGGTCGTCATCATCCCCAAGATGAAAATGACCACGTAATCCCACTGTCTCAGGAACAGGGCACTGAACTGAGACTAAAGTTTGGCGACCTCATACCCATCTCTTGTCCCCTCTGATGTTGGAGGACACGGGGACCAACCAACGCATCCAGCCCACTGAGGAAGGACGTCGGACGTTAGACGGCAGGGCGTCACTCCAAAGGGCCAGAGACTTGAGGGGCAGCAGGACTGCCCACCCCCACATGGGCGGCACGTGCAGTGGGCACAGCCCACCCTCTGGGCTGGGCCTGTACCACCCACTGCATCGGAGCCGTCCTGCTGGGGGCCAGGATCCCAGGCTCATGCTGTGAGTAACTCCAGGCGACCCAGCTGGGAACCCAGGCCGCAGGGTGCCCCCTGACTTTCCAAGCGCTCAGCCCCCCGCCCGCCAGTAACTGCGTTGCACTCAGCACCCGGCTGTGGGCTCCTCCGGTCCTCACGTGCCCCACCCGGGTAAGATCCCTCGGGTCAGGATGGAAGGGCGCTCGGTGGGGCAGGGGCGGGCTCTGCCGTCACACAGGCCTGGGTTCAAATCCCAGCTCCACTTACTGGAGGTTCGACCTGGGACAAGTTACTCACGCCCTCTGGGCCTCGGCGCCTGCGTGTTTAGGATAACGCCGATCAAGCCAGGTCACAGCAAGGCTTACAGGTGCTACGTGTGAAAAACCCCAGGCTCTCTGTTCTTCCTTCTGCAGCCGGCACGGCCCACGGGGAAGGTCTGGGAAGATGTCTACGGCCCAGTTCTGATTTCTGGCCAGCTGACTGGCTTGGCCTCACCTGCTGGGCTGTGACGTCACCCGGTGTCACAGGCTGAATTAACCCAGTGTCTCCCTCAATTCCTATGTGGAAATCCTAACGGCCAGCACCTCAGAATGTGACTGAACTTGGAGACTGGGTCTTTACAGAGGGAATCAAGGTTACCTGAGGTCAGATGGGTGGCCCTAATCTGAAATGACCGACGTCCTTATAAGAAGAGATTAGGACTCTGACACACAGAGGAAAGGCTGGGGCAGGTGCGTAATGAGGCAGTGGCTGAGTGCAAGCCAAGGACAGAAGTCCCAGAACCTTGCTCACACCTCGATCTTAGAACTTCAGCCTCCAGAACCATGAGGAAATACGGTTCTGCAGTTGAAACTGCCAGGTCTGGGGTACTTCGTTTCAGCAGCTGCACAAGCGAATATGCTCGGGAAGCGATCTCTGGAATGACAGTTGTCCCTTTGCCCCCAAGTGTTGCTCTCCTAAGATCTCGATCAATGACCTCTGTGGAAACTTCCGCTCCCCAGCAGCAATTCTCCCTCCAAAGGCTGAGTCTGAGGGGCATGGGGTTTGGGCTGCCAGGAGAAAGCCAAGGAGAGGCTGCTTTTCAGGAAGACGGAAGGGCACCTGCTCTCGGCAGGGCAGTCCTGAGCTGCTGGAGACCCCCCCTTGAGGGCAGATGTTTGGGGGCTGGTTGGCGGGACCCGAGGCACAGCTACGCGAGTGCTGAGAAGGGGAGTTCATGCAGGGAGCTTGGGGGAGCCCTCACCCCCGTCGGCCCCAGGCTGTCGGGGCAGGTAGTGGCTGCCTTCCATCCCACAGCTGCCAGGGTGACATTTCCTGGAGAACTGGGAGTGGCCGTGGGTGGAACCCCAGATACCAGTGCCGTGACGCACTTCACCGGATATTCCCTGGGTCACCTCATGCCTCCACCGACTGGTCATCAAAGCCCGCTTCCTCCCAGCCCTAGGATTTGGGGGCCTTTCCAGCAGGAAAGGGCTTCTTCCTCACCCAGATGTCCAGGTGGAGCCTGCCAGATGTTGATGATGACAAGGGACAGAAGCTGCAAAGTGGCTGATGTGATGGCTGGGACATAAGGCTCCATGGGTGGGCAGACGGGCAGGGGTAGAGGGCGAGCATCCGTGCTGGCTCAGGTCTTCCAGCCCTCAGCTCCCCGCTGAGTGAAGGCTCAGCTGGGGGGAGGCTGCTCCCCGAGCCCTCTCCCCTGCTGCAACGTACCTGTCCTGGGCACCCTGAATCTCGGAAGCCCCTCCCACAACCCCAAATGCCCCAGCATCTCTCCTCTCCTCTCCTGGCACCTAGACGGTGCTTCCTGGGATTTCCTCCCAGCAGCCCGGAGCTGGCATGGAGCTTCTGTCCCCAAGACTGTTACTTCACCCTCAGCCTTGAGGACACGGAGGGATGGGATCTGCCTGGGGCTCCCTGGAGGCTGGCAGCGCAGGTGCTGATAAAAGAACTCTTTTTCTGCCCGGAACTGAGAACAGAATGTCCTGGGAAACCATTTGCCAAGATGGAATTAGCTTCTGCTTTTGAATAAAGGGCCATCCTTTCCCTCCCCGTTCTGAGGCCCGATTGGGCCAGGAGATAAGCTGAGCTGGCGGTGGTCCTGGCAGAGCTCTGAATCATGGTTATGCAAACCTGACCCTCCTTAAAGCTTGCCTGCCAACTCTGTTATCTAGTATGCAAACACAACTCAACCATCACTAGCCCCAGATTGAGCCCCCCCAAAAACCGCCAACCCCACAAAACCATCCCCAGAGATGCTACCTGCCAAGAAGAGTGACAGCCCAGTGTGGACTTTAGCTGAAACAGAAGTTTAAGGTGAGCTGGTGGTCTAGCGGGATCCGCCCAGCTGTCTGCACCCCCCACCCCATGCACAACCTGTGACAGGTGTGACAGATGCCCGTGGAAACTGGGCAGTGGGAACACAAGATGGAAAGGACTAGCGCTCATTTGGGATCTGACCTCCCCACCTCTTATGGCCTGGGTCCCCTAAAGAGGGGAGAGAAGAGACGCCTTCGCCTCCTTTTTTACACCTCCACTTTGAGGGGTGGGCAGCGGGGCGTCCTCATGTGTGTGCCCAAGGGCAAGGCAGCCGCTCAGGGGCCTGGCTAGATGTCGCCTAGACCCACTTTCTGCCGGCCTAGGGCTTGAACCCATATGCAGTCCTGCCTGCAGGGGGTGGGTGGAGGCAAGAAACGGCCCAGACAGTGAGTGCCCGGGAGGCAGCAAGCAGCAACCTCTGGTCCTGGACCACCAGCCTCTGCCATGCGGCTGCCTCACCTCCACGCTCTGTGAGTGCTGCGCTTTGCGGAGCACTTCCTAGGCACCTGCCCCTCTGCTCTACTCTGCAGCCCCGTTTCTTTCTTTTCTCCGACCGCCCTTTGAGTTGGAAATATTATGGTCTTCATTTTAGAGATAAGGAACAGAAGGCCCAGAGAGGCAAAGTAATGTTTTCAAGGTTACACAGGAAATGTTAGAGGTGGACTTGAACCTAGACCTTCTGACTGCAGGGTTTGATGCCTAATCGCTCTGTTGGGCGGCCTTTACCAGGGACCAGCCTGGTTAATGATGCAGAGTGAGAAGGCACCTCTGAGGATTGACGAGCTTGGTCATGCTCTTTGAGTGTCCTTGTGATGGGTTTCTGGGAGGCAGTGTGGACACGGCTCCATGGGCTGGGGTCTGGGCCAGCCTGGCCATCTTCTGGAGCAGCAAGTGTCATCCTGATGCCACTGGGGCACAGAGGGGTGCATGGGCCCCAGCTCAGGAGGAAGGGTTCTATGCAGCTCTCCATCTATGGGGGCCCCCATGCACCCCACTGTCCATGTTCTCCAAGCCCAGAGCCAGCCAGAGTCAGCACTCACACCTTTCTTACACCTCCACTTTGAGGGCGAGGCTGCAGTTCACGTCACCTCCAGGCCCCTCACTCCCAGACCGTTATCCTGTTCACTTCCTGGGATGCATCTGAGGAGAAGGGGCCTTGGAGAATGGTCTTCATTTCTCTTGAGAAGGAGCTCATGTGACTCCTACACGTTTGGCGAAGCAGGGTCTGCCTCAAGTGTGCCAGACCACACCTGTCAGGTCATCTCTGAATCATGTCACCCCCTCAGCCTTTGTCCCTGTGGTCCTTCCTGAAAATAAGAGCCAGCCCTCCACTGACTGATGACCAGACACCAAAAGCCATGCTGTGGGATTTATCTTCATAACCTCATTTAATCCTGAAAACAGTCTTACCAAATAGGTGCTCCCATTTGTCCCTTTCTCTAGATGTGTGATCAGAGCCACAGAGGCAGTGGGACTGCCCAGGACCACAGTCTTGAAGGATTTGAGTCTTCTCTCAGAGCTCCAAGCCTCCAGGTGGATTCTATCTTTAGTGAGTTGAGTTTCAGGAATTGGGAGCCCACCCAAGAGTTTGTCCCTCCTTGATATTTATATCAACCATGTTTCACAAATTTAGAGATGATTTAAAAGCAAGAGGAAGATCTTGTAAGTTGGATGTCCCAAGATCAAGATTTAAAAGATGCCAGAAGGGAAAAAAAGATGGGCTAACACTGACAAGATGGAATCAGTGGGGATGGCTTTAAAGTCCTGCACCGACATTCAATATCCACTGCGTGTAAGCGCAGCACTGGGGTTAGGGATGGCGCACTGTTTGCCCAATACACAAATCAGGGCAAGATGATGCTGATAAAGTAAATGTACCCATTGACTATATAAATAGGAGCATCATCGCCAGGCCAAGGGAGGTGATAACATACCTGATCACTTCATCAATCAAATCACAGGTTGTATTGTGTTTGGATCTGGATGCCATATTTTAAGAATAATATTGAGAAACACAAGTATGCCCAGGGCAGGGCAGCAAGAAACGGGGCAAAGGTGGCAGAGGGGTCTATGGAAATGATGCCATGTTAAGAATGATAAAAAAACACCAGGGATTCCAGTCTACAAGTGAAGACATAATGACCATATGAAGTCCACTCAAAATTTGCATGGCCAGTGAGCTTCTTCTAGAAGACAAATCTTGGGCATGTGAACAGAAGGTGCTGAAGGCAGGTGTATCTAAACATAAGGTAGATATAAGGAAGGCCTTCCTAATAATGAGAGTGGTTGTACAAAGGAATGAATTGCCTTGAAGGAAAGAGTTCCCTGTTGCTGGGACAGTGCCAGCAAAGGCTGGAAAAACCTTGCTGGCTGGTTGAGGGAGGTCCCTGCAGTACAGAGAATGAAGTCTTCTGATTACGATGTCTCCTAGAAACTCCAAGGTTTTAGAAGTCTACGAGATATAGATAGGCTGTGTTGCCAAGGTATGAGATAACCAAAAATACTGAAAGCGCCAGCTTGATCTAATCTCCTTGGGTTGAAGTTGGGTTTGCATTACCATCGGTTGTTTTTCAAGGGCTCAGCCTATGCAAGGCTTTGATGGAAACTTGAAAGAGCCCGAGTTCCCACCTGCTTGGGGCTGACATTATTCTCCCTCTCAACAGTGTTTGTTCTGGTCACAAGCCACTGCAGAGCTCAAATGACAAGGCTAAACACTGGTACCCATGTGTTGCTGTGATCAGAGGGAATTGGGACCCAGAGGGAGGCCAGGAAGACCCCCAGGGGGCAGGGCTGTCTGGGGTGGGATGAAATTTCCCAAGGATCTCTGACACCAGCTCATGAGCAATGCTAGGGACCACTGGGTGGGAACTCTGGCCCGGAGGAGAGATGAAGAAGGGGACCCGGGCAGCTTGAGAAATAAAAAAAGGCTGCTGCAAGTGCACATAAGATGTATGAAAGGGGCACTGAGTGGCCTGAAGAAAAGGAGTAATGAGATTTTATTTGCCTCTGGAAAGAAAAAAAATCAAGGTCCAGTTTGGTGCAAAAATACAAGATGTGAAAGCATCGACTGGTTGAGAGATGGACGTAGGTTAGATTAGAAAGGGTGGTGGACAAGGAGGTGGTGAAAGGAGGTAAGACTGGGAGTTGAGGTGCTGCTGACAGGAAACTTGGGGGAGCTCTTGGTGCCTCCGGAATGGGGACAGCAGGCAGTGGGGAAGAGGCATTGTGAGTCCCGGTTTCCTTGGTAGCTAATTATAATCTCATTCGGAAGGCCAGTGGAGGACCTCAAATTACAAATTATCAAACATTTTATACTTAAAAATTTTCAAAATAAGTATAGAGAAGTTTTCCCAAAAGCGCATAAGCCAGTGTGGTATTGGCAAAACAACAGACCAAAAGATGGATGGAGCAGAATAGAGAACCCGGAAATAGACCCACAAATATAGATGACTGATTTTGACAAAGGAGCAAAGTCACTACGGTGGAGTAAAGATAACTTTTCAGTAAGTGGTGCTGGATGACCTGGACATCCACGTGCAACAAACAACGAAAAAAGTCTTGACACAGACCTTACACCCTTCGCAATAACTGACTCAAAATGGATCCCAGAGCTCAATGTAAAATATAAAAACCATTAAAATTCTAGAAGATACCATAAGAGAAAATCTAGATGACCTTGAGTTTGGTGATGTCTTTTTATATACGACACCAAAAGCATGATACAAGAAAGAAGAATTGATAATCTCGACTTTATTAAAATTAAGAACTTCTGCTCTACAAAAGACAATGTCAAGAGGATGAGAGGATGAGCCACAGACTGGGGAAAATATGTGCAAAGGACACATCTAATCCAGGGCCATTATCCAAAATATACAGAGATTTTTAAAATTCAATGATAAAACAACTTGACAGAAAAAGGATAAAGATCTTTTTTTCTGTGTGTGTGTTTTGAGGGCCACACCGGGTGCATATGGAAGATACCGGGCTAGGGGTTGAATTGTAGCTACAGCTGCCGGCCTATACCACAGCTACAGCAAGGTGGGACTCGAGCCATGTCTGCCACCTACACCACAGCTCATGGCAATGACAGATCCCTAACCCACTGAGCGAGACCAGGGTTCTAACCAGAGTCCTCATGGATAAGATTTGGGTCTGCTACCGCTCAGCCACAACGGGAACTCCAGGATAAAGATCTTCTAAGACACTTCACCAAAGAATATATACAGATGGAGATGGCAAATAAGCTTATGGAAAGATGCATCACATCCTACATTACCAGGGAAATGAAAATTAAAACAATGAGATGCCGAAATATATGTATTGAAACGGACAAAACTGAGAACACTGACAGTAAACTCCAAATGCTGGCAAGGATGTGGAGCTGCAGGAAGTCTTATTCTTTGCAGGTGGGAATGCAGAATGGTGAGGCCACTTTGGAAAACAGGTTGGTGCTTTCTTACAGAATGAAACATACTCTTACCACAGGATCCATCAATTGTGCTCCTTGATATTTATCGAAGGAGTCGAAAACTTACGCCTACACAAAAATCTGCGTGTGTGTGTGTGTGTGTGTGTGTACACACACACACACACAACTGGCACACAGATTTCATTGCAGCTTTATTCGTAATTGCCCAAAATTGGAAGTAACTGAGATGTCCTTCAGTAGGTACCCCTGGCTGAGTATTTCTATAAAGGTGGCCATGGAGGAGCTGCTCCATGTATTTGCTTCATGAATGAACCTGCACCTCACAGCCCAAGGGGTGGGCAGATGTGGCCGCATCCCCTCGGGTTGTGGGTCATGGAGAGACGCTCCTATAACCTGACTGGGGTTCCCCAGTCCCTGGCAGTAGGCTGATGCCTGTAGAGGATGCCCTGAGACACTCAGCAGAGCAAATTCCGATGCTGGGGACAGTAGGCAGACTCTTGGGAGTACAATGGAAAAATCAACGAAGGGTTCTGAACAGAATATTGACACATTTGATTTATGGTAAGCAGAAACAAAACAAGAATTCTGAATGATGGACCCTCCTCTCTCTTTTCTAAAACAAACATTGACTTCCTTCTGAGCCTGTTCTCAACTAGTTGCCACAGAGGTATGGGTCTAATGATGAAGTTCTTACTAAAGTGTAAATGACTGACTGAAAAGCAAACACCCTGGCTGTTATGTGAACAGCTTGGAGCGGTGCAAGAGTTTCAGCCAGGGAGATCAGGGACAAGACTCAGCAAGGACATTCTGTTTGCCCCACCTTACAGAAAGGCTGGACAGGGGCCCCGTTATATGAGCCTATGAGGAGGCTAAAAGCCAAGGAAAGAAGGAAAGAGGCTCCAGGCTCCTCAGAGGGCTCCTGGGACTGTGTGCCCACCCCGAGCCTCGCTGACTCCAGCCCTGGATGCCTTGTACCTTTGGTTTCCTTGAGCAGCTCTTCTGTGAACTTGACCACCTTGGCCACCTCCACCCACGGGAATCCTTTACCCACAGCGAAGACGATGCTGTCATAGAGCGTGTCAAGCAGGATGCTTCTGCGGGAGTCTCTGAGCTCGTCAAACTCTTTCCAGTTCAGCAGCCTCCGGAGGTGCTCCCGACCTTCTGGTTTCTGTGGAGCAGGAGGTGAGGGGTGGAGGGTGGGAATGAGGAAATGGGGTGCCATTGTCCCTGGGCCACACACTATTGGGGGCCCCACAGGGCTCTCCAGCAGCCTGAAGAGTGATCAGGAATGTGGGTACGCTGGGGAAAAATTATTCTTTCATTTCTGGACAGCTTCCCCTCACCTTTCTAGCAGTGCTCCTGCTTCTGGGAATTCTCACTTGAGCCACTGCAGCAGGTTTCTACACCTCCAGCAAGCCCCAGGTCCTGACTTATCATTACTTTGCTTCCCCTCTCCCCTAAAACAAAATTTGACTTCCCTTGGAGACTACTCACAACTAACTGCTCCAGAGATAGTGATCTGATAATGAAATTTAGACTAAAGTGTAAATGACTATCTGAGAAGAGGCTTGGCGAGGAAACGCTTTAGCAGAAGAAATGTGGCTCGCTTGGTGAAGCAAGGGGGTAGGGACTGGTCAGGGTACCATTTGTTTCCATCTCTAGGTAAGAATTCATTTTACTTCAGAATTCACCTGACCCTTTAGATAGATTGTGATAGATCACCAACAGATCGAGGAGAATCAACTCCTTTAAAGGAGTTCCCGTTGTGGCTTAGCAGTCATGGATCTGACTGGTATCCATGAGGACTCTGGTTCGATCCCTGGCCTCACTCACTGGGTCAAGCATCCGGTGTTGCTATGGCTGTGGCCTTTGCCAGTGGCTGCAGCTCTAATTTGACTCCTAGTCTGGGAACTTCCATATGTCACAGGTGTGGCCCTAAAAAGAAAAAAAAATAAATAAAGGAGGGGGTAGGAAAAGGTGTGGTGTGAAGTAGAGACCCACTGAGCACAGGGGTGCTGCTCCTTGGGCTGAGGGGACCCTCTAGTTGGGGGACTCTGGGAGGGGCACCAATGGACCCTTGATGCCCAAGGGGGGCCCAGAGCCTTGTCTCATATTCCAGGACTTCTCTCCCCTCCCCCACAGCCCCCATAGATCCCCAGGTGGGCATCTGATGGGAGAGCTGGCTGGAAGATCCAGGGCAGGTGACATCCCAGGCTGGGGAAGCCTGGCCCCTTGCCTGCCCATTAACCTGTGGCTGCAGGCCAGAGGCCAACCTGTGTGCACAGCTGGCCTGGGTCCTCCTGCCTGTGGGCCTTGGCAGAGCCCGGACACCCGTCTGTGCACGGCCCAGAGGCTGGGGCTCTATAGGTTGGGTTCCTTTCACCCTACAGGTACCCACCTTGCTTATGACTTTCAGCCTCAGAAATGGTTCCAGGAAACTGACAAAATCTACCCGCTTCTCCGCCCTCAATACAGACTTGCACGCGCGCGCACACACACACACACACACACACACACACACTCCCTGCATTGTACACCAGTGTATGCACTGGTGTACAGTCTCGTAGGGCTCACGGATAAGGGCAGCTCCCCTGTGACCAGCCCCAGGGGCCTCCTGGACCCTCCTTGGGTGGACCCAGTGCCTCCACGCCCATCCCCTCTGTCCCTCCAAGTGCGCTCTGCTGCGTCAGGGGCTGTCACTGCAGCTCTGCAAAATCGCCCCCAAGCTCCAAGGGCTGGGAAGACTGACCCGCCATCGGCCTGGCGCGCACCAGGGTGGGCCTCAGAGACGGCGGGCTGCGACAGGGGCGCTGTCCGGGGCCCTCCCACCTCACTCTGAGACCGGTCTGGACAGACTGCCCTCGAAAAGCCACGTGCTCTCTTCACCTGAAATTGGAAGACTTCTTTCACTCCTTGCGGTGTTAGCAGTGCCATGGCTCCTGCATCCAGTCGCTAGGAGGCCCGGCCAGGACTGACTCGGCTTCGGGACGGCTGGGCTGGGCCGAGGGGACCTGCTTTGTGAGGTCATGAAGACCCGCCTCCAGGGGGCTCCCCCACCCCCAAGCTGCTTCCTCTGGCCCCTCCTCCCTGGGTCTTGTCCCCCACACCTGCCCAAGGACCTGGAGCCTTTTCCTCTCTCCAGCCGGCTCCTGGCACCCTGTCTGCCCTCAGGAGTGAGCCTCCTCGGGCTTTCCTGTAAATGCGCGTGCGCACACACACACACACACACACACACACACACACACACACACACGGACACCCCTCTGCACATCTTCATCCTTCCAGCCCAAGACGCATAGCTCTCCTTCTGCCCACAGTCTGGGATTTGTCTGCATGGAAATGTAGCCTCAGTGGCCATCTTCACCTCCCCACCTGATCCTCACCCCCGCCGCCAAGATCTGGCTTCCATCCACTTTTTCCCTGGCTGGTGTTTTCAGCATCCGGCTTTGCTTGGGGTACAGAAAGCAGCTCAAGTACCAACATGCTGAGATCCCCGGGGATCTGCTCTCTCTCTCCTGGTTAGCATCGACTTTCTCCATCCAGGAAGCCCCAGTGCCCACTGGTGACCTGAGGGGCGAGCCCAAGCCCCCCGCCTCCGCGCCCACCAGCCCCAGCTTTTTGCCCAGGAGCCTCACGGAGGAAAGCCCGGGACGCAGAGGGGGTTGGTGGCTGAGCCGTCCAGTTCTGGGGCTGCCTCCGCGGGCACCTGCCTACTTCTCTCAGCTCTCTGGAGTCAGGCCTGGCCGTGGCGGCAGCAGTCCTAGATGGGAGTGAGAGAGAGCCCTCAGCCACTACCACACAACCGCTCGCGGTCATCATCCCCGTCAGCCACGTGACTCCGCTTCCCTTACCCCCACGGCTGCATTACCTCCAGGCCAACGCTGCTCTGTCCACCTCGAGGAAGATCGTGTTTAGGGCCACTTTGCTCTGCTCCTGGGACTTCCAGGGACTAGGGGCTGGGGGGCGATCCCTCAGGCTCCTCGTGCAAACTTATCCACTCTCTCTTCAGCAAACTTCGCTTACTTGTTTATTTCATGGAGGGAATGGACAGACCAAGTGCGCCCCTTGGCCACGTGCAGCTGCTGTGTGTCACCATCCCCTTCCGTCCTTGTCATCCTTGGCTGACGCTTCTGTCGAACATGAGTTTACTTCTCAGTCTCTAATGAGCCGCTCTTTTCTAAACGATCTTCCGTCTCTGCACCGTTCCCCTCCGCCTTCTGTGAAGCCTTCCCTTCCTCGCTCTGCCCCTTACACGTGGCTATGGTCCAGGGTTTAGCCCATTCTCTCGTGTCTTTCAGGCCCACATATTCCTTTTTTTTTTCATTCTAATGGTAAAAATATTTAACACGAGGTCTACCCTCAGTACATTTTTAAATGTACAATACCATTTTGTTTGCTACAGGCCTGCTGCTGTAAACAGCAGATTTCTAGAACTTTCTAACCCTCCCTAACTGAAACTTTATGCATGTTGATAAGCATCTTCCTATTCTCCTCTGCCCGTAGCCCCAGCCCCTTACAACCACCATTCTACGTGCTCATTCTGTGATTTGACTATTTCAAATATCTCAAATAGGAGTTCCCTTGTGGCACAGTGGGTTAAGGACCTGATGTTGTTACTGCAGCAGTCAGGTTTGATCCCTGGCTTGGGAACTTCCACATGCTGTGGGTGCAGCCACCCCTACCCCCCAAATATCTCATATAAGTGGAATCATGAAGTATTTGTCTTTCTGTGACTGGCTTATTTTGCTTAGTGTAATGTCTTCAAGAGTCGTTCAATGTATTCTCTTTTTATTTTTTGAATTTAATTCTTCTATTGGGGTAAAATATATACAACATAATTAAAAATGTGAGTTCAGTGACATCAAGTCCCTTCACATTGCTGGGCAACCATCACCACCATCCATCTCTGGAACTCTCCTAGCTTCCCAAACTGACGCTCTGTCCCCACTAAGCACTACCTTCTTCTTTCTTCCCCCATAGCCCCCCACAATCCCATTCTGCCTCCCAGCTCTGAATCTGGCTCCTATAGGACCCCATGTAAGTGGAACATGCAGTGTTTGTCCTTGTGTGGCCAGCTTCTTTCACTTAACGTAATGTCCTCAAGGTTCACAGGCCACACGTCCTTGAGGGATTTTATCCAGTTGCATGATGCTGATGTCAGTCCGTGGAAATGACTTCCAGATTTATGGAACGAAACTGTTCACTCTCCTCTGTCCCAGCCTGGTTGTGCTCATGTCTTCCCCAGAAAATGGATGACTGAGGAGCGGTGCTACTTGATAGGTTTCCAGGGGACCCTCCGGGGCTTTTGCGTCTCTTGTGCTGTGTTGCCAGAGGGAGTCCTCATGCGGTGGTCTGAGGGGCTGAGTCTCCAAGTCCGGTCCTGCCTGGTGGGAGCTGTCCCTGCCTGCAGGCTGGCCACCAAGACTGGACTCTCAGGTGATGCTTCTTACTTGGGTTCTCTCTCAAGGCTGGGGTCTTGGGACACCACAGCATGTCAGAACCAGAGCTGGCATAGGGCTTGAAGCTCCAGACCCAGGGCCCCTTCTCATTTTCTTTCCCATCCCTTTCCCTGTTTTCCTCAGTGTTTGTTAAGTCACAACTCTCTTTGTTGCATTGGAAACTCAAACATACTTAGAGGATGCTTCAGGTGAGGCTAGATCCAGGTGCTCAAATCTGGGTTCATCCCAGAATCTTCCCTGAGCTTTTTCTTCATTAGCCCCCTTTCTGAAATGTACTTCTAATCCCCCTCACCTGACTAACTCATACTGATTTTGCAAAACTCTTCCTGTGTCTCAGCTCTTTCAGAAATTTTTCCAAACTTTCTCCTCCCCCTGGCTGATTCAGTGTTCCTCCAGGTGCTCAAGCCATGAGTCATTCTTGATTGTTCCTCCCCCTACTCCTCCCTCCCAGCCACTCCAAGTCCTACTGACTTTGGCTCCTAAATATTAATTGAGTCCTTTCTCTTTTCTCCATCCCCATTATTAACACTCAGGAATGAGCCTTCATCATTTCTTGCCTAGATATTGCCCTACTCAGACCCTAAGCACCCATTCTCCATATTGTCACCAGAATAAACAAAAACAAAAATCTGCTTAATGGACTGGAAACTGGCAAGGCGGAACTTGCTGTGGTGATTGTAATGTTCTGTATCTTGTTTGGGGCATTGGTTATGCTGGTGTACATACTTAAGATCTCTGAGTTTTATTTTATATAAATTATACTGTCCTCAGTCTACATACATGCAGTTCCTATACATGTAAAATAGGATTATTTCCATTTCTTGCTTCAAAACTTTCCATGGATGCTCTAGAGCAGACCCCCCAAGACTTCATGGGACTTACAAAGCCCTATACGATCTGGGTCCTTCTTTCTTCTCCAGTCCTTCTTTCCCCTGTCTCCGGAACTTTGCATGTGCTGCTTCTCTTTCTGGAAGACACTCTCCTCCCTCTCTGCCTACATCATTCTGGGCTCTAAGTGTTAGCTTAATCCTCTCTTTCCAGGGGAACTTTTCCTGGGTCCCTGTGACAGGTCTGGTAGCCCTGGATGCATCGCCAGCAGCCCTTCGCATTGTAAGTGTTCACGTAACAATTTTGGTGATTTGTTTTGATGCCTTTATGCTCTAGATCGTTAAGACATGAGGGCCTTTCCTCTTATTGGTGAGTTTTGCTCGCCACTCTACATGCCACAGCAGGCTCTGCTGTTGAGTGGCTGTGACTAGTGTCATCATGACCCTATGTCATGGCATTCCACCTTTCTACAGAATGACTGTCTCTCCATCCAGCCTGCCTGTCCCGTGAAGGCGTGGGCAATGTCTTCTTCACCCCTGGGGCCCCAGGACCTGGTGCACAGCCTGCATGGTGGCCAGCAGTCAGTAATGTTTGCTCCCTGGATAATTGGAAGCATCACAAAGTGATTGACAGGATGAAAACAGGCTATGGATGGAGCCAACTTTTGCACTTTACTCATTTTGGCCGTACCAAGTATTCTTTGACTAAAATGGACATTCTCAAAGCTCCCTTGATGTCCATACAAAAGCCATGTAGTCTGCAGTCTTGAACTTCATGGCCGTTGAGATCTTTCCCTTTGTTTGTGGAATGAATATGTGCATCTCAGCTCACATACCCTAAAGGCCTATTTAGTCATAGAAACCAAACCAAACCAAAACCTCATAGGATTACCAAACAATACTAAGTAGTGTTTCTAGTTAATAAATAATGGGATTTATATTCCAGGAGCTTTTAATACATTATCTCCTTTAATCCTAGAAACAATTCCATGAGATCAATGTAATGATTATCATTCCCAGATGACACTTGAGGGAACTGAGGTCATTAACTATCTCGTACAAGATCACAAAACTAGTGTTGGATCCTTTTCTTAACAATTGGCCATACTAACTGCTACTGTGGAATTCCAGAGTTTTCCTGCCATGTCAGGACATTCAGGCTTCACAGACTCCAGTTAACACTCAAGTAGAGCTGATTTAACTGCTTGCTTCAGGCTACAATATACATGATAGCCAAGAGATTTGGAGTATCCTTGAATGATTCAGGACAGATATGAACATTATTTTAATTTATCCTTCATCATCAGCAACATTGTTTCTATTTTTAAAATTTTTTATTATAGAGTCGGCATTAGCTTCTCAGGTAATATTCATTTTGTAGCTGAAAGTTTGTGTCCTTTTACCAACCTCTCTCTATTTCCCATACTCCCCAGGCCCTGGCAACTGCTTTTCTTTTCTTTTCTTTTTTGAGCCACACCTGCAGCACACAGAAGTTCCTGGGCCAGGGCTCAAACCCATACCACAGCAGTGACCCAAGCCACAGCAATGACAATGCCAGGTCCTTAACCCACTGTGCCACCAGGGAATTCCTGGCAACCACTTTTCTGCTCTCGGTTTCTGAGTTTGACTTTCTTTTTAGATTCCACGTATAAGTAAATACCCTGCATGGTTTGTGTTCCCCTGTCTGCCCGTTGGCCCATATCTCACTTAACATAATGCCCTCCAGGTCTAACCACGTGTGTTGTCCCCAGTGGCAGGATTTTCTTCACCCTGGCTGAACGTTATTCCATTGTATGTAGAAACCGTTGATGGATACTTAGATTGTTTCTGTATCTTGGCTGTTGTGAATAACGCTGCCATGAAGAGGGGGGCGGGAGCAGACATCCTGTTTTCATTTCCTTTGGAGGCAGACCAAGCAGTGGGATTGCTGGATTATTCGGAAGTTCTAGTTTTAATTTTTTGAGGAAGCGCCATACTCCATAATGTTGATTCTCACCATCAGCGTTGTTATGTCTCCATAGGATCTTTGGTTCCACGTGGTTACTTGCACATGGAATCAACTGGAAGCAGTTAGAACCAAAGTCAATTAAACTTTTAGAAAATGATTCATCATTAAAAACCCACCCTGAGCTGAAACATCCCTAAAACTATTTCTGAGCCTTCACACCCAAACAAATGGGTGGTAAGCTTAAAGGGCCATGAATTTCTAAGCAAAGCTATCCTTCCAAACTCTATTCAGATGCAGAGCTGGGGGAGCACCGGTTGAAGAAGAGCCTTCCAGGGGGGAGAATAATGGGGAAAATGTTTAAGGGAGATTCTCCAAGACGAGACGAAGCAACTGGCCAGGCTGCTTAACCAAGGAGCAAAGATCATGGCCCAGGCCAAGAGTCCTCACTGCTTCTGTCCCAGAGTATTCCATAATCGCCATGGACCAATGACTGCGGTGGCTTTCCCAGTGTTCTCTTTTCTTGATGGGAGCTTTATGACAGTTACCTTTGTTTTCTGTCATTGTATGTGCAGTGTGCTGGGGTAAATGCTTTGACTTTTAGTTCTTAGAACGTTGGACCAAAGGGACCATATCTACATATGACAGAAAGAACAGCATCCTTTCTAGAGGCCATGACTATGGATGTGAAGAAGTGTATTTACAGTTAAAGCAAAGCTCAAAGGGTGGATCTCGGCAAATACTCTTTGTGGTCTATGGTGTTTTTTCTCCTCTAGTCTTATCGATAGGACCCCATTTTCCCCAGGGGCAGTAATTTACACAGCTGAAAAATATTTCCCTGCCTCCTTTGCAGATCGGAGTGGCCGTGTGACACAGCTCCTAAATAGGTTTTCCAAATTTTCAGAAGCCCATTTGCCCTCTGTCCCTTTTTTCTTCCAGTTGGGGATGCAGAGATGAATGCTGGAGCACCAGCAGTCATTTTGCAAGCACATGAACGAGGATTCAATCTCGGGGCCCCTGATACTAACCAAGGTCTGCTGCACCAGTCACTGACCACTGGCCTCGGAACTTTTTGTGGTGTGCAAGGAAAAAACCACCCACATCTTGTTTAAGACACTAATGTTTGGGTTTAGAGTTAGGTGTAACTATACTTAATCTCTGTGCTGTAGAGACTACTTTCTGAGACTCTAGTTGGGTCAAGTCAGGTCATGAGATGGACCAGGCAGCGAGAGGTTCTTGTTCACAAAAGTAAAGCGATTTGACAGAACCAGGAAGTGGGGGCCTTTAGGTCGCCGGATATCTCCCCTGGTCACCAATGTGAGCCGCACGTCCTACTTCCTGGCAGGGCCCTGAGAAAGGGACAGTCAGGCAGTCATCTTGGGAGACTTTTCCAGGGCTGGGGAGGGCGGGAAATCTGCTAACATATAAGACGCCCTGTTCAGGACAAATTGATCCCAATGAACCAAGAATCTCCCCCACTGTGGATACTTCTTTTTTTTTTCTTTTTTTTAGGGGCATACCCGTGGCATATGGAAGTTCCCAGGCTAGGGGTTAGATCAGAGCTATAGCTGCGGGCTTATGTCATAGCCATAGCAACTCAGGATCCAAGCTGCGGCCGGATCCTTCACCCACCAAGCGAGGCCAGGGATTGAAGCTGCATCCTCATGGATACTAGTCAAGTTCTTAACCACTGAGCTATAATGGGAACTCCTGTGGATACTTCTTGGCAGGCAGATTTAGGCTTTATGAGCGTGCAACCATTAGAAAGGTGCAAGCCCTTCCCTGTGAACAGACCCAGGGAGGAAGGGGGTAGATGCACAGTTGAGAAAGTCACTTTTAAGATACAGCAAACCTCAGCATGATTCTAAGCCTTCATTCATTCACTGACTAAAAAAAGTGTTAATGGAGCATAGGAGTAGCCATGCTGCTAAAAGCCTGAGATGCAGAGGCAGCCGGCAGAGTCTGTTCTGAGCTGCCTCGGCCTTCCTCACTCACCTCGCTCCTGACACCGACCCACACTCACCCGCCTTTGCTTCACCGGCACTGCTGGACTTTCCAGTCCTTGGGACATGCTTCTTCTTGGGGTCTTGTGCATTTGTGTGCATCAGAGCCACTTGAGAATGTCTCCCCTGCTGGGCTGCATGGAACCTGACTGTCTTTCCTTACCCTGAGGTCGCAACCATCTGGGGGTGGAAGAATCAGGATCAGTGTGGGGATGAGCCAGGCAGCAGCTCAAAAGCCACCCACTCGGCGGCGAGGCTGGGAATTCAGCAGCGGTGAATGAGACTCGGGTGCAAGGAGATGAAGGACCCTCAAGTCCTTCAGGGAGGTGGAGCAAGGGGCTGCATTCCGCCCACGCGGGAGCCTGTTTAACTGCTTCTCTGAGAAGGGAGTGACCCCAGAATGTTCTCAGGGGACCGTAGTGGGGCACAGATGATGTCAAGGGGCAGGGGTGGGGTTCGGCCGGTGGAATAAGCAGAGGTTTGGGAGAGCAGGTGTAGGGGGCGGGAGAGTGATGGTTACAAGGATACTGCACCCTGCAAACCCAAACTGCAGAAAACGTCATTCAGTCAAAGCCTCTACCACATGGGGTGAACACTCTCAGCCAGGGTCTAAGGTTTCCCTGAGGGCCCTTTTTTTTTTGGAGAGGAGAGTGTGGCGGGGAGGTCAGAGGCTGGTGGGTGGAGCAAGTAGCAGAGGAATAATATTAATCTCGTGAACAAAGAGCTGGCTCCTAGTGTCTGCTCAGAGCTCAGTTGAAACAGTGATTTAGGTTTGGATTCATGCACAGGTATGAGTGAATTCCTCCAGAAGCTTCCAGCCCTGGAGGTGGGAAAAAAAAAAAGAGGAAGCAGGTGGCGGGGCTGATGGGATGGAGTGTGTGAAGCAGTGTCCTGTGGGCGCCAGGCTGGGGGTGGAGTGGTCTCAGGCTGGGAAGGGGTGAAGGGATTTGGAAGGCGTCTAAGATCTGCTGAGGGTGAGAGCACGGCGGGTGGGAGGGTGAGAGGAAAAGCCCGAGACGGATGGCCATGACCGGAAATGCATCTCACAGCACGGAGGGGTCCAGAGCCAAGGCTGGCACGGAAAGTTGAGGCCTGGGGAGTGGGCAGGGCAGGGAGGTGGTGAGATGGGGTGTAGACGCAGGGAGTTGTGTCAAGGGAATTCAGGGCCAGGTTGTGGGCTGGGTGCTACACAGGCGTCCCGGTCTCTGGGATGGTGGCTGGACGGGAGCGCAGGGGAGCCTTTCCGTCAACAGGTGCTTAAAGGTGATGGAGGAAGAGAGCGCGCGAGGCCAGAAAGGATGGGTGGTGAGCCCTCTGGGGGACGAGGGACCTTGCTCCACGGTGATGGTCTGGGCAAGACGGGTCCCTTCCCTGGGAAGGTGAAGGGGGGGTGCAGCGTCCCCTCGAGGGCTGCCGAGGAAGGGAGGGCACTAGGAGAGCAGGGCTTCAGTGACAGCGAGCACGTGGAAGGTTCGCTTCGTGACCCAGAGGAGTCGATCCCAGAGCACACGGTGCTCAGGGCCAGGCTGCGTTTGCTGTGTGTGCGAGGAAGAACCAGTGCAAGGCCCCCGAGGGGAGGAGGGTGGCCCAGAGTGCCCCAGGCTTGGCGGGGTGCTGGAATGACAGGGACAAAGCACGCAGGAGAGTTGGCTTTCAGGAGGCTGCCGCCGCCCTGGTCCTGGTGACACAGAACCCTGCTGAGTTCTTTCCCAAATCTGAGTGGCCTGTGGCAAAGTTCATGTGCCCGTCCCAGGTCCCGGTGACCAGCGATGACCCTTCCTCTCACGGCGACCCCCCTTCTCCTGCAACCTCAGTCTCCTCCCTTCAATGGCCAGTCCCTTCTCCCTTCAGTTGTCCCTCTCATTACCGTCTCCTCTCCCATCTTCCACCGGCAAACTCCCTGATATAAACTGTTGGGAGCCGCTGCCTCTATTTCCCACCACGATCTCACCCACGGCGGATCTCGGGCCATTTGCCAAGGCTCCCTGCGCTGCCCACGGCCCAGGCAGCTCAGCCCACCTCCTTCCTTCTCCTCGAGGGCCCGACAGCCTTCGCGGATGGCTGTCCCTTCACACTGGCACTGCGCTTCTCTTGGTTTTCATAATGCCCGGCTCTCCAGCTTCTTACCTCCTCCCTCCTCGTTCCCTTTCTGACACTTCGTTCTCTTTCTTGCTCCTGTAAGGAGATCATTCCTTCCTTGAGCATATGCCAGGTCTCTACGAAGAGCACAGCACAGAGTTTATTTTTATTTTTATTTTTTTTTGTCTTTTTGCCTTTATCTAGGCCGCACCTGCGGCATGTGGAGGTTCCCAGGCTAGGGGTCTAACAGGAGCTGTAGCTGCCGGCCTTCGCCACAGCCACAGCAACGCGGGATCTGAGTCGCGTCTGCAACCCACACCACAGCTCATGGCAACGCCGGATCCTTAACCCACTGAGCAAGGCCAGGGATCGAACCCGCAACCTCATGGTTCTTAGTCGGATTCGTTAACCACTGAGCCACGAAGGGAACTCCCAGCACAGAGTTTAGACCTGTGGAGGCTGATGCCCAACCGTCCGGATCCAAACTCTGGCTTTGCCGCACATCAGCCGATGACCTTGGCAAAGTCAGTTAACTTTTCCAAGACTCACGTTCCCTATCCATAAAGTGGTATGATAATAACATCTACCTCGAGGGTCTTTATGGGATTTGATGAGGTAACACGTAGGAAGTTGTAGAGCAGTAGCTGCTTTGTAATAATTATAAACCCTCTCTCCTTTGGAGCAATCTCATCTGCTGCGTTAGCTCCTGATAATGCGAATTTAAAATTTGCGTTGAGGGAGTTCCCGTCCTGGCGCAGCAGAAACGAATCCGACTGGGAACCATGAGGTTGTGGGTTTGATTCCTGGCCTCGCTCGGTGGGTTAAGGATCCAGCGTTGCTGTGAACCGTGGTGCAGGTCGCAGACGCGGCTCGGATCCTGTGTTGCTGTGGCTGTGGCATCGGCCGGTGGCTACAGCTCTGATTAGATCCCTGGCTTGGGAACCTCCACATGCCATGGGTGTGGCGCTAAAAAATGACAAAAGACAAAAAAAATAATAATAATAAAATATGCATTGTATGTTAAGTACAGGCGTCCCATGGAATTAGTTTCATCTGGAGTGAATTCATGTTCCAATTGCTGATTTTGTGTTTTTTTTTCCAACAAGGTATTTTGATATGCTTGTAAATGTCTTGCAGGTTCACCTTCGGTGGGAGGTTTGTTTTTGTTTTGTGCCCCCCCCCCCCCCCCCGTCTCTCTCTCTCTCTCCTCTCTCTCTCTCTCTCTCTCTCTCTCTCTCTCACTCTCTCGTTGCTACCTCTCCCTGTGTGGTAGTTTTATGGTTGTTTTCACGTGCTTCTTGGTCTCTGGTCAGAATCGGTTGAGGCATTTTTAGAGTTCTCGTTCTGTAATGATACTGTGGATATTCCAGACCCATTCACCAGTAATAAGCCCCTCCTGTCTCCACTTATGGGCCAATGATTTCTCAATCCCGGCACTACTGACATTTTGGGTTGGATAATTCTTTGTTGTGGGGGCACAGTTCTGTACTTGGTAGAATGTTGGTAACATCCTAGCCCAGCCCAGTGGTATCTCCCCTCCGGCTGTGACAGCAAGAATGTCTCCAACTATTGCCACACATCCCCTGGGGCAAACTTCTGCTTTATTGGTTGAAATCCACTGTCATAAAGTGATATCCACACCCACGAGGTCAGTATTTTTTTTTTTAGCTTTTTATTTTCTTTTTATTCTGATTCTATTCCAATAGGAATCCTTTCTTGTAAAATATTTTTTATTATAGTTGATAGCATTACCTGTTATAGATTTTCTTTTTCTAAGAGGAGTGCGGGAGCCCAGCCAGCCTATGGTTTTAGCCCTACTTACTGCTTCATGTTTTCTTCTAATTTAGGGCAATAGAAATGTTTGCCTTTTTTTTTTTTTTGGTAAACCTGTCTCTAGCTTTTTGGCTTTCCTTTTTTTCATGTTATCTCTCATGGCTATGAAGTTGGAGGGCAGCATGTGAATTTCTGCGTGAATATACCGCTTTAGCTGGATCAGAACTTCCTCTCTCTTTTATGTTTCAAGAATGGCCTCATCCTTTGTGAAACCTTTCCAATTGGGGCATTCTTTCTATCATTTTCTCTCTCCAGCATTCACTTGGCATACCCTGCCTTGGGCCGCTGGAATGGTTGTTGAACTCTGGGATGGATATGTAGCTTTGACTTGCTTATCTCACTTATCTCTTGTCTGTGCAACGTGACCTTATGTCATGTGAGATTTCTTTGCCCCTTAGTAGCTCAGGAGGTAGTTGGAATATAATAGGTACATTAGAAACATGCAATTGTTGACTGATACAAAGGCTTCTGAGGGTTGGGCACAAAACTTCTAGTTACCTTCTTACAGCTTGGAGTAATTTAACTGGTTCTCTGTAGGACAAAGTCTGTTTGACAACCTAACTCATGGAATCATGAGGGTCGTTCTTTTCAGACAGGGAGTCCCAGATCCAAACTGCCTGGAACAGCCCTGCTTTACTCCTGTTGTCCTGAAGTAATTGATCATTTCCTGTTTCACCCACCAAAATGTCTTGGTTTGGCTAATAAAATAGACGGTCACTCCACTGAGAAGTCACGTGGTTCACTCCCCTCCTATCACAAATACAGACATCGAACAGATTATATTTTCCCTTTATTTACAACGATTTCCCACCTTCGGGCGGAGTTGGGGGGGGTTAGTGAATAGTTTGATCATCCTTGTGTGCTCACGCACAAGTTCAGATGAACTGGCAGTTACTGAATACCGATGAGTGCTGTACACTTTGCAGGTGCTCAATCAATGTGAACCCACATAAACCACCTGAAATTCCTTTGTGCTACTCATACTCTGCATGTTGCATAAAGAATCTGGATGTCAACCAATGATGTCTGTGTTTGTTCTAACTTATCAAAATTACTTGGGAAAATATAGCGTGATGGTTCATTTTATGTGTCAATCTGATTTTTTTTTTTTTTTTTACCAGATAGCTGGTAAAAACATCATTTCTGGGTGTGTCTGTGAGGGTGTTTCTGGAAGTGATTTAGCACTTGAATCAGTTGACTGAGGAAGGGCAGCTCGCCCTCTGCGGTGCAGGTGGCATCACCCTGTCTGCTGGGGGCCCCGGCAGAGTGGCAGAGAAGAGGCCGGTCTGTTGTCTCTATCCATCTTCACCTGCCCTTGGACATGGATGCTCCCAATTCTGGGGTCTTCAGTCTCATACCAAGACTTAGCCCTTCGGCTGTCCTGGGTCTCAGGCCTTTGGACTTGGGCTAGAACTACACCGCCGGTTTTCCTGGGGCTCCAGCTTGTAGACCGCAGATCTCAGGACTTCTCAGCCTCCATAACTGCTTGAGCTAATCCTTCCTAACACATCTCTTTCTGTATGTCTATATGTATCCTATTGATTCTGTTTCTCTGGAGAATTGCACGGACAGAGTGGCCTCCTCTGTAGCCTACATCCACCTGTATCTGGGCGTTTGGACTGAATTGCTGTATCTGTCAGCCAGAAGCAAGCCTTGAGTGATTTTTGTTTGCAGGATCTGTCAGTCCTACTGATGCTGAACGTACACTGGCTAAGTCTTTGCCTCTCGATGGCCATGTACTCTCAGCCCCGATGCTTCCCACAGTGGGCTCATTACCTGATTAATTTCTAGTGAGGAAATGATTGGGCTTCAGATCACACAGTTCATCCTTGCCTGTAGGCAGCCCTGGATCACTTAAACACCATATTCTAAGAAAGAATCATTTTTTTGCCCTTGGAGAGAACAGATGTGACAACTCCAACCTTCGAGAGTGTCCCCAAAGCATTGTCAACATAAAGTCAAAATGATCGGTTTAGTCTAAAATGGTAAGGACAGTCCTCCAAGAGGAAATTGTTACTCAGCATTGGTCGGGAAGACAGCCGGAACGGGCCTGCGAGTCAGCTGGATCTTTGAGGCCTCCACGCACCTAATTCCTGTCTCAGGCAATGGCATCATATTTCCTTTCCTGCCTTATTTAGGAATACGGAGACCAGCCAGCTACCTTTCCCCTCCCTTCCCCACTCAGGACTGGTGTCTCCGTGGGGTGCCCCCTGCCAGCGCAGGCTGCCTGTGGCCCACACAGGCAGCTGGAATAGGGGAGGGGTGGGGGAGCCCCCAGTTCACCTGGTGCTGGGAGGGTTCCCCTGCAAGCCCTCGGGCTGAGTCTTGAAGAGTGTATCCTTGGGCAGAGGGCCAGGAACAATCTGTGTAACCCACTAAGCTAATTGTTCTTTCTGCAGATGGCGTCCCCCACTAATCTTCTTGGGGTTAGTCCTAATCCAGCCCCGTTCTGGGGAGAGCGGCTGGGTGTCTGGCCTCAGTGCGGATGGGCTGTCGGCTTCATGAGGCTGGGGCTCTGGAGAGCGGCTGTGCGGACTGCAGCCCAGAGGAGGCTGAGCCCGGCAGGGAGAGGCGGTGTCCACACTGGTGTGTCTTGCTTCTGCTGGATGTTCCCCTGGGGCTGACTCAGGGGAGCCGGCCTTGCCTTTGTGCTCCCCAGAGGATCGTGAGTCGGGGGCTCTCCACGGGGTGGGCCACCCGAGGGGCAGAGCACCCGGGCTGTGGGAAGTCACAGCCGGTCTGAGACCCCGGGAGGGACGACCTGTGGTGCAAGCCTGCGTCCCTACCCCGCCCGCCGGATTGTGTAGTGGAAGGTCATGTCTAAACAGGGCACTGCGAAGATGCAGGTTCCTGCTGGTTGGTTTATGGGATGTTAGTGTCGTAGCCTGTCTGGTTCTCCCACCTGGACCTGCAGGGGGAGCGATGCAGTGGCTGGAGCCAGAGAGGGATAGGTCCCTGCTGAGGCCCCTCCCCTGCAGGCTGGGAACGCCTCGCCCACGCCGGGGTCCCTTCTCCCAGGAGCAAGAGCCAGGCCAAGAGAGGGCAGCAAGAATGGGCCGAGGTCCAGGCCTCTTTGGATTTTCTCTGCTGCCTTCAAGCCTAGTGTCATCGCCCATTTCCACAGAAGAGAAAGAGGAGGCGCCAAGGGCTTAAGTTACGGAAAAGCCGCAAAGCCAAACCCAGATTTGCCTCAACGCCCTTTCCTCCTGTTGTTCTTGTCACCTTCATCCCTGGGTGAGACAAGCGCCATCCTCCTGTCTCAGGTTGTAGCCAAGACACCAAGGCCAGGGCTAGGGTGAGCTGCAGAGGGCACTGGACCAGTGCCGGCCGAGTTCAGCATGACTGTCTCTAATCGTCCCTGTGCCTCGGGTCTGTACCTCCCCCACGCCCCCACTGAAGCCTCCTTCCATGGAGAAGGAGTTCTGCTCCATAGGGACGTGGAAGTGCAGAGCCCCTGCCTCCTGGCCGCGTGACAATGCAGGAGGCCAACTGGTCCTCTTTCAGTCACAGGGGCCCTGGGACTCAGCCAACAGCCCCTGCTTGGGGCCGCCTTCAGAGAACTGTACCCTGTGTTGTTCTCTGCTTGCCCTCTTAGGTTTGTCAGCATCATCCCAAATCCCTTTTATCAGTTACGGTGACCTCAGATGGGACTGTCCTCCTCATCTAACCTTGAGGGAACAGAAGAGCTGGCTGCCATTTTTAGCACCTTGATGCTCAAATGCTTGTGTGTGTGTAAGTCTGCATGTATGTGTATGTGCAGGGATGTCCGTACGCTGGGCGGGGAGACCTGACCTTGGGGAGGGCTCGTTGCTACCACAGCCATCACGGCCAGACCTGCCCTGGCTGGCCGCGTGGTACCCTTGCTCTCTGGGCCCTGGTTCCCAGGTGAGAAGTGACTTGGGGAGAGGAGACCAGCCATTGCCTCCTTCCTGCAAGGTGGCCTGTACACACGGCGCTCAGCAGCCTCTCAGCTCCAAGTTAAATAACCCCAGTCCTTGTAACCTTTCCCTGTAAAGCATATTTTCCAATCCTTTAATCATCTTAGTTATTTTCCTCTGAACTCCCTCCAAGAAACCTATGTCACTGGATAAGTATGTCGTATAAATTAGTCAGTAAATCAGTCTGTCAACAATATCTCTTGAGTAACCACCCTGTGGCTTATAGGAGGTACTGGGCTGATACAATCCAACCACACAGGAACACAAAGAATTTTCAGTCTGGCTCAGACCATGGGTTCATTTGTCCAGCCGTGATCTGAGGCACAGGGATCATGACATCGTCTCTTTTAATGCCATCATCCCCCAAGAGCAGGGCCTTCCCCCAACATGGTGTCTGAACATTTTTTTTAAGGAATCATGGAAAAGCACCTGTGCTAGGCACGGTGAGAGTTACAAAATGAGTGTGATGCAGTCCCCCCTGATTCCTGGGATGGGAGGCAGAAACACAAGGTCGTTGTGGGGGGGCATGGAATCAAAGAGACGTAAGACGGTCCCAGGTGGGGACTGAGCCAGCCTCAAGGTTGCAGATGAGACACTGGTGTTGGGTGTGGGCTGCTTTGAAAGATTTATTATTGCTGCGTTGTTATTGATGCTGCACAATCAATAATAAAATGAAGCAGCCAAAAGAACTCAGAGTTTGGAGAAAACCAGATCTTTATTTGAATAGTGATTTCACCACTCATTAGCTGAGTCAATCTGGAGCCAGTTATTTAAGCTTTCTGAGCCCCAGGTTCTTTAAGGATAACGTAGTAGGATTATACCTACTAGGATGGATGGTTTGAGCTTAGATGACATCACATTTGTAAGTGGCTGGTGCATAGTAGGTGATCCGTATTTATCATCTCTTCTTCACACCAAGTTATGGATTATTTTTTTGAAGACTGGATGGATATATGCTGTTGGCCATCCCACTAGTTGGGAGTCTAAGTTCTGCTGGTGATGTGATGTATACAATAGCATTCTCTCTGCTTATTGATCCTCAGGTCATTTCCTTCTAGGTTGAAGGACCATGTTCTTACAACAGTACCATGTATGTTCATGACTTTATACAGTCTTAGGTCAGTAGCTTTCATTGCTATGGTTCGGGGTCCATATTCTCCCTCTCTCTCTCTCTCTCTCTTTTTTTTCATTTAGCCTTAGTTTTCTGTATTAGAAAGAGCACTTGGCCCTTGATCGAGACCTCTGGCTCACCAGGCAGGGCAACTTTGGACCAGTCACCGAGGAGACAGCTGCGGTGCAAAGTAAACACTTTTCAGACGTGCATCAGAACCACCTGGAGGTCTTAGTAAGATTGCCGGGTTCCACCCCGGAGATTCTGATTCAGTGAGTCTGGGTGGAGCCCAGTAATTTGCATTTATAAGAAGTTCTCTGGTGATGCTGAGGCTGCCTCTCCAGGGATGGCACCGTGAGAACCACTGATGTAGGAAGAACAGCCCTGGAGCTTAGCAGAGCTTGGCCAAGTGAGCTGACCCTTCTGAGCCTGCTTCTTCACTTACAAACTTCCACTTTACAGATTGGATTTAAAGGTAATAATTAGACAAATTGTGATGTGCAAAGCACTTTGTAAACTATAAAACACGACATAATTATTATTAGCTTAATATTCCTCATCAGCTTTAGCTTACTCAACTATAAAATGGGGATAATAATAGTAATTTTTGTAAAGATTAAGTGCAATGATCTATTTAAAAGCAATGTGCGAAATATAAAGAACTATGGAGTCTTGTTCTTATAAATTCCCTAAGCCTCAATTTCCTTATCCATAATACAAGAGGATGGCCGCTGGGTTCATTTGGTGTGTCACATGTTGGTCATGTGGCAGTTCACTGTTCTGGATGTGGATAATGCAAGTTTGGATTTGCTATCCTGGCAGATGTTACCCTGTGTCCTTGGGCGCCTTTGGTTGAAGCTGCATGTTGGGGTACCGGTGCAAGCTAGGCTGCTTCTGGCTGCAAGAAACAGAATTTCCAGCTAAAAGTAGCTTTCAGATATGGGGTTTGTTGTCTCATGTAACAGGAAGCCCAGAGTAGGGTGGTTTCAGGGTCGATTAATGCAATGGCTTGACCAGGTTAAGACCCTGGAATTCTTTGAGCTTTTTCCTCATGGTCACATGGTGGCTGCATCAGTGCCAAGCATCACATCCACATTCAACAATAATCAAAAGCAGGAGGAGATGAATCCCTGACTTTTATTCTTTTTAACGGATAAAAAATTTTTTTTTCTTAGAGCCCTCTTATTGACTGATGTTGTATCACATGCCCCTATGACAACAAAATGGAATTTCATGATTGGCTTAGATTAGTCAATATTCAGTCCCTGTGGCTGGGAACAGGCCTATGAAACACAGGATCACCCAATCAGTGTCTGCTGCACTCTGTATATTTTTCCAGGAAGAATCATATCTAGAAGGACTTGACTTGCACACCTACCACACAACATGGTGAAATCTTCCTGTAGTTGGTGACACAGCTAGAAAAGGACTGCCAGCAGAATCTTGAAAAGCTGCTTGCAAAGATATTCGTGAGCCTTCACAAGAGGGACTGAGCTTTCTGGAGGCAGGGGCAACAATCAGCCCACTGACCTGGTGGGACAGGTTCCTGGTCTAGAGGGACAGGGTGAGACCATGGCCTAGTGGACCCAGTGGCCACAGGGTCTTTCCCAGGCAACGTGCTTGATCCTGAGGATTTACACATCAACATCACAGCCTTACTCTTCCGTGTGGTGCCTTGTCCCGAACTCAGTGAAGTTCTAGTACCAGAGCAGGTGCCTGACAGACACCTGAGTGCTTAAGGAGGATGATCTAACTGCCACAGTCGAAGCGTTCTGGTCAGCAAGTGGGGGGTGGGGAGAGTGAAGAAAGCTTTTGTATGGAATGGGCTTTGCTGGCTTCTGAGATATTTATGTCTGTGGGTGGTTCCATTCTCCTCTCTCCTTCTCTGTAAGAGCTTGTCAACCCATCAGAGCGGTGGACCCGGGGCTTTTCTAAGGGAAGAGAAGATCCCAGCAGTTTTTTAGTCTAAGAAGCAGCCTCCTGTCTGGGTTGAGGGACAGAGGGACAAGGTGACAGGCCCTGCCTGGAGCTCATAATCTTCCTGACCACACACTGCGGACCCGGAATTCCCAGGAGGTTTCTAGGGCTTACAGCACCACTCCTCTGTGTCCATCTTCCAAAATCATTTGATGGCTCCTGAATGAAAGACAAGGTCTTGCTAGGGCCCAGAGGGCACCTTGCCATTCAGAAAAGCAGCACCCGAGTCCACCCTTCTGGGATCCAACTCCAGCTTCATTCCTCAGCTGTTGCCTGCTGCTAGTAATTCAACGCTCGGAGCCCCCACTTCCTCCATCATCAAGTGGAAATGTTAACAGTGGGTCCTGAGGTGGGTAGGGGGGTAACGGGGTGGGCGCTCCACAAACGGATGCCGATGGCATGAGAGCCCCATCGCGACAGACTCTCAGCAACATTGCGGAGCCCTATGCCTGTCGCTGCTACTCACCGGGCATCTTCTGCTTCTCCTGACACGGCCTGGCCCCCACCTCTCTCCCAGACTACACACTAGGCTCCAAGGTGCGGGGAAGGCATCAGTCATGTTCCCAGTGCCGAGCCCGGGGCTCAGTCTGCACCTGCTGAGTGAAGAGATGACAAGGGAGCGGGGCAGGGCAGCCCGCAGTGTGGCTCCGCACTGAGGGGACCACAGGAGGGGGAGCCAGCCAACACCAGCAACGGCGTGGAATCTGAGTTCTCTGATGGCCTCCGCCTGGCCCTGTTGTGACACGGGGGCTGCAGGAGCCCATCAGGTACAGGGTCCCATTCCACAGCTGAGAACACAGAGGCCCCGTAAGCAGAACCCGAAGACTTAAGATCACACAACGGCGTCCCTCCCGGAGGCCCTCTTTCCTGGCAGAATGTGCCCATCCCGGAAGGTGCTGGCAGAGACTCTCCAGCCTGGCTGCGCTTCAGAATCACCCGGAGCCGCGCCTCGGGCCCACCCCCCACTCCAAGGTCTGCGTGCATCCTCCCGGCGCGGTGTTTGGAAAATCTGTAACGTCAGCCGAAACCCCTGGTGGTTTGGACATATCTGGTATTGACGACGGAGGATTGGGAACTGCTGGTTTGGCGATCTTGGCAGAGGTTAATTTGATTATTCTTTTTCTATTTGTTTATTTCCTCACTTTCATAAGAATCTGAGGCATTACAGAAATCCCGGGGAGCACCGGATGGGGTCGCCCAATGTTACATGGAACAATATTAAATGGTCTTTAGTACAGAAGTGGGTCAAATTGGTTGTTAGTTTTGTATAAACTGAATAATTGCTTGATTGCATTTTCCATCTTTATTGGCGTAATAGCCCCGGTATTTACGCAGAGTGGGAGAGAAGTGTTTTGAATCCCTGGCTGTACATTAGAATCTGTAGGGAACATTAGAAAAGTGCCAGTTCAGGGGGGGGTCTCTGAGGGGGGATTTCAACACACAGCCAGCGTGAGAATTGAGGAGTTCCTCTTGGCGCTATCTTCATGGCACCCTCTGAGCAAGCCTGTAAAATAAGCAGGGACTTTGGTTTTTTTAAAAATTAATTACTTAATGTATTGTTTCTTAGGGCCATATGGAAGCTCCCAGGTCAAGGGTCAAATCAGAGTTGCAGCTGCCAGCCTACGCCACAGCAACAGCAATGCCAGATCCAAGCCGTGTCTGAGACCTATGCCACACTTCATGGCAAAGCCAGATCCTTAACCCACCGATCGAGGCCAGGTATCGATCTCATATCCTCATGGATACTAATCAGGCTCGTAACCCTCTGAACCACACTGGCAACTCTTGTTTTTCTTTTATTGATGAAAAAGCTAAGGTCCAGAGAGGTGAGTGGACCAGCCAAAAATCAGACAGGGAGGAGGCTGGTTCCGTGTCTCTTTGTGGATGTGACAACCTCACTGTGACCCAGTCAACTCTTGGTCTTCACAGCTGTCTGTGTGTTCGAGAGCAGGGGTAAACCAGGCCCATGTGGCCTCATGTGCGCCTTCGAAAGGCAGGGACGCAGCAGGGGTGGACTGCACAGGAGAGTCACTGGTTTCCTGCAGAATCACAGGCTTTGAAGATGGGCAGGGGCTTTAGGGACCACCTTGTCCAGCCTCCTCACTTTTTGGAGAAGAAATAGGAAGTCCACAGATGTGGTGTGAAGTCCCCTTAGTCCTCACCACCCCAGGGAGACAGTGTCCGGGTCACTTGGCCTCAGGACTGAGCACTCTCTGTGGTGCCAGCTGCCCAGTCCTTGGATGGAGAGTTGGTCCTCCTGGAAAGGAGGACCAGGAACATCCACCAGCTTCAGAACTGGGCTGGATGCTCTCAGAACTCAGTAGGGCTCCTTGAATTCCAAACCAGCCCCTGGCAGCTTACGCCCTTGTTGATAGATGCTGGAACATTCTGCTACCCTCCCTGACCACCTCCCAGTCTACTTCCATCCACCCCGGCAGTGTTTGCCAGAATGACACACAGTATATCCAGTTTTATTGCTTTGGTCTTGTAAATCTGTTCTTGTAACATTCCAGCTGCTTCCAGTCTCTGAATTTCCATGGATCTATCAACATGCTTCTGGAACTGGAAGCTTTGCAATGGCAGCACCACTTGCCCAGGTGAGAGGTAGTCGGCAAGCCCCCAGGCAAGGAAGGAGTGTTTTTCCAGCACCCACATTAGGTTGTTGGCTAAACCAGAATCTTCTCTTTCCTGGTATAAGGATTGGCCTTCCTCCCCCATGCAGGAAAGACTGCATTCCAGCTTTTTCTAGACACTTTATTATCTGGTAAGAGAAACAGATGGGAAGACAGTGCTTTTTGTCCCCTCAAGACATTACTCCTTTATGAGAAGCTAAGAATGTGTCTTTCATCGCTGATTGCTGAATCTTTCAGATAATTCACAGTAGATTGCCCATCCTGCAGAAGAAGTCAGATTAGAAATGGTTAGAAAAAGGGCAGAACTAACACGGGTACCTACTATGTGCCAGGCATTTTCAAATTTGTGCTGTCATGTAGACCTTGGGATTGTTTTTATTTTCACTTTCAGATGAGCAAACTGAAGCTTGAGGTACTAGTTGAATTATTGAGAATTACATAGCTAGTAAGTAGGGGGTAAGACAAAATTTGTGCCTGTGTAGCTCTAAGCTTCATTGTACTTTGACCGAAGCTCTGCATTAAAAAAAAAAGGGAGAAAAAGAGCCTCCCTGACTTTCCTCTTAATGATTATTTTTTATACTTTCAAAAAGTTGATCATAGTTTTGTTAGAACAGTGTTCTCTGCCTGTGCCTCCTAAAAGCACTTGCTTTCTTCTTATCTTTCAGTTATGTTACTAAGCATGTAGCTCTGGACACCCTGGGTACATAGACAATTCATGTGTAACCCATATACACTTGGGCTGCCAGTGGTACTTCTCAACGTGCTGTCAGAGAAACATTCCGATATTTTAAAAATGATTTTTGGCTTTTTTTTCAAAAGCCAAATCCTTACTAAAACCTCCCTAAAAGACTCCAAGAAGGTTATTTCATAGCAAAAGACGCAAGAGATCTTCACAAATTATTTTCCCGCACTCTTTCTTAGAGGCTTATCAAAAATTTTCGCTCTGGATCTTAGCCAGTACTATTCCTTATTCTCTTTTCCCTCACTTTCAAATTCCTGATCACTTTTGTTCTTCTTATGTTTCTCGAGAGCTTTCTACAAATGAATCAAGGACTTCTCTTTCAACTCTGTAGACACACACATTACCTGTTAAACACAACTAAACCCAGACCAACAAATCACCGTTCCTCTCTGTGGCGGTGGGGTGGGGGCAGTTGGAGCTGGACAGGGGGAGATGAGGCAGAGGGAGGTGTGGTGAATTATATGGTATACCAATTAGGATTTGATTTGACTTCATATAATGGAAAATCATATTCAGTGGCTTAAATGAGAAACTCAAAGGCAGTCCAGGGCTGGTATGGTGTCTTCATGGCCAATGGCATCTAAGCTCCTCTGTCTTTTAGCCTTAGTACTGGATTCCATTGTGGTTGCAAAATGGTGTCTGTACTCCAGCCATCACGTACAAGTTCCAGACACCTGGAAGAAAAAAGGAGGGAAAAGTGTTTCAGTACTTTGAAAGAAGTTTTCTAGAAGCTTCTCCAAATAACTTCTAGTTAAAACTCAGTGGCCATTCGCATCTGAAAAAGAATCTGGGAAATATAATTTCATTAACTGGGTATATCACAGCTTCCAGTACACAGGACTTCAGTGACTAAGGAAACTATAATTATAGATATTTAATAGTCTTTGCCACATATGATCATAATTTTTATATTTGTCATTCTTGGAACTTTTTTTAAAAAAAAGGAAAACTCCTTTTAGGAGTTCTCTGATAGCTCAATGGGTTAGGGATCCAGCATTGTCACTGCTGTGGTTTGGCTTGCTGCTGTGGCTTGGGTTTGATCCCTGCCCTGGGAACTTCTAGATGTCAAAAAAAATTTTTTAAGCTTTTGTTTTTATTTATTTATTTAATTTTCTTTTTAGGGCTGAATCCACAGCATATGGAATTTCCCAGGCTAGGGGTCAAATCGGAGCTACAGCTGTCAGCCTTACCGCAGCTCATGGCAACGCTGGTTTCCTAACCCACTGAGAGAGGATGGGGGTTGAACCCGCTTCCTCGAGGATACCAGTCGGATTTGTTTCCACTGCGCCATAGCAGAAACTCCAAAAAATTTTGTTTTAATTTAAAAAACTTCTAAAAATTAAACCTTTTATTTTGAGATAACTATAGATTTCTATGTAGGTATAAGAAATCAAACAGAGAGCTTTCTACCCTTTACCCAGTTTTCTCCCAAAGGTAACATCTCATTAAACTGTAGTAAAATATCACAACCAGGATACTGACATTGAAGCAGTCAAGATACTTACAACATACCATCACCACAAGGATCCCTCATTTTGCCCTATCGTGGCCACATTCTCTTCTCTCCTTAAACCCAGCAACAATTTATCTGTTCTCCATCTCTAAATTTTGTCATTTCAAGATTGTTATACGAAGGTCATCACAGAGTGCATAACATTTTCGGTCATAATTTGCTGTGTGCCTCAACAGTTTGCTCCGTCTTATTGCTGAGTAGTGCTCCATGGTGTGGATATGCCACAGTTTGTTTAAGCCTTCAGTCATTGAAGAGTATCTGGGTCATTTCCAGTCTGGCTATTACTGATTAAGCCGCCATGAACACTTGCATAGAGGTTTTTGTGTGAACCTGTTTTCATTTCTCTGGGATAAATGCCCAAGTGTGCGGTTGCTGGGTAGTACAGTAGCTGCTTGTAAACAACTTGTTTTACAAGAAACTACCCAAATTGTTTTCCAAAATGGCTGAACCATTTTACATTCTCACTGCATCTTCGCCAACCTTTGATAGGGTCACTAGCCATTCTGAAAGGTAGGTAAAGATATCTTATTGTGATTTTAATTTGCATTTCCCAGTGGCTAATGATGTTGAACACCTTTTTATGTACTTATTTGCTATTCATATGTCTTTGATGGAGTGTCTGCTCGTGTCTTTTTTGTCCAAATTCTAAATGGATCTTTTGCTCCCCGTTTGTCTTGAGATTTCTTTCTATAGTCTAGACACTACTTATTTGTCGTGGTCACGTGGTTTCTAAATATTTCTCTATTTCTCCCACCCTGTGGATTGTCTTTTCATCCCCTTAATGGGGTCTTTTGCAGAACAAAAGTGTTCAATCTTGATAAGGTCCAGTTTAATCATTTTTCTGCATCACATGTCTAAGAACTTTCACTGAGCCGTAGATCCTGACAATTTTCTCCTGTTTTTTTCCCCCTAAAAGTTTTATTGTTTTATGTTTTACACTGAAATCTGTGACTCATTTTAAGTTAATTTTGTGTAAGATATGATGTATAAGTGGAGGTTAAATTTTTTTTTTTTTTTACTGTGAATATCCAATTGCTTCAGCACCATTTGTTGAAAAGGCTATTCTTCCTCATCTTGCATCTTTGTGGATCTTTTTTGAAGATCTCTATTCTGTTCTATTCACCTATGTGACTATGCCTCCAACACACTTTTGAGGCTTTTCCATTTAAAGTAATATATTACAGTACAGAATACTGAAAATATAAAAGAAAAGCTTTTTTTTTTTTTCCCCAATTACCTGTCAGTGCCATCATCTCAAAACAAGAGTTGTAAACATTTTGGAGTTTTTTCTCCACACATCTTTGAAAAATGTGTATTTTGTCTTTGTTGTTCTCATGTTTATAGTATGTATTAGTGAGGCGAGGCTAGGTTCTGCTGCAGCAACAGATCCTGGTGGTTTAATCCAATGAAGTTTCTTTCTTATTTACACAGGATTATTGTCAACCCAGGCAACTGTCTGGGGCTATTGTCCTGTAAGTGGAGATTCAAGGATCGATGCTGGTCTCATTGGCTCTGCTGTCCCAACTTGAGGCCTCCATGCTTTCTGCCTTAGCATAGTAATGACCTGTGTCATGTTTGTTCACACGTAATTGGCTAGAGCACGGCCTACCTCCCTGCAAAGGACAGAAAGTGTAGTCAGACATAGGAAGAAGGAATACAGCCCAGAACTGCTTTGTGCCCAGAATTTGGTGAGCCCTGGAATTGCTATATATTGTACGAAAAACATTGCATTTTATTTTATAGGTTAACACAACCTTTCTCCTACTTACAAATGCTTCAAAACATTTTTTAGAATGATTTACAACATAGGGGAAAAAATCTTAGTACTTTATGAAGTAAAACTTTTGTTGCCTGCAAATTTGATTTCTGTAAACTGGCTCATTCTCCAACTATGTGAGATTGTCAGAACAGAATCATTGCTAAGATGAAAGGGACAGAATGAAGCATTTGGGTCATGCAGCTTTACATCCTGGGCCTGTCCAAGGCTCCTGTCACCTTCACTCTAGCATCTTCCAGCTTCAGTACTTCCTTTCCTATGACCGGATCATTCCATTGCTTTTCTGTTTGTTTGTTTTCATTTTAGGGCCACACCTGAGGCATATGGAAGTTCCTAGGCTAGAGGTTGAACTGGAGCTGCAGCTATAGGCTTATACTACAGCCACAGCAACACAGGATCCCCACAGCTCACAGCAACACCAGATACTTAACCTGCTGAGTGAGCCCAAGGATCGAACCTGCATCCTCATGGATACTAGTCAAGTTTGATACCACTGAGCCACAGCTCAGTGGAACTCCCTCCATTGTTTTTAAACTGGAACAAAGTAGACCCAGAAGAAAACCGAAAAACCTAATCATGTAGCACCCTATAGTAAAAATCCCATGTGACATTCTGCCAAAACCTTCCCCTGAAAGGAAGGACGTGCCCTAGGGCCTTGTCCATGCCTTTCCTCCTAGTTGAAATGCTTTTCATTTCGTCCTTGCCAAGTTGAATTCCATTCACCTTTGGATTTGTTATGTGGGGATATTTTGATGCTTTGGTAGCGTAAGTAGAGTTCAGCCAAGTTTTCACAGGGGCCGTGAATGGAAAGGCTCACAAGAAGATGCTCCAACAGCATGGTTTATTAAATAAATGGAAAACACCAGCAAGAAATCAAAGGGAAGAGATGGGACAGGTTGACGCTCCTAGGATAGAACTGCCTTACCCGAAGCCTGGATTACAAAATAATCCATATAATAATCCAGTTCTGTCAGTCTCTCTCTCTCTTTCTGCTACATCACTTTCCCTGATGCTAATGGGGTTACAAGGACCAGAACTGAGGGTGATCAAAGGGCTGTAGCAGAAATAATGCCTGTTGGAGTTCCCGTCGTGGCTCAGTGGTTAACGAATCTGACCAGGAACCGTGAGGTTGCGGGTTCGATCCCTGGTCTCGCTCAGTGGGTTAAGGATCCGGCATTGCCGTGAGCTGTGGTGTAGGTTGCAGATGCAGCTCAGATCCCACATTGCTGTGGCTGTGGCGTAGGCTGGTGGCTACAGCTCTGATTAGACCTGCAGCCTGGGAACCTCCATATACCGCGAGTGTGGCCCTAGAAAAGGCAAAGAGACAAAAGAAAAAATAACAATAATGCCTGTTGCTTCATCAGAGGTGAGACTGTCTGGCCCCAGCTGCCCACCTGTAGCTCCTCTATTCTGCTGGGTGGCTAATGGGCTTTATCTGCATCCCTCTATCTGGTGAGACCCTTATTTGTCCTCAGCTCTGGTCCCAATAATTGTAACCCTTGAACAATCTGAGTAGGCATTTTCATCTAATTTTCCGAGGAAAAAAAAAATCAAGGCAAGGGATGGTTGCAGTTCTTCCTTCAATGTTTTCTGCCATGTGAAACAGTTGCAAATTCCTGTGTAAGTGCCCAGCCTCCATGGGAAGTCCCTCTTTCATCCTTCCATTTATACGTCTATCATCAAGGCTCACCATACTGCTTTTTTAATAGGTTAGACTTTGGTGAGGCTCACAGGTGCCTGTGGATACATGGACATGTGTTCGAGTGTGTGTTTAATTTGCACCAGCAAGCTTAGCCAATATTTTGTGTTCACATGTGTCACCAACATAGGCCATACCCGAACCTAACAAAATGTTACAAAGTAGGTGTTTTCAAGTTGTTCTTTCTTGTCTTGGGTTTAGGGCTTTTCCCCGGGTCTTTTTTTTTTTTTTTTTTTGTCTTTTTGCCTTTTCCTAGGACTGTACTCGTGGCATATGGAGGTTCCCAGGCTGGGGGTCTAATTAGACCTGTAGTCATCAGCCGACGCCACAGCCACAGCCACAGCAACGCGAGATCCGAGCCGTGTCTGCAACCTACACAAGAGCTCACGGCAACACTGCATCGTTAACCCACTGAGCAAGGCTGGGGATCAAACCCGCAGCCTCAGGGTTCCTAGTCGGATTCGTTAACCACTGTACCACGACGGGAACTCCTCCCCGGTTCTTGATCTGCGCCACCTAAGCGACTCTGGTCTCGGAGACCCCCTAGCTCCAGGAGTGGGTGCGTCACTTGCTCTTGCTGCAGAAGGTACCCAGCCACGGGGCTGCAGACAGGAAGGTGGGGCTCTCCCAAGAACTAGTTCCTTATCAGGAGGATACAGTCCTGAAAATCCCCCCGCCCCCGGAGCTTGTATTTCCTTTTGGATCTCTGAGCATCTTTTGATCTTGAAACTAATCCATTTTTCCTCTCTCTCTTCCTATTTCCCCCCGCTCTCTTTCCTCTCCTGTCTCAACCACTTTAGGGAAATCAGGGCCTATGTGGGAGATCATAAATAACAGTGACCACAAATAACAGCTCCATTAACTCTTTCCCTGCAGGAAAGCTCAGCGGAGCTGTAATGAACTTGAGCATATGACACACACGGGATGGGTTGGCTGACTAATGGGAGGGAGGGTTCTTCGGAGTATATTTTTATTGCTGTTCACTCTTCCGTTTGATGCCACAAAGACCCCGAGGAATCTTCTGGCCCCCACATCCCCGCACACGTAGCAAGTGTTCCTTAAATCTGTAACCTAATTGGTTTGATCGCAATGCATTAGAAACACCGAAAGAGACTGAGGGCTCCATTCAGGCCCGTCACCCAGCAGAGTCCCTCACGGGCCTGGGACGCTGATGCCTCTGAGCCCCGTCTGGCCCAAAGACCTGACCCGGAAGGCTCCGCTCTCTCTTGTCAGCTCCGCGGGCCCTCAGCAGGTCTGTCTCGTCTCTGCATTCCTGGTTCTTTTACTCCAAAGGCTCTACCTCCCTCACAAGGTGGCAGTACGGGTGCATCAGCTGCGAGTGGGTGAATGTGCTTCCTAGGGTGCGAAGGACCTCTTCAAGCAGGGCCTTTGGTCAGAGCCTTGGGCCTGAGGCTGGGCTGGCTTGGGAGATGTCTCAGGGAGCCCTGTGGACAGGCTGACGCTCACCACTCCTCCTCCGTTCGGACGCCTGGCTTCTTCCCAAGGGGCGTACGGCCCCAGGCAGCCTCAGCGGCATCAAGGATGGGTTGGTTCCGACGTGCTGTGGGCGTCCAGCCCAGCTCTGAATTACCTAATCCCGGCTAAGAGCATTTCTGATTGCTTGACCGCTGACCTCCTGCAGCTGGATTATCAGATGTGGCTTTGGGGAATAGGCTTGTTTATAATGCTGGAGACAAAGGGAGGAAACGCAGAGCAGTTAAAACAACAGTCCTTCCTGTTGCCCCAGCGCCTTTCATCCAAGGAGGTCATTTTGAAGCAGGCTCCTCGGGGCTGGCGGGGCCCTGAGAGGCCATTCAAGGGGGAAGGGGAATAAGGAAGGCACCGGCTGCTCAGGGAGACTCAGGCGGGCCCCAGCCCAACCCCAAGGGCAGGTGCTGACGTTTCCATTTCACACAGGAGCCGTGACCAGGAGCGGACAGGTTCATTCATTAGTTCAAGTTTAGGATTTAGAGCTGCTAAGGGGTAGACCTGGAATTTCGAGGGGGTCTGGCTGACTCCAAACCTGCTTCTATTCCCTTTGCCTTCTTTATGCCAAACAAAACCAGACTTAACCTTCCCCCAAAGCCTCCAGCATCTCCTTTCAAGGCCCAGACATGAGGAAGCCTGGAGCCTTTGTTATGGGCTCAGAAAGTGCGAGCGTTGGAAGGACGCATAAACATCAATGAGTCCAACTATCTCATTTTAGGGAGTTCTCGTTGTGGCTTGGCAGAACTAGTATCCATGAGGATGCAGGTTCGATCCCTGGCCTCGCTCAGTGGGTTAAATAAGGATCTGGCGCTGCTGTGAGCTGTCGTGTAGGTTGCAGACGAGGCTCAGATCTGGTGTTGCTGTGGCTGTGGTGTAGGCGGGTGGCTACAGCTCCAATTCGACCCCTGGCCTGGGAACCTCCGTACGCCGTGGGTGTGGCCCTAAAAAGACAAAACAAACAAACCAACAAAACCCAAATATCTCATTTCAGGCCCAGAAAGGTGTAGCAACTCACCCATACCCACACAGCACTCAACGCCGCACCTGGCAGAAGGCAGGTCATCCACAGAAGCAGTCGAATAAATGATGGGATTAGTGGTGAAGCTGGACAGGAGCCCAAACCCAGCCCCTAGTCTGGCTCTCCCAGTCTGGCCATGCTCTTGTCCACAGGTCAGTGCTGTGGCCTGAACTGGGAAATTTTCTTCTGCCGCCAAGAATTCCACCCACTGACCTCCAACCCATCCCAAGTCTCCACTATCTGAGCTCTTGAAATAACTCATATTATTTTGAAATATTCGCAAACCTAGTGAAAGCTTACAAGAACAGTACAAAGAACTTCCACATCCTCCACCATCTCCACAAACACCCTATCACCCTTACCAGGCGCTTCCTTGACCAATAGCTCTGCGCCCAGAAGGGGAAGGGGAGAAAAGACCGGAGGAGATGGGATGGCATCAGTGTTGTTTAAGTCACAAGATGTTCCCTGTCTCCAGTTCGCAGCTTCCCAGAGAGCAGAACCTTAAAGAGCTCCCCCTCAGAAGTTACTCTAGCCTTCCTCTTTTTCTTTCTTTCTTTCTTTTTTTCTTTCTTTCTTCCTTCCTTCCTTCCTTCCTTCCTTCCTTCCTTCCTTCCTTCCTTTCTTTTAGGGCTGCACCCTCAGCATATGGAGGTTCCCAGGCTAGGGGTTGAATCAGAGCTGCAGCTGCCGGCCTACACCACAGCCACAGCAACGCCAGACCTGAGCCGCCTCTGTTACCTACACCACAGCTCCTTAATGCTGGATCCTTAACCATTTGAGCAAGACCAGGGATTGAATCGGCATCCTCATGAATAATAGTCGGGTTCTTAACAGCTGAACTACAACGGGAACTCCCTAGTCTCCTTTCCTGACAAAACCCAGAACTTAGCAGGTACTCAATAAGTCACTGCCCAATGATGGAATTAATTGTTCTCTTGCAACGACCTGAGTTTTCTTAGTCATGTTCCTTTAGGGCACCCAAGATGATGGAAAATACATGTGGCCTTGGGTCTCTGGGTGGGTTGGGGATGACAAGGCGTGAGATGGTGAGGAAGACCCAGAGGTCAACTTGGGGAGAGGCAGGGTTCCAGAAGGACCCCCTTTTGGAGGAGGTGACAGAATCACGGGCTACTAAGGCTCCAGGGTCACTTGGAAGGCACTGGGTCTTCCGTCTTCTCCCAGTGTTGTGAAGTGACTTCCTCAAGGACAGGTATTAGCCCGTGGTAGAATTAGGATAAAGACCTGACTCCTAAACATTTGCATGTTTCTCTCACCTGATTCAATTGCCCTGTGCCTTTATTATTATTAGCCCATGTTCACATAGCAAAGAGGAGACCACAAGCTTATGATCACCCTATACACTTTCACAAGATACACTGCAGGAAAAGTGACTGAAAAGGCTCAACATCCACCAGGGTATTGGTGGCTGCATTCCTGAAGGAGGTGGACCCCCAATTTCTAGGAAAGACAGTCCCAAGGGAACTGGAGAGGCCATGGCTATTGGTGTCCCTTGAGGAGGAGGACTCCCCATTGAGACTGATACCTGACGCAAGAGCTGTAATGCCTGGAGGAGGATTTGCTCTGCCCACAGGTGTGGGGAGTCTCCAGGTCTGGTGGGTTCTCTGTGGGGGCTTCAAGAATGCTGGTAGTAGCAATGTCTACAGCAGCTGCCACCACACTTATAGACTTGAGTCCTGTTGGGATGTCCCTCAGCCCCTTGAATGGTGTCCTAACCCAGCAAATCCCAGGATTTGGTATTCTTCTGCTGGCTGCCCTGCCGAATCCAGAGCCTCCTTCAGCTACAGCAAGGGGTACCCAAGCCATGCCAGTAACTTTGGGGGTGGCCCTGGATAGTCATGGAAACCAGATTCTCCCCATGCAGTCACACCAGACCCAGCACCCACCTTCTGCACTCTGGCTGTTTCACATTCTTTGATTTGGTTTTCTTGAACCTGTCGCAATCACAGAGGGTCAGCTCACATGCTTGTGGAAGCCCTCGAAGATGCCAGTGAAGATGAGGTTGCCCAGTAGGTGCATCTAGCCTGTGGTCCACATGCTGACCATCCTCCTGCTCTCACCCACAGCCGTGGGTGCCGCTCCTTGGGTCCCAAGAGAGCATGTTTGCCAAACTGTTTGCAGAAGTCAGGAGTAGACACGTGGTTGAGCTCATGTGGGAGGTGAGTGGAGTGGAGCCAGAAAGGAGCCAAGAGTCCCTTCTCTCCCAGCAAGTGACACGTGGCATGAGGACCCTGCCCTATTCCATGCACGCATCATCTGTCTTCCTGTTCAGACAGCTGTGGTGTGGTCCAGCCTGACACTCTGAGCCCTGTCTACTCTGCTTCAGGAGTCTGAGGCCAGCTCAGTACTGGCTGGGGAGCAGGGTCCCCTGGTCACCCTTTTTCACAGGTGAGGAGAGGGCAGGATTTCTAGTGTCGTAATGCCTGTGTCCCCCTCACATCTGCCAATCAGTTTTCTCAGCTGAAAAAAATGTAGGGAGAGTGGAAAGAGAGGTTAGTTCTTGCATCCTTCATGGGAATATGTGGGGACTATCTACAATAATGCCTGGGAGAGAATGACACCACGAATTAACGGGTTCTTCAGTTCATATGATCTTGATGTGGATGCAGGTCATGAAGTAGTTCTGGAAAACTTTACAGAGTAACTTGGGTCATAGCCTGGAGATTTGGAGCCCCAACTGCAGCTCTAGGTTGACACTAGGTTTAAGAAGGATGGAAAAAAGATAACATTTTGCTTTTCTCCCAGGACTGTGGACTCCTCTGGGAAGGCTCATGACTCCCCAGTGCTGCCCCAGTGCCTGGCACATAGTGGGGCTGTGGAGAGTGTTTATGGGGCCTCAATGCACTCCAGATCTCAGGGATATTACCAGTGACCCAGGCCAGGGTTTCCTTTGGCTGGAAGCTGAGCTCATTTGCAATGTTTGGCTCCTTAAACCTCCACCTGCCCTTCCTGATCTATTCTTAGATAGATCTTTGACCTGCGTGTTTGACCTCATGGACTCACTTGCCCTCTGGCTTCTGATGGGGTTTGGCCAGTGGAAAGCACCAGTGGGAAATCAGAGAGAAAAAGGAGAGAGAGGCTGGCATATTTGTTCTCTCCTCTCCAAGAGGTCATGGGTGGCTACTCATAGCCTCAGCTGTCACTGTTCCAGCAATGGATTCTGCTCCCTCTCACCCTTAAGGCACAGGACCAGCAACAGCTTCCCAAGGACACTGTCTCTTAGGCACATCTCTGTTCCTTGTTGGACACTGTGTTGCACGCTGTACCCATGTCTCTTTCCTCACCTCCCTTCAATTCACCCTTTGCGCCCTGTGCTCCCCATGGGGACCCTGACTGTCACAGGTGGGTATATCAGATACTGACCTCACTCTCAGAGTGGCACCTGGGCTTTAGGGAGCTTTGGGGGGCCCAGTCCGGCATAACAGATAAGCAAGGCAGTGGCTGGGGTACCATTCATTTTACATCACTGTTTCAGCCTCAAGAGGAGTAAGTAGAAACTGATGACTCTGATGCATGGGCTGAGCAGCCTCAAAGGGTCGTTCTTGGCTCCAAAGAGTGTCAGAACCATCAAAGGGCTCTCAAGTGCTTAAAAGTCCCAACATGGACCTCACTGACCCTCTCTCAGGCCAACCTTAGATTGAGCATCACATGCCACACGTAAACATTCATCCATTTACCCATTCAGGCGCTCAACACACACGTCCCGAGCACCTCCAGTGTGCTGCTTTGTGCCATGCACGGCGGACCCCAAAATAAAGGGCCTGGCTCTCACCCCCAACTGTCTCCTAGAATAGTTGGGGAAGTAAGCTGTGCACACACATGACAATTATACAGCCAGAGTGAGAATGAGACAGGAAGGGACAAAGTGCTTCAGGGGCTCAGGGGAGAAAAAGGAAATTAGGATGAAGTAGGGAAATTCCCTCTCCTGAATTCTGGGGGGAGATGACCGCATAGATCAATAGGTTGGGATGCGTAGTCAAGAGCTGTTTCCCAATCAGCTAAACGGAAGGGGAGACCCAGTCTTTACTGATGTCCTACTATGTGCCAGATGCTTCATAACCACCATCTCAAGCTTCCTGGTAAACACTATTATCCCCACTGGGCAGGGAAGGAAACAGCCTTGAGGGTTGGACGGCTGCCCAGCCAGCTTCAGAGTCAAGGTCCATCTCTCTGCAGTCCTTCCAGCCTCCAGACGTTGCACACAAACTGCTTCCATCCATCTCCCAGGAAAGACAAGGCTGCAGTAGAACCTTCTGTCTCCATCCCAGTGAAGGGTCATGAGTGGAATGCTAGCCGGTGGTACCTAAACCTGATCCGGGGATGCAGAGATTTCCTGCTGTTCTCGCAGCCTGTGGTTTCCCAGGTTATTTTATGTCATTTAAAAAACTTTTTTTTTTAATCAAAGTGTAGTTGATTTATAATGTTGAGTCAAATTTTACATTACTTTTAGAACCAATGTGTGATGGTTCATTTTGGTGTCAATTTGATTAGGCTAAGGGGTGCCCGGAGAGTGGGCAAAACCTTATTTCTGCATATGTCCGTGAGGGCGTTTCTGGGAGAGATTTAGGATTCGAGTTGTCAACTGAATGGAGGAGATGGGCTTCACCGAAGGAGGTGGGCACCATCCAGTTTGCTGAGGACCAAGACGGCACAGCACCGCAGAGGAAGAATTCTGTCTCTGCTTACTCTGGGACAACCATCTTCTCCTGTCTTTGGACCCCAGCACCCTGGCTTTTGGGCCTGGTGCCACCCCTGGCTCTCCGGGGCCTCGGGTGTGCTCGCAGCGAACAGCGGGACTTCCGGTCTCTCTCGATGAATCTTTCTCTGGGTCTCTCTCTGCATCCCATTGGCTCTGGTCCTCTAGAGGACCCTGGCAAACACAGTGGTGGGACCGTGACATTGGAGCCCCCCGGCCTGCACCCCTGGGCCTCCTCCCCAGGCCGGGTCGGCCCCATCTTTGCTCCCTTTCCTTCCTTAACAGGGCCCCCTCCCACTCTGGTGTCCCCTCCCAAGCCCCTCTCCCACCACCCCCCACTGTGAGAAGCATGATGACAAAATGACAAAAACATTCGCGAGGAAGCCGGCCTCCCCGCTGTTGGAGGCCATTGCGAGTGTCAGAGAAAGCAGGATTTGGCGTTATTCCTTCCACTTCCATGGACGGATTCCAAATCTGCCCTGGGCTGGTTTCCCCCTTCCTGTTTTTGAATCCAGACACTTGCGGTCACAGCATCTTCCCCTTGGGGCAGGCCCTTCAAGGGTCGGCCTCCTTTGGTTTGCATTTTGTCAGGAATGTGCTGTTTCTTTTCTTTTGATCAGCCCCTGTGTCTCTTCTGCCTTCCACCAGCCCTCACTGAAGGTGGAGGGAGGCCGTGCTGGGGACAAGAAGGTGGCGTC
>PVHT021183556.1:8293380-8380322 GCA_004024745.2 Catagonus wagneri
GTAGGTCTTTGCAGGGCAGCCCAAGCGTTCACGCACCAGGCCGTCCCCCAGCACATCCAGGGACCAGCCCTTCTGCCCGTCTTCCAGGTCTCTGCCCACCCCCAACTCCCAGCTCATGAGTAACCTCCTTGAGGCCAGGAATGAGGCTTTACCTTTGATTCTCTTGTATTAAGCTGGCAACAGACTGATCTGTAAGTGGCTTATTGTGCCATAGGCCAGGGCCTCTGTGCACTTGTTCTCATGGTCCTTTACTTTTTATGCCCCACCATAGTTGAAGATGTTTTGGACTTTTTCTTTTTTCTCTTTTGGCCACATCTATGGCATATGGAAGTTCTTGGACGAGGGACTGGATCCAAGTCACAGCTGCAACCACTTCCAGCTCCCTGTGCAGGCAGCGGTGGCCTGGGAAGCAGGTTCTGCAGTGGGAGGTGGGCAGAGTTCTTAGGAAAGTTTCAGGTCTGCTTTCTCAGGGGCTAACTCAATGAGTACCCCTGCCTTTCCCTCTTCCTCTTACCTGGAAGGTGGGCGGGTAGCAAAGAGAAGAAGGGCACAGACTTGGAAAATAGCAAGACAGAGTCCCGGTTCCCAGCTCTCCACTCTCCACGCTCAGCTTGGGGTCAAGAGGTGGAGTGCTGGGACCGGAGGAAGCAGGGAAAAATATCCAGATAAGGTGAGAGACACTCCAACAGCAGAGGGCTTTTGTCCAGCCAAGGCTCATAACTGAGCTCTAAAGTAAGCCTCCTTTTGGACTCCCCACCCCACTCCCACACAGGACAGGTTCTCATCAAAGTATGTCTGGAGGATGGATTGGAGGAGGCTCTGTCTGATGTTCACCTTTCCTGAGCCACTTGGGTGCCATGGGTGCGGAGAGGACCATGCAGGAGCCCAGGGGCTAGTGTGAAGCTATGCCGGTGGTCTTGATCAGCACAGAGACTGAGGAGGTAGACTGTGAGTGCCAAGCTGGGTGCATCCTGGTCCCACTGCAAGGCCCACAGCATCCATCTTGTGACCATGAGGAAAGCTGAAGAGGGAAGTCAGCAGTAAGGGAATCACGACAGAAACATAAAAGGTGCCAGGAATACTGGTGGCATATTGGAGAATCTGTATCAGCTCAAGAATCTCTCTCTCTAGACTTCTTTTATGTGATAGAAAAATTAACTTCTACCTGGTTTCAGTCATTTTGGGAGGAGGCCTTCTGTTACTTGCAGCCAAAGGCACTTTGTGACACAACAATCATCTTGAGATCACTCTACTTGTTTAAAAGCTGTTTCCTAAGTTGAGCTGAGATCAGCCTTAGTGTCTTAGGACAGTCCTGGCCATTCTTTTTTTTTTTTTTTTGTCTTTTTGCCTTTTATATAGAGCCACACCCGCGGCATATGGAGGTTCCCAGGCTAGGGGTCTAACAGGAGCTGTAGCCAGCGGCCTTAGCCACAGCCACAGCAATGCAGGATCCGAGCCACATCTGCAGCCTACACCACAGCTCATGGCAATGCCGGATCCTTAACCCACTGAGCAAGGCCAGGGATCGAACCCGCAACCTCATGGTTCTTAGTTGGATTCGTTAACCACTGAGCCACGAAGGGAACTCCCAGTCCTGGCCATTCTTAACTCTCAGTTCTGCCTTCTAGGTTCACTCCAAAGAAATCTAGTTTCTTCCTTCTCTTTAGCACCTTCCTGGTTCTTTCCCATTGCATTTTTCTATTCTTTTCTTTCCTTCTATTTCTTTCCCTTCCTTCCTTCCTTCCTTCCTTCCTTCCTTCCTTTCTTTCTTTCTTTCTTTCTTTCTTTCTTTCTTTCTTTCCTCACCTTCCCCCTTCTTTTCTTCCTTCCTTCCTTCCTTCCTTCCTTCCTTCCTTCCTTCCTTTCTTTCTTTCTTTCTCTTTTCTTCTTCCTTTCTTTCCTCCTTCCCTCCCTCCCTCCTTTCTTCCTTCCTTCCTCCCTCCCTCCCTTCCTTCCTTTTTGCTTTTTAGGGCTGCACTCATAGCATATGGAAGTTCCCAGAATAGAGATTGACAACAGAGCTACAGCTTCCGGCCACAGCCACAGCAATGCAGGATCCGAGCTGCCTCGGCAACCGAAACCACAGCTCACAGCAATGCCAGATCCTTAACCCACTAAGCAAGGCCAGGGAATGAACACAAATAACCATGGATCCTAGTCAGGTTCGTTACCACTGAGCCATGACGGAAAGTCCCGCATTGCATTTTTCATGTTAAGGTTTCTTTTTGTTTGCTTGTTTGTTTCTCCATCTCTTACACCTGCGATTGTTTGTTTGTTGGACCTCAGGCTCCCTGAGCTGCTTTCTCAGCTACTTGGGGCCATAGGGAGTAGCCTTGGACTATCCTGCCTCCATTTTATGATTTTCTTATTCTTTGCTGACTGTCCTCTTCACCCCACTCTTATCCCGGCCAGGCCTCCTAAGCATCATTGATTTTGCAAAGTCTTATGATGTGCCAAGCCCTGCTGGGGACAGCAGGGACACAGCAGAACACTTCCCGCCTTCAAGAAGCCCGGCCATCCCACTGTGTCCATTCCACTTTGCATTTGAAGCTCTGTAAATCCAAGCCATCTCATTAGCCTAGTTTCCTGGTTGATAAGCTGTCTAGAGAATATTAGCAAGAGTGTGTATCTCGGGGTGGGAGGGGGAGTGGAGGAAGGGGAGGGGGTGGGGCAGGAAGATACTCTAAGGCCAGTGACTTAAAAAAAATAAAAAAGAAACAGTTTCCAAGGATTTTCCTTCCTGAGTCAGTATCAGGATTCTTCCAGTCCCAAGTTTCTTTTCCTGAGTTGCCATGAATGTGTTGTCAGGTTGTCATGCACGTGTCTTTCCATGATCACCAGAGAGAAAGAGAAACATGTTTGGGAAAACTTTTCTCAGGAGCTGCCGGTTGAACAAGGGGGGTTATACTCTCAAACACACTCTCTTTCTTTTTAAGTCACAGCATCTGCATATACTGAGCGGCCCAGAGCTTCATGTTTTTTCTCTCCATTGTCCCTCCTCTTCTTGGTTTCCTCATCTTCAAGGACCACATCAAAGGTTCTTTTTTGTTGTTGTTGAAAAACATGTGAGTTCTATTCTCTTAGCAGATTTCAGTTATACAATGGAGTTATCGGCTTAGTCACCATGTTCTGTATTCTAGCCTCAGAGTTAGATCAAAGGTTCATAACTTGGGCTTTGTGATCTCTGGTGAGGCAGGGGAGAGTGCATAAGCGCTCCTGGGAGTGGGTTTGAGAGGCCCATGTCCCCTAAAATTGTATGCAGTACTTTGTGCATATGGGGATGTGCTCGTTTTTTTTTTAGAGGAGTGACACTGTTTATGGTTTTAGCATATTGCTGAAAGGGGGGAGTTCCTCTTGTGTCTTGGTGGTAATGAATCTGACTAGTATCTATGAAGATGTGGGTTTGATTCCTGGCCCTGCTCAGTGGGTTGAGGATCCGGCATTGCCATGAGCTATGATGTGAGTCACAGGCATGGCTTAGATGTGTTGCTGTGTCTGTGGCGTAAGCTGGCAGCCGTAAGCTCCGATTTGACCCCTTGCCTGGAACTTCCATATGTCCCCGGTGCGGCCCTAAAAAGCCAATAAGTAAATTAATTAATTAATTAAAAAATAATTTTGAAAGGAAAGGGTATTACCTGGAAAATTTTAAGAACTAATGCTTTTGATATTTTCTCAAGAAGTATTCCGGATTCAAGGCTAATCATTTATAGCACAACATCATGTGCTATCTTTTCCTGCAAACTCCTAATCTAACCTCAGCAGCCCTTTCATTTAGCACCATCATTTTCTTTTTCTTTTTTCTTTATCTTTTCTGTCTTTTCTAGGGCCGTACTCGCAGCGTATGGAGGTTCCCAGGCTAGGGGTCTAACAGGAGCTGTAGCCGCTGGCCTTCGCCACAGCCACAGCAACGTGGGATCTGAGCCGCATCTGCAACCTACAGCATAGCTCACGGCAACGCCGGATCCTTAACCCACTGAGCAAGGCCAGGGATCGAACCTACAAACTTGTGGTTCCTAGTCAGATGCGTTAACCACTGAGCCAAGACAGGAACTCCAGCACCATTATTTTCTGATTAAAATAACTGAAACTCCAGGAAGTCAAGTACCTTACCCACAGGCATTAGTGGGTTACTGGCAGAGCCAAGGTGGGCTCACGAGCCTGTGGTCCCCCTGGAAGCAGCAAGAACACTCACAGGCCAAACGGTGAAAATTGAGGTGTAGGAGTTCTGTCTTCTTTCCCGGGTTTTAACTTTTGTGAGGTGAGAGCCTATCACACCACGCTGTGCTTCGTCCTCTGTGTCTAACCAAATGTCTAGCCCACAGCAGATCTCAATATTTGTTGCTAGATTGCTTTACTCCTGTTAATCAAAAGTACTACTCTGTGGCTCAGCAGGTTAAGAACCTGACTAGTGTCCATGAGGATGTGGGTTCGATCCCTGACATTGCTCAGTGAATTAAGGATCTGGCGTTGCATCAAGCTGCGTCATAGGTCAAAGAGGTAGCTTGGATCCTGTGTTGCCATGTCTGTGGTGTAGTCCAGCAGCTACAGCTCTGATTTGACTCAACTCCGGGAACTTCCATATGCAAAAAACAACAAAACAAAACAAAACAAAACAAAGGTACTACTCCCAGTTTCTCTCATACTCTGTTTATCTTCTTCCTGAGTCCACCACTCAGAACCTTGAGCACAGGAAGTTCTGCTACATGGAGTTGTTTCCTTCACTCCTTGCCATCTCAGCCCCAGCTTCTTAAAGGCCAGCTCATCCCCCCTCTTCCTTTTTATACAAGTCACCCTTACCCCTCTGACCACGATGAAATGACAATCAGGTTGCAGTGCACGGGAGCCCTGATGCTGCCTTCCCTCCAAATCAAACAAAAGCAACCTGGAATAAGTGCTGTGTCTTTATCACTGATCTGTGTCCACCCTACGCTTGGCTCCTTGTCCTGCTGTATTTCATTGACTTAAATATACCCAGATTCCCCCCTCCATGTTTTAATATCTCTGAAATCAGGATGCATCTTGCAATTAATAACATGTCTTTGTCTTCGTCTGTAGCCATCTCTTTCTTCCTTCCTTCCTTCCTCCCTTTCTTTCTCTTTCTTTCTTTCTTTCTCTCTCTCTCTCTTTCTCTCTCTCTCTCTCTCTCTCTCTCTCTCTCTCTCTCTCTCTCTCTCTTTCTCTTTCTTTTTTCTGGCTCATAAAATAATGATGCTCCTTGGCATATCTGAGTCCTTGAAGGGCGGTGTTGGAAATGGCTCTAGACCGTGTATAGCCTGTATAGACTGTGCCGCAAGCATTTTTCTATTTACTGTTCACACCATCCTCGCAGCTTTCAGCTGCTCCTTTGTAATATCAATCAATCAACCTTCCGCCACTGCACTCCCCGCTCCGCCCCTTCCTGCTCATTCCCTCTTAGATCTGTTTTGGTGTCTTGGCCACAGGAAGTTTTCCTTCTGCAAAGCCCAGCCCCCATCCGCCCCAAGACTTCTCTCACTCTATTTATTCTCTTCCTGAATCCATCACTCTAGCTGCCTGTTCTGCCTCCATCCCCCCGCCCTGGCCTGGCCCCGTTGCAGCACTGCCTACAAAACTGTTTCCTCTCCTGCGGGCCCATCCAGTCCCATTCCTCCACCAGCGCCGTCACCTTTTTGAGCATTTCCTGCGACTTCTATTTTATTTTTTCCTCCTTTGCCCCTTAATCTGTTTTTCTCCATTCCCTCCTCCCCCCACCCACAGCTGGAATGCCTCCCCTGCTTTCTTGCTCCGCTTCCTCCTGAAATCCCCTGGCTCCCTCCTCATCCTTTGCTGCCCTAAACCAATCCCGCGCTGCGAGGACTAGGTTCTGCTATGACCCATTTAGCACTAGTGATGTGTCCCCGCTCCCCTACCCCACGGTCCGTGTGCTCACCAAGACCACCTGCATTCGGAGCTCCTGTCTGGGCCCGTCCATGCCCCATAGGACCCAGGTGGCTCAGGAACGCTGGACATCAGTCTCCTCCAAGCCGCTCTGCCGAACGCACCTTGAGTCGAGTCGGGGGTCCCAGAGGAGGTCTCCTTTGGAGCTCAGTCATGCGCACAGCCGGGCAGAAGCCCTCTGCTGCTGGAGTGTCTCTCACCTTCTCCTCCAGATATTTGTCCCCCCAGCCACGTGACCCCGAGCTGGGGGTGGGGTGTAGAGAGCTGGGAGGCAGACCCTATTTGCTGTCCCCAAGCTCTGCCCACCTTCTTCTTTTTGCCCCTTTCCCCCAAAGCTCCTTGCACCTGGAAGGTCAGGCTCCCCACTTCCTTCAGAGCCCTCTCTCTCTGCGCCCCTCCCTCCCGTCCCCCCCCCACGTTCCCCATGCCCCACCCCCACCCCAGGAGTGTTAATGAGGGAGGGGCTGACCTCTCTCCTGGGATTTGGGGCTGGGGGCGGTCCTTCTCACCTGGCCCCCCTGGATCTTTTGTTATCCTCTCAGACTTGAGTAGGGAAGGGCTTTGGGCTCCGCTGTCCAGGCTCCTGGGGCCAGAGCTGATCTTACTGCACCTGTGCTTCTCCGTCCTCGCAGCATCCTCGGCCCCCTTAATAGAGGCCCATCAGATGCACCCTGGGCAGGGCCCAGCTCCTCCCAGGCCCTTCCCACTGCTGCTCCCCTTTTCCCCCAAACCTCCTCTCTGTCTGCTCTCTGGGTGGGGTGAGACAAGACTGCCACCTTGTACCCGGTCCCTAAGCCTGAACCCCAAGAAGCTCCGTGCTGGACCTCCCCCTCCCACGAGGCACCCCTCACAGCCTTTCCCTTCTCTCAGTCTCTGCTGCCCAGTTCCTTTGCCTTCTCTCCACCGCATCTGCCCTCATTCTCTCCCCGCTCTCCCAGAAGGGTCTTCCTACAGTAATAGGATGGCACCCATCCAAGGCCCTTCCAGAATGTCCAGCTTTCTCTTCCCACCGCACTTTTGCACGTCTGCCTCCACCTTGAGTGCTGGGAACAGAGCAGGGGTTGGAGGTCAGGCACTGTGTGGCCCTTCACCGCTGTGTGATCACCATGCACCCGAAGCCACGAAGCCTCCTCCTTCCAGCCCTCCCTGTGGGTCAGAGTTGACACCGAGGCCGTATCTGTTTGCCACCCTGGTCCAAACTTCCTCCTTCTCTAGCTAATCCCCAGGTTGTCCTTTAGTTCTCGCTCCGGAGGCTGCATGTCACCTCCTTCAGGAAGTCTTCTCTGACTTGCATTCCCCTTAATCCGCTCCCAGTCACACCCCAAGTATACTAGATGGCTCTCTGTACCTCAGAGCACAGCTCAGGCTACATTTTAATACTGTACCTCCTTGCCACCCGAGATTGTGACATTTTCGAAGATGGGTGCGCTGTCTCAGTAAGCTTTCTATTTCCAGGAACCAGCACAGAGGCTGGCACACAATTGAAGCTCAGAAATATTTGTTGGGTACACGGATGAGTGAAGGAAGGAGGGATTAAATGAATAATACCCTGATGGGGGAGGCAGGTTTGTTTTGAAGATAAAAGAATCAAAAGTTCATGAAGCCTCTCAGAAAAAGACAGCGGGTTGGCTTCTCCCTTCCCTGTGGCTGTGGGAAGTCAGACTTTGATTCAGAGACCTTCTTGCAAGGTCTTAGGGGCTCTGGGATCCTGTTTGCCCACCCCCTTGAGCAGTCCATGCATCCAGGCCACCCTGCTCCTTCAGCTCCTTCTCCTGGGTCCTAAGTGTTTTCTGACTGTCTGTGTGGGCGTGTGTGTCTCTGCACATGCGTACGTGTCTGTGCACGTGTGGAAGCATGTGCACTCCTGTGTGTCCGAGGGAACATGTGTGTGTATGTATGTGTATCTCCGTATATGTGTGTGTCTATGTGCACGCACATGTACCGTCAGTCTGAGCTTTAGTTTTGTAGGGTCTCTTGGGTCACATTTCTCTTTTTATTTCAAAATCCACTTGGAGATTGAGAATTCCAGTTCAGAAAGAGGGTATTTTAAAAGCAATGTTAGTGAAAGTGGCCATCAGCACTTGAGTGTATCGAATGCACCGTTACCACGAGATGCTTTGGCCAGGTCTTCGGGCAGCCGGGACGGCCTTTGCCTTGGCGTCTCTCGCCTTCCCTGCAGAGCTGCCGTCAGGAGGGCACCAGGGAGCCCTCTCTGTCCAGAAGGGGGCTGTGAGGAGCAGCAGTCCTTGGCTGCAGCTAGGAGGCTAGGTGATGTGGTAACACCGGGGGGGCATAGTGACACTGGGGGATGCAGTGATGCTAGAGGGATATGGTGATGCTGGGGACAAGGTGACACTGGGAGACACAGTGATACTGGGGTATGCAGTGATGCTGGGGGAATATGGTGATGCCAGGGGGCATGGTGACCCACAAGGACACAGTGGTGTTGGGGGATGCAGTGATGCTGGGGGCGTGTGGTGATGCTGCAGACGTGGTGATGCTGGGGGGCACGGTGACCCTGAAGGACATAGTGACACTGGGAAGCAAAGTGACATTGGGGTAGGTGGTGATCCTGGGGATATGGCGATGCTGGGGGACATAATGGTTATGGGGCACATGGTGACAATGGAAGACATAGTGACCCAGAGTGAACCCACTGGAGGACATAGTGACCCTCAAGGTCTCAGCGATCCTGGAGGACACAGTGACATTGGGGTGTATGGTGATGCTGGGGGACACGGTGATTATGAGGACATAGTGACAATAAAGGACACAATGATATTGGGAGACAGGGTGACACTGTGAGGCACGGTGACATCGCGGGACAAGGTGACACAGTGATGCTAGGAACATGTGACTCTAGGGGACACTGTGACCCTCCCTTCCCCTCTTGGTCCCTCAAGAAGGAAGCTCATCGTCACAAGTGAAATTAAAAATCAAGTGGGAAGAGAGTTAGTCCCGTGGGAAGGCACGCCCAAGCGACAGCGCGTGGCAGCTGCAGGATGTTAGCGGGAGGGCTGAGAAAGTAGCTTATGGGGATTAGTTGAGAGGGAGGAGGCTGAGGAAGCTAATTATAAAGTTTGTGCCAGAGATGAGAGAAGATTATAGGGCCTCTCTGTGCACCAAGATTTTGAGAATGAGAGAATTCTTTCCCTGAAGACGAGTGGGACTAAACAGTGAGTAGAGATAAAACAGCAGCTGTGGGTGCTGGCTGGGCGGTGAGTGGGGACTGAGGGCTGCAGCCAGTCACTAGAGTGTGCATGGTGACATGGTCCCGCTAGGTCTGAACCCCGTGTAATCAGGGAAGGTGCCTCGGCAGCTGCCTGGCGGGCCTGGGCTCGGCTGCGTGGCTCCGTGAAGTGTGTCAGCAGTCATCGGTATTTCTTGGGCCCCTGCTCTGTCCCCAGCAGGGGGCTGGGCACCCTGGAGAGTACGGGTTCTGTGCCCTGTGTCATGGGGTAGCTGGGCAAGAAGGATACAGGCCCAGGTTGTGGGAAATGTCCAGGAGCTGTGCCGAAAATGGGGTTGGCCCTGGGCTGGGGGGAGGGGCGGGCGGGAAGGTTCCCCAAAAGAGGAAAGCCAAGGCAGGCTGCAGAGGATGGAGGCCGCCCTGCAGGGAGAGCCTCCGGGTCAGGCCGCCTGTCAGAGTGGAGGATTCTGCAGGAAAGAGGCAGGAGCGGAAGCACGGGGCGGGGGGGGCAGGAGCAAACTGGGTCATGGCGGAAAGGCCTGGGCTTTTTTTTTTTTTCTTTCCTTTTTTTTAAATAGCTGCACCTGAGGCATATGGAAGTTCCCAGTCTAGGGGTTGAATCCAAACTGCAGCTGCCAGCCTATGTCAACAGCCCCAGCAACGCCAGATCCAAGGTGCACCTGTGACCTACACCACAGCTCATGGCAATGCTGGATTCTTAACCCACTGAGTGGGGCCAGGGCTGGAACCCACATCCTCGGGATACATGTCAGGTTCATAACCTGCTGAGCCACAACAGGAACTCCCAAGGTCTGGACTTTTTTTCATGGACACTGCAAACCGCGTGAAGGGCTTGGAGCATAGGAAGTGACTGGGGAGAGCTGGGTTTCTGGACAACTTGGCCAACAGGTGCACAGAACAGAGTCCCACATGGTGACCTGGGCAGGAAGAGCCTACTGCAGGTTTTTGCAAGAGCCCCAGGTGAGGCGATGGGGCCCCTCCACGGTGGGGATGTAAGTGAACAGTGACCCTACCTGTCTGGCCTGTGGTCCTCTCTCCCATGTCAGGGGCAGCAGGCTGTGGTTCTCACCCACAGGGTTCATTGCACAGCCTCCAAAGACTCTGGAGGGACGCAGGAAAGAGCATCATTTGTCTGTTAAGGCAAACCGCCCCGTGTAATGGAGAGAATGCACAGCATGAAGTGGTGGCATCCTTGGAGCTCCTTGTCTGCATTCCACCCCGAGGGCTTTGGGACTTGGGACTCTGCTCCGCCCTCCAGCCGGAGGCAGCGGAGGATGTGAGTGCAGAGAGTTGGGACCTGCCCCCCGCCCCAAACACACATGGGACTTTGAGAGAATGGGCAGGATGCCCAGGTCTCCTGATCGCTTGCCCAGCGTACTGAGGTACCTTTATTCAGCCACCTCTTTAGGACGTAAACTCTATACTATTCAAAGGCGTGCAAGCTGGCAGAGGAGGGTAAGAGGAACAGCAAGAGGAAGGGAAGGAATAAAGGTGCACTGCTGCGTAAATTCTTCTCTGTATGCATAAATGCGTTGAACTGTTATAAGCACTATGCACATGGGTATGGCTGCATTTTACCAAAACACAGGCTACGTCATGATCCTCCTGGGTCACACAGGCAGGGAGTGTTGAGGGGGGTGGGATTTGAACTCAGATCTTCCAGTGCCCAAACTTTGGTCTTCTTTCTTCTCCTCCTCGTGGATTAACCTGCCGTTCCAAGGCTGAGTGGAGCGGATGTGGGATGCGAGGGGAGAGGAAACTCACGGTCCCCGTTTGCTGTCGTGTCTGACATTCCCCGTCCTCTGATCCGTTTCAGCTGCCTGGTCCTCAGCACCATGAGCGGCACCCCAACGGACGCCCAGGCCCCCGGCCACCGCGAGTGCCTCCTGCCTTCTGTGGCCCGGACCCCGTCTGTCACCCAGGTCCCGCCGGCCAAGAAGATAACCTTCCTCAAGCGAGGGGACCCCCGCTTTGCCGGGGTTCGCCTGGCCGTCCACCAGCGCGCCTTCAGGAGCTTTGGAGCCCTGATGGACGAGCTCTCCCAGCGTGTGCCGCTCTCCTTTGGGGTGCGCTCCGTCACCACGCCCAGGGGCCTGCACGGCCTCAGTGCCCTGGAGCAGCTGCAGGATGGTGGCTGCTACCTCTGCTCCGATAAGAGGCCCCCCACGACCCCCAGTGGGCCAGGCTGGCCACGGGGGAGAAGCCCTTCCGCCCTACCTTCGCAGAATTTCGGCGGCCGCTGCGAGGCGCCGGGAACCCCCTCTACCTGCAAAAGTCTCAAAACCCCGAGGAGGATAACACTGGTTAAGAACGGGGACCCTCGGGTTCAGCAGACAGTGGTGCTGAGCCACAGAAACACAAGGAACCTGACAGCGTTTCTCAGCAAAGCCTCGGATCTTCTGCACTTTCCCGTGAGGCAGGTGTACACAACCAGTGGAAGAAAGGTAAGCTGGTGGGTAGGTCATTTCCTTAAAAACTTCTCTGGACCTCTGCTCAAAACACCTATCTGGAACCAGGAAGTTATTCCTTAAAAAGAGGCACTGATTGTCCTGCTACTAATTAAAAGTGAATAAAGGAGTTCCCTGGCAGCCTAGCAGTTAAGGATCCGGTGTTGTCACTGCTGTGGCTCAGGCTCAGGTTAATCCCTGGCCCCAGGAACTTCTGCATGCCCATGGGTGTGGCAAAAAAAAAAAAAAAAAAAAGATTGAGTGGAGACATTCAGCTAATAGAATGAGCAATTGGTTTTCATATTTTTCTCTACCATTTAACAAGAGCTTGGTACTATGCCTTTCACACTTTGATTATTTTTTTTTTTTATCCAGGCCACTTAATAACCTATTTCAGTGAGAGTTTAGTGTAGGAAACAGAAACAACTTGAAATGAAAGCAATTTAATGTGAGGCATTGGGGGGGGGGTCAAAATCTTTGGAAAACTGGGGAGGGGGTGAACTCTAAGCTGGGTCTGAAGAATGGCATCTAGCATCCTGCAGAAAGCTGCAACCTCTGCTTGAAGCTGCTGTGATTACTGATTTGGGGACCGCTTCTCTGTGGTGGACGCCTAGTTCATCAGCTGTACCTTGATGCCCAGGAGCCGGGCTACTGCTGCCCCAGCGCCATCGCCTTCCCATACCCCTGCTCTTGCTCCCCAGCAACAACTGCCAGAAGCAAGACGAGCTGGTGCCTCCCTCACTGCCTTCCCAGTCTTGACGCACTTGATGGAGAATCCGATCAGTAGACTGCGGTTCTCATTCTCACTATGAGAGTCCATCATGACAGCTAGTGATGGTCAAAGTCCAGCTCTCAGTTAGCACTGCACTCTACTCTCGGAGGCGATCAGTCAAAAACCTGTGGCATTACTTTGTGCCATGGGCTCCCAGGGTCCCATTGTCACCAGGACACTGTGATCATGTGCCTTCAAACCCAGCCAGCTCTGATAACTAATCCTTGAGATGTCTGTTACCTGCAGCCACCTCTGAGACCACAACCTATACCACCCTTAGTTCAGTACAAGAAACAGAAACCTCCCTAGGAATCTTAAGGATCAATGAATTACACACACAGATTTTGTGCTTAAAGACTCATTGAGGATTCATTTCTGCTGCGCCACTCTGGCTACAAGGGAGTCCAGGAAACGTGTTCAGAGCTTTCTAAGTTCTGCAGGGTTGGAAAGCACATCAGAAAGCAAGCAGAACAGAGGTTGACTAAGCCAGGGAGGGCACAGCATCGACCATAAACACTGACCAGGCACTTAATATTATTATCCCCTTTGGACAGATCAGAAAATTGAAGGTGGTGTGGGAGGGGAATGGATTGGGTGTTTGGGGTTAGCAGAGGCAAACTATTATATACAGAATGGATAAACAAGGTCCTACTGTATAGCACAGGGAACTATATTCAATATCCTGTGACAAACCACAGTGGAAAAGAATATCAAAAAGAATGTGTATATATATGAATAATTGAATCGGTTTGCTGCCCAGTAGAAATTAACACGACATTGTAAATCAACTATACATCCATAAAATAAATTTTAGCATAAGAAAATTGAGGCACAGAGGTTAAGTAATTTGTTCATGATTGCATGGCTGGCAAATGATAGAGCCAGCATTAATGATTTCAGAGTCATGATGCAAGAAGTCTTCTAAATGGTGGTGCATTTACGATATACCAGCTTGTGCTCCCTGCAGAGAAAACAGACAAATGAAGCTAGGTGCCTACATTCAGTTAACTACAGCTTAGTGAATTTGGTGAGAGGGGGAAAAAGCAGGTCCAAAATAAGTTAATTGGAGAAAACACTATTAAACTTTTTTTTTTTTTTTTGCTTTTTAGGGCCACACCTGCAGCATATGAAAGTTCTCAGGCTAGGGGCCAAATCGAAGCTACAGCTGCCAGCCTACACCACAGCCACAGCAACACCAGATCTGAGCCTCATCTAAGGTCTACACCACAGCTCACAGCAACACCAGATCCTTAACCCACTGATCGAGGCCAGGGATCGAACCCGCAACCTCATGGGTCCTAGTCATGTTTGTTAACCACTGAGCCATGAAGGGAATCTTTATTAGACTAATTCCATACAGACTTATTGCAGAGCTATTAGAATTTCTGTAAATAAAATAATCTCATTGCTCCCCAGGAAAGGTTATGTCATGATTATCAATTTGAAAGTCCTCTACTGGATGGACATTGTTGATATTGCTCTTTTTCTTTCTTTCTTTTTTTCATGGATCCTAGACTTCTTTCTAGATTGGGCACACTAGCCCTCAATTCTTTTTTCTTCCCTGGAAAGTCTGGTTTCCAAGAAGCATGGCTACATTTATAAGCTGATGGACTTGAGTCATGTTTGTATTCTTGTGATGGGATAGAGATCTAAATCAAAAAGAAATCACTTAGCAGTTCCTGTCATGGTGCAGTGGTTAATGAATCTGACTAGGAAACCTGAGGTTGCAGGTTCAATCCCTGGCCTTGTTCAGTGGGTTAACGATCTAGCATTGCCATGAACTGTGGTGTAGGTCACAGATGCAGCTCAGATCCCGTGTTGCTATGGCTGTGGTGTAGGCTGGCAGCTACAGCTCCAAATGGACCCCTAGCCTAGGAACCTCCATATGCCATGGTGCAGCCCTAAAAAGCAAAAAAAAAAAAAGAAAAAAAAGAAAAAAGAAAAAGGAAATGACATAGTAGTTTGAAATCAACTTCTAATTAACCAAGTTGCAAGATCTGATGGCCTGCAAATGTGTCATTCTGAGGGGAGAGGATGCACGTGTTTTCTTTTCTTTCATTTCCTTGCTAAAGAGCATACCCTTTTCATTTGAGAAATTGACAAAGAACTGATTCTGTCCTTTAAAGATGGAGGAAAATCCCCCAACACTGCTAACTACAAGGCAATGCTCTACATTGTGCAAACCCTCATTTAGGCAGGGATCCCCAACCTGGAAGGCAATCCAGCGCTGATAGTGCCCAATCAACCCCCAGCCCAACCCCTGCTGGTGGGTGTTGAGGGAGGTGCGGGGAGGATGACGCAAGCATCGGGGTGGGAACCTCAAGGACCATGGGAGGAGCCTGGAAGGGAAAGGTCATCTGTGCCTTGTCCTCTGCTCCACCAGGGGGCAGAGGTAGGGGCCCTGGGCTTGCATTAGTCCGGAAAGCACAGATCAGATCCAAGAGAGGATCTGCCGGGAAAAAGGCCGAGATAGTGAACCAAGTCTCCACACAGGAGCTGGAGGGCCTTCTGTTACGGTTGATTTAAAACAGAACATGGTCTGGAGTTCCTTGGTGGCCTAGAGGATAAGGATTCTGCGTTGTCACTGCTGTGGCTCAGATTTGATCCCTGGCTTGGGAACTTCCACATGCCACGGGAGCGGCCAAACAAAAGAAAAAAGAAGGCAGTTCTTTAGGATTTCCCTGGTGGCTCAGCAGGTTAAGGATCTGGCATTGTCACTGCTGTGGATAAAGTCACTGCTGTGACTCGGGTTCAGTCCCTGGCCCAGAAATTTCCATGTGCTGAGAGTGTAGCCAGTAAAAAATAAATAAATACATAAATAAAACATATTCTAGAGGGAGGAAGTATGGGCGGAGAAGCAGGTCCAAAGCTCCTGGAAGTCTTTTCCGCTTCAGGTACCCGGAATAATGTCTACACCGCAAGCCTCGTACCAGGTGGAGGAAAGGGTGTGAGTAGAGGGCAAGATGACGGTGGTGTGACCTCCGCCAGTTGTGGAGGTACAATGAGGAGGGTTTGGGATTTTTCCCTTGGGTCAGAAATCTGGGATGAGACGGGCAAATACCAGGAAAGGGACCAGAGAGGATGTATACACCCTCTAGCTGCATCTCGCTGGGCGGAAGGCTGTTCCTGCAGACCAGGCCTCCCGACCCGACCCTCTCCTTCCCCAGGTGGACGCCCTGAAAGCTCTGCTGCGAAGCCCCTCGGTGCTGGTATGTGCCGGTCACGAGCCCTTCAGACCTCTGGCAATGGAAGATGTCAGAAGAAATGGAACTGAAACTCTCTCTGGGCAGATTTTAAGGAACAAAAACGGTGAGTAGGTTTGGGAGTAGCCCAGATCCTATTTGCACTGGAGGGTGGCTCAGTAGGGCTGGACGGATGTCCTTTCTAGATAATTTAGGAAAGTCTCCTTTGGCCCCAAGTCTTGGGCATCCCAGTTGTTTGGGGATCTCTCTTGCCTCTTCTTCCTCATCACCATCGCCCTTAACCGGGTTGAATGTTACCTGAGGTTAGAGAGAGAGGAGTCTGGTATCTAAAGAGAACAAGGATTAGGAGATCCGGAATGCTAAGCTTCTAGGACCACAGTGGACGTGACGTTATGGAGGCAGTGGGCCATGGGTATATGGCACTTGCATCTTTCAAGAGTCATGACTCTCTCAGGCAAGAGTAGGGACAAAACAGACCAAAATCAAATACCATCTATCATCCATCCATCCATCTATATAGCCAACCCTATGTTCATCCGAAAAGCCTTGGTGCCAGAAGTAGCCTTGGCTATGCTTAAAGAAACATGTTATTGGAGTTCCCGTCATGGTGCAGCAGAAACGAGTCTGACCAGGAACCATGAGGTTGTGGTTCGATCCCTGCTCAGTGGGTTAAGGATCCGGCGTTGCCGTGAGCTGTGGTGTAGGTTGCAGATGCCGCTCGGATCCCGTGTTGCTGTGGCTGTAGCTGTGGCGTAGGCCGGCAGCTGTAGCTCCTATAAGACCCCTAGCCTGGAAACCTCCACATGCCATGGGTGTGGCTCTAAAATAACAAAAGACAAAAGACAAAAAAAAAAAAAACCACGTTATTGCAGTTCCCTGGTGGCACAGTAGGTCAAGGCTCCAGTGTTGTCACTGCTGTGGCTCTAGTTACTGCTATGGCACAGGTTCGATCCCTGGCCCAGGAACTTCTTTGTGCTGTGGGGGCAGCCAAAAAAAAAAAAAAAAAAACCCACATTATTTTAAAAGCATGATTAACCAATGCAGAGTAGAAGTTTCAGCTAAATTATTGGTATGACAAGGGGCAAATTTTGGAGAGTAAGCAAAATAATAACCTTTGTGAAAAGCGATGAAAAGAATGACGATGGCTTCAGTGACTGCCACAAGTCTGGTACTGAGGGCGCAAAGACCCATCAGCCACAGCCCCTCTTCCGCACGAGCCCCCAGTCTCACTTGGTGTTTGCGGAAGAGCAGGGCTTGGAAAACCTTCTCTTCTGCCCAGACGGACTTGAGGCATTTGCTCTTTTGCTGGCACAGCCTCAACCTGCACCAGCCCCACCTTCTTGCCGAGCATTAGCTCAGGAGATGAAATGAGAAAGTCCTGAGGTTTCTTTCTTTCTCAAGGTCATGCCATTCTATCCCGAGTGACCGCCTCTTCTCTTTTCCATGGCTGCTGTATCGGGACCTAATGTTGTGTGTCCGTGTCCTTCCTTGCATGCATTTATCAACCCCAGAGCTTGATGAGTGTTAAGATGATAAATCACCACTGATAATTGCAAAGCATTTTACAGCTTCTAATCAGGTGTGCATGCAGCAGTGAATTGATTTTTGCTTCCCACGCTGGGAGTAGGAGTGAGCAGGGCTAGGAGTTGGCTCCGGGCACCCCTGCTGTGCAGCCAACTCTACTGTTCATGGAGAACCTCCTTTTGCCAGCAACTCTGCAGGAAGTTTTTTTTTTTTTTTTTCCTCTTTAGGGCTATACCTGTGGCACATGGAAATCCCAGGCTAGGGGTCCGATCAGAGCTATAGCTGCCAAGCTATGCCACAGCAACGGCAATGCCAGATCCGAGCTTCAGCTACGACCTACGCTGCAGCTCATGGCAAAGCCGGATCCTCTACCCCACTGAGTGAGGCCAGGGATTGAACCTGCATCCTCATGGATACTAGTCGGGTTTTTTAACATGCTGAGTCATAAGGGAAGTTTTATATGCACTGCCCTGAATCCTCAAAACAAACCTACTAAGTAGATAGCATTACTCTTACTTGACCAGCTTGGGAAAGAGGCTCTGGCAAAGACTACACGGTTAGGAAGTGGCAGCGTTGAGAGTGAATTCAGTCTTCAGGTTCATCTCGCTAGGCTGTGCTGGTTCACATGCTGGCAGCTCTGTGGATATAAATTCTAGAATGGTTTCTGTCCTCCCTACCGGTTTCGGAGGTGGCAGGCACGTACAGATTGTGAAAGGCTTGTGACCCACCTTGATTCTTCTACACCGAAGCTCCTCCCACACTAGCAGCTCACCCTCTTTCCTTCTTTTCTCTTGCTCGTCATTGTGCGCCAGGGAGCTGGGGGCCCAAGGCCAAGCAGAGCGTGATCCACGAGCGGTCCAGGCCGGCCAGCAGGCCCAGGCAGTTTTCCTTGCTGTCAGAGAGGTCTGGGCTCAGCGACCCCTCGGTGTCCCTGCCTCCCGACTGCATGGACCCTGATACTGACAGGCACCCCCGGGACATGCCTGTCCACCTCGCCCCTTTGGTGGCCGGTGATGACATTGAGAAGAATGTCCGCATGAACGAGGATGGCAGCCTGTCTGTGGAGATGAAAGTCCGCTTCCACCTGCTGGGGGAGGACCCGCTGCTGTGGTCCAGGAGGGTCAGGGCGGCCAGTGGGGAGGGCCCCGCTCTGGGGGGTGCAGAACCCCTCGGCTGTGTGTGGAAGGGTCACCCTGGGGACTCCTCAGGGCCTAGGGCACGGGGACTGGGGTCCTGCCAGGCAGGAGGCGTGGAGGCCTTTGACCGCGGTCGGTGGCAGCAGGGGTCTGGATACGAGATCTGGATGAACCCCCTGTTTACCTCCCAGGGGGAGTGGGCGGCCTCTCGGAGGAGGTCTGGACAGACCCACCACTCCTGCTCCAGGGTTCCCCAGAGCCAGGAGGTCGCCAGCAGGAAAAGAAGAAGCAGGGACAGCATCAGCCCTGCCTCCAGTGACAGACCCCCCGAGGGCTCTGAGCCAAACTCTTCCTGCTGCTCCAGGTCCCTGGAGGATGGCATGGGCAGCTACGGCCCACATCTGGCCTCCGGGGCTGGTGAGGGCGCAAGCCAGGGTGTCACACCAGGCGGCAGGAAGCACCATCACTGCCTGGACCCCGGGGCCCAAGGCCTGGCAGATGCTCCTTCCGGCCCCTGGGTGAGTGCCGGGTCTCATGAGGAGCCCAGTGAAAGGGGTGAGCCGCCCCAGGCCCTCTGCAGCAAGACCAGCCGGGCTGAGACTTCCCCGGGGGTCACCCAGCCGGGAGGCCCCGGTCCCCTCACCCTCACCATGAGCCCCCCGTCTTTAAGGCACGAAGATGCAGAGACAGAGGGGGGTGGGCCGGGAACCCAGGATAGGAACGGGTCTGGGGTGAGTTTGTCCTTGGCTCCAGGCCGAGCGAGCGCTGGGGACAAGGCAGGAGGCCGGTCCCCACCTTGTGCCTGCGCCTCAACCCCGGGCGGGAGCAGAAAGCAGGAGGGTGGAGCCGGCGCGCTGTCCTCACCCCGCGTTTCTGGTCTCAGCCAAGGGACCCAGAGGGGCTGCCCCCGTCAGCGCCGCCACCCAAAAGAGCCCCAGTGCCCACTGGGGTCTCCTGTGTCCAGGCCGGTGCCGAGGCCGCCCAGCAGAGGTAGGGCCTGTCTAGAAGGCTCAGCCCCTGGCCTTTCTGAAAGCCCCAGTAGTGCCAGGAAGCTGGGTTCCTGGTTCTCTGCCTCTCTTCCCTCCCAGGACACGCAGGGGCTCAGCAGCATGGCTGTTACCCCTGTGAGCAATTCTGACTGTGCTTCCAGTTTCTACTCCCCAAACTCGCCCTCTGCTGACACCGAAAGGGGCCCTGAGTTCCAGGCGTGCTCACCAGCTCCCACACCTTCAAACACAACCGGCTCTTTCAGGTCCCTCGCTGAACAGGCAGAGGGTGACAGTCCCAAGCCTCCCTGGCCCTTGGTCCTGCCAGTTGAGTGGCCTGAGCGAGGGAGGCTGGGATCACACCGAGGCAGCTGCTGTTCACAGCTAAGCACGTGGTCACCGGCCCGCAGGTCCCCTGGGAAAACCCAGGTGCTGCCGGCCTCTCAGCCTGGGGGTGGCCAGGGGCCCTCCTCCAGGGCCTGCCTGGCCTGCGGCAGGTTCTGTCCCATGCCTCCCCAGCCACGGCCTTCTAGCAAAAGGCGTCCTCCCCATGGCCGTGGCCAGAGCGAAGGCAACCACGGTGCTGACGGAGGGGCAAGCGGGGACGAGGAAGGGGAGGAAAAGCTGGACGTGTGTCACTCTCAGGCCCCCAGCTCTCAGGGAGCGGTCTCGGGGGGAGCAGTCAGAGCCGCGAGAAGGGGCAGCCCCTGCCCAGGTCCCAGGCTCAGGAAGTTCCAGGGGCAGGATGCGCGTGGCGGGGGAGGCCCGGAGGAGCCAGAGGATGACGGCGGCGTGATGCTGGGCGCCCTGCCCCGAGCCTCCCCGGAAGCCGTGGTCCAGGCATGGCTGAGCAACATCCCGGAGGAGCCCATGAAATACGAGATGGTGGACGAGGGCGAGGACGTGGCTGGGCTGGGCCCGGAAGGCCCCGAGGTGGACCCAGTTGGCACATGTTCCCCAGATGACCTGGAAAGTTCAATTCAGGGCAGAGAGCCATCCCAGGAAGAGGCCACCAGTGAGAAAGCAGAACCAGAGCGAGTCCTCCCGGTGCCTGGCTGTGGCAGCCCCACATCGGGAGAGGGCCTTCCTGGCAGCAAAGTCTCAGAAGCCCCTACGGAGGCTGGCACAGGAAGAGGGGCCGCTGTGGACCGTGGGGTGGGTCAGCGCAGGCTTCCAAGCAGGGTCTCTGCCACTGCACAGATCATGAAGGCACTGAGGGGCTCCGAGCAGGGCCGGCCCAGCAGCCTCCCCGAAGTGTCCAGCTCAGAGGGCAGGAGGCTTGGCCGCTCGGCCCTGGCCCTCATCACCTGTCTCGCCAGGCTCCACTTCTTTGATGACGACCTTGGGTCTTCCGCTGGCAAAGTGAGGTTCATGGACTCTACCCGGTACCAGGAGCTCCTGAGCACCTTCCAGGCCTTGTGGCCGGGGAGTGGGCTCGGGCACAGGGACCTGGTCTCTGGCCTCCGGGAGCTCGGCTGGTGCCAGGCCCTGCCGGACCTCGGGCCGCACGCTGCAACCGAGGACCTCACACCAACGTCCTCCTCTGGCGTGGACGTCGGCAGCGGCTCGGCAGGCTCGGGGGAGGGCAGCGGACCCTGCGCTGTGGACTGTGTCCTGGCCCCTGAGAGGATGGAGCCGCCCTTAAGTGTCTCCTGCCAGAGGCCTGATTCCGGAGCCTCCGTTAACCCAGAGGTTCCGGGAAACCCTCAGCCGAGCGGTTCTGAGGCTTGTGCCGCCGGTGACGACGGGGGAGGGAGACACAGTGAGGAGCAGACACTGGGCAGTGACCCGGGCCGAGGAGCTGAAAACCTGATGAAAGAAGAGGGGGAACAGTTAGAGGAAATAAAAGAAGAAAAAGAACGAGCAGAACTGCAAGAAGAGGCTGTCAAAGGGCCTCCAGAAGAGGGAGGAGCCGTGGGAGGGGCGGGCTCTCAGGACGGGGCGGGGGTCCAGGAAGATGCCATCCTGCAGGAAAAGGAGGCAGGAGGCCTTGTCTCGGCCACGCTGAGCCCTCCAGGGAGTAGCGAGAGCCCGACAGAGCCCCCCAGGGGCCTCGGTGAGACGGACTCCGACGCCAGTGGGACTCAAAGTGGCCCCAAAGCTGAGCCCGCTTTGGAGACGTTGCCCAGAGCAGCAGAGACAAGCGGTGGGGGAACCCAGGCCAAGCTCCCCCAGGGGGCCGGCGAGAGGGGCACTTCCGCAGCCCGCCGAGGGTCTCTGGGACCTGAGCCCCTCTGGGTGTCCAGGCTGCTGAAGACGATGGAGAAGGCCTTTCTGGACCATCTGGCCAGTGCTACGGCTGAGCTCCGAGCCCGCTGGGGCCTGCAGAGCAACCACCTGCTGGACCAGATGGTGGCCGAGCTGCAGCAGGACGTGGGCCGGCGGCTCCAGGGCAGCACCGAGAGGGAGCTCCGCAAGATCCAGAACTGGGCGGCGGGCACAGCCCCGGGGCCGCCCAGGGAAGCCCTCCACTGGGAGGCGTCCCTGCAGACAGAGCAGCGCAGATGGCGCCTCCAGGGCCTGCACAACCTCTCAGCCTTCTCGGAGCAGATGCAAGGCCGGGGTCCCCCGTCCTTCTGCCTGGAGGACGTGCCAGCCTTCAGAGGGGCCCTGGGGACCCGACTCGGGGAGGAGACCGAGGGGGAAGAGTTCTGCCCCTGCGGGGCCTGCATGAGGAAGAAAGCGGTTCCCGCGTCCCCGAGGGACGCGGGGGCGGCCAGCATCGCACCCATCAGAGAGGCCTTCGACCTGCAGCAGATTCTGCAGAAGAGGAAAGTAGGGTGTGCCGATGGGGAGACAGCAGAGGCAGCTCCTGCCAAGAGAGGGATGGAGCCCCTTGGGAGGGACCTCTCGGAGGCAGGCACTGTCCAGGGATCAGGCCAGGGCCCTGGGACGGAGGAGAGGGACGGGGGTGAGGGCGGCCAGGCCCTCGGCAGAGAGGAAGGTCCCCAGAAAGCAGAGGAGGCAGCTGCTCAGGAGAGAGAAGGGAAAACAGAGCTCTGTGCAGGCAGCGACCCGGGGCAGGGCGTGGGGAAGGAGGAAGAAAACACGGACATGGGCTCTGGGGCTGAGGACACTCAGGAGAGGGACGCCTGGGGAGGAAGTGAGCACGGTGCAGGCGGACAGGGTGCTGGTGCCCGCCCCGCAGAGACCCAGGAGGCTGAAGAGGAGGAAGAGCCAGAGTCAGGAGGAAATCAAGGGGAGAGAGAAGGGGGCTCTCGGGCTGGACAGTCAGGTGAGGCTTCTGGAAACAGCAGCCCAGACCCGGAGGGGAGGTCCGTGCTGTCCCCAGCCCCAGAGGCAGACACCTCCTGCCAGAGGTCAGGCCTCTCCTCCTGCACATCGTCTCTGGAAACCTGCTCCCGGCTCTCTCAGAAAGGCTCTGAGGACGAGCCTGCAAACAGACACGCCAAGAGCACTGAAGATGAGTCCAAGGGCATCCCTGATCCAGAGAGAAACGTCACAGGCCTGCATCCAGAAAGCTCCACTTCTGAGCAAGAAAGGACCCCCTTGGGCTCAAGGAGTCCAGAGATAGAGACAGAGGAAGACCAGACTCCAGCGCGGGGAGCAGAGGAAGACCGGGCTCCGGAGCAGGAGGAAGGGGAAGACCGGGCTCCGGAGCAGGGGGAAGGGGAAGACCGGGCTCCGGAGCAGGGGGAAGGGGAAGACCGGGCTCCGGAGCAGCGGGCAGAGGAAGACCCTGACTTAGAAGCCGAAAAGGTACTGCAAAGTCTCACTTCCACAGAAACGAGTTTTAAAAACCTCCCCACGGACAGGACTGATGGCTTTGGCCAGGACGACTTAGATTTCTAGAGATCCAGCTGCGAGATGGTCCTGAGTCTGGAGCTTAATCCCCTGGAGATGCACAAAGGACACGGCAAAGATCAAGGACATGCCAAGGACACAGCCATCCCACGCTTCCTGGGTTCCGAATTCTGGGGCTTCCGAGACCCCCAAGGCCCATCTGCCCGCCGGGTGCGGGAGGGTCATCTCCCATCTGCCCCGTTGCCGGTGGCCCACTGCCCCTCCGCCTGCCTGCTGAGCCGAGGATGGACTGACTGGCGACGGTCTAGGAGGGCTTTTGCTTGTGTGTTTGGATTTTGCCAGCAAGGGTTTCCCTCGTTCTCCAGCCTATCGATCTCCAGCTATTTTTCTCCTTGGCTTGTCTTGGCACTGACCTCGCTCGACTTTGAAGTACTTTTTTTCTAGTCTTGACTATATTTGGTGACTCTGCAGATATGAACACTTGGGAAGAGAGGATAAATTCAGAGTCACTGGACAAAGTTTGTTTTCAGCCCCAAAGGCGAAGTGTCTTTCTTCAATTCACATTCTTTTTTTTTTGTAATGGAAAAAATCGAAAAAAGAAAGAAGGAACAATAGTCACTCACAATTCCATCCCTCAGGGATAGCTCGGGTCAGGTGTATTTCCTTTCCATTCTTTTCCTTTCCTTTTTTTTTTTTTCTGTCTTTCGTCCTTTTAGGGCTGCACCTACGGCATATGGAGGTTCCCAGGCTAGGGGTCTAACAGGAGCTGTAGCCACCGGCCTTCGCCACAGCCACAGCAACATGGGATCCGAGCCGCGTCTGCGACCTACACCACAGCTCACGGCAACGCCGGATCCTTAACCCACTGAGCGAGGCCAGGGATCGAACCCACAACCTCATGGTTCCTAGTCGGATTCGTTAACCACCGAGCCACGACGGGAACTCCCCCATTATTTTTCTAATTATTTGATAGTTGTACCATCCTTATAAACTTTTCTAACTTAATATTATAATTCCTCCTATTCAATCTCAAAATCTTCATAGCTCATTTTAAAATATTTGAATAATTTTTTAGTTACTGAATAATGTATTTTGAGACTATAAAATACTTTTTTAACCATATCCCTATTGTTGACCGTTTAGATGGTTTCCATTTTTTCGTATATATATATATATATATATATATATATATATATATATATATGTAGTTTTCCTCTGAACTGCAGGTGAATATCTTAAAGATTTTCAGGCACAGAATTACTGGGTCCAAGGATATAAACTGTTTTAAGGCTCTTGATATCTTGCTGCCAAATTGTTTTTTTAAAGGTCTGTACTAAATTGCATCACCTGACTCACCACATTCTCGTATGTGTTTGGTAGAGTCATTAAAAATGAGAAATCTGGAGTTCCCGTTGTGGCGCAGCAGAAATGAATCCGACTAGGAACCGTGAGGTTGAGAGTTCGATCCCTGGCCTTGTTCAGTGGGTTAAGGATCTGGCATTGCTATGAGCTGTGGTGTAGGTTGCAGACGTGGCTCGGATCTGGTGTTGCTGTGGCTGTGGTGTAGGCCAGCAGCTATAGCTCCGATAAGACCCCTAGCCTGGGGACCTCCATATGCCACAGGTGCGATCCTAAAATGACAAAATGACAAAAAAAAAATTGAGAAATCTTAGGGAGTGCCCTGTTGGCACAGTGGGTTAAGGATCCAGCATTGTCACTGCTGCGGAGTTGGTTTGATCCTTGGCCTGGGAAATTTTGCGTGCCTCGGGAGAGGCAAAAAAAAAGAGAGCGTGAGAGAGAGATCTTTTGCTAATTTTATGGACAAAAATAGTAACTTATTTTAACATGTTAGCTATATTAGATTTTTAATGAGATTAAACAGTTTTCTAGTTTTTTTAATAAAAGCTATTTGCATATAAATTATATGTGTATGTTTTTTGTCCATTTTTCAACTAGGACAGTCTGTACTGCAGAACAGGTGTTGTTCACTGGTTTTTTAAATGTCAATGTTAATAACAAAAAATAAATACATAAATTAACAATAGAAAACAAAGCAAACGGTATGTGTAAGCTGTGTCCTCATACCCAAGATCATCTGCTCTGCTCTGTTTCTGAGTGTTCTTAATAAAATTTGACATATTTTTAAAATTTACATGGAGGTGAGTCTTCAGAGTTTTCATATTGAAAATTCATATGAAATGATTATATGTATATGTGTACAATTGAATTAATTTGCTGTATACCAGAAACTAAGACAACACTGTAAATCAACTATACTTCAATTTTTTAAATAAATAAAATAAAAATTTTAAAGTATACAAAAATATGTATATATGCAAAAGTATATATACATGAGTATACATGTATATATAAGTTATACGTATGTGTGTGTGTGTGTATACTGGTATCTTAACCAGAGCCCCCAGTGAAGCAGACTGCATTGTGAGCTTCGTTTAGATATGGTGCTATGCGGGCTTGTCAGAGAACTTGTCACTATCAGCTGCAGGCTTATCCAGAGCTAGTCACTATTAGTTGACATGGAGCATCCACTGTGCACCTCTTCTGTGACTTGAGGTCCTCGGTCATTTCCTAAGAGATGTCCTAACCTCTTTGCTTTATCACCTGCTATCTCTCCAAATGACAGGGACAGCCGCCCCTCAGGCCTACTGAGACGGCACGCCCCTAAAGTGGCATGTCCATCTCTGGTCGAGAGAATGCAGTGGAAAGAGCGTGGGAATAAAGGCTTGGAATTGGATGACCAGGCTCAAGTCCCAGTCATACCACCTCAGTTTCAACATCTGTGAAATGGACCGAGTAATATTTTCCTCACTGCGTTGTTGAGAAGTAGATGCAATAACATATGAAACTCCCTTACGCGTGTGTTGGGAAAATATCAGTGTTTTAATCAGAACTAAGGTTTCAATGTCTATTATATGTCAGATATTGTATGAGACATACATGATCTCATTTGATCTCAGTATGTCTGTGAAGTGAGCAAGTTGACAGTCACCGCCATTTCACATATGAAGTAACCAAGATAAACTTGTCTAAGCTCGCACAGCTAGCTCATGGCAAAGTCAGGATTTAAACTCAGATATTTCCGACTTGAAAGTCCACAACCTTTTCCATTGTATCATGTTTTCTTCATTTGATTCAGGCCCCCTAAATAAGTCACTTACCTAAAGGTGATCAAAACTTTGAATGGGGAGTTCCCTTCGTGGCTCAGTGGTTAACAAATCCAACTAAGAACCATGAGGTTGTGGGTTCGATCCCTGGCCTCGCTTAGTGGGTTAAGGATCCGGCGTTGCCGTGAGCTGTGGTGTAGGTTGCAGACGCGGCTCGGATCCCGCGTTGCTGTGGCTGTGGCGAAGGCCGGCAGCTACAGCTCCTGTTGGACCCCCTAGCCTGGGAACCTCCATATGCCGCGGGTGCGGCTCTTCATAAAAGGCAAAAAGACAAAAAAAAAAAAACTTTGAATGGATTTACTGCAAAATAGTTAAGACTTACTAAATCAGGTGGGATTTCTGCTTCAACTGACTGCATCATGTCCATAGCAATGTTCTCCTTGGGTAGATGCTGGGAACTCAGGATATCCGGTTCTTTTAAAGCTAAGAGTTGAGGAGTTCCCATGATGGCACAGCGGAAACAGATCTGACTAGTATCCATGAGGATGCGGGTTCGATCCTGGGCCTCGCTCAGTGGGTCAGTGATCCGGTGTTGCCGTGAGTTGTGGTGCAGGTTGCAGTTGCGGCTCGGATCCCCTGTTGCTGTGGCGGTGGGGTAGGCCAGCGGCTACAGCTCTGATTCAACCCCCTAGGCTGGGAACTTCCATATGCCACATGTGTGGCCCTAAAAAGCAAAAAAAAAAGAAAATTTGCTGTTAATGGAAAACTGTGCTTTCTTCTGATTTGGAGGTGAAGTTTCAAGACCGTCAGCTAAGGTGGGGCTTTCGGTGTCTGTTTCCTACCCCTTCACTCTGTAGCGACCATCCTGCATGGCAGGGCACAGGCTTCGATATTTTCCAGGTGACAGGACACGCATCTTGAAAAAGTGAATCACTTAACTCTCGCTGCTGGCTACTGTGGCCACGCTGAGATCTGACACCAGGTTTTTCTCTGGCTCTGACTTCATATTCCCCTCTCCCCAAGCTGAGGGTGGCCCTGCAGAGCAACGCAACCAGCACCAGCCTCGTAACCCAGACCCTGCTCCCCTGCATGCCCGCCGCCCTCCCCTCACCAGCTTCCTGCACCTGAGCTGGACCCTGAGACCCAGGGGCTGCCTCCAGAGGGCTTTCTAAGATGTCCAGGTGGAAAGGAAGCTGTCCTTGGTCTGCAAACTCTCAGTACAAGCACAGCTTGGACGGGCACGTGTCCTGAGAGGTTTCCAAAGAAATCAGAGGCTGGCAAGTTTTTCCTTCACTTGAAGGAACACGGAAACTACCTAGAGATCATCACTAAAATGGACAATTCCTGGAGTTCCCTGCCGGCCCAGCATTGTCACTACTGTGGCTCGGATTCTACCCTTGGCCCGGGAACTTCCTCATGTTGCCGGTGAAGCCCTCCCCAAAAAATGGATGATTCCACTTGGGAAATTCTGATTCCGTGTGTCTGACGGGGGCCTGGGAATATGCATTTTAATAAGCCCCTAGCGGTGCATCCATGCAGGGTCCCCCCTCCACCCAAAGTTGCTTGGATTGTATGGCTGGAACAACCCACCAGGACTAGGGGTCCTCGGGGAGGCGGAGCAATTTTCACCAGCCCTGCCAGAGCCCAGGCCGCGTGCGCGCGCGCGCGCACACACACACACACACACACACACACACACGCACACACGTTTCCCTGCCCACCCTCAGTAGCCCTCCTTAGCTGGTCTCCTGGAGGGACAGTGTGGGTGAGGCAGAACCCACCTCTCTCTGTCCCCCTCTCCTGAGAGGCAATGAGGGCAGTTGAGGTGACTTCCTGCACAGGTCCCCAGAGGCACGAGGGCGCCCGGCTCTGGCCGTCTGTGGGACTTACCCGGGGCAGATGCACACCTGGGCTGTAGCACACACACACACACACACACACACACACACGTCCCGCTCACGCTCACTCACCTGCCAAGTGGCCCCAGCTTGGTTAAATGTTCAGACCCGGCTGGGGGCACTGTCACCACCCAAGGCACCCAGTTCGTTGATGAGAAGACCGACTGAAGCCCCCAGGGGTCGGGGAAGGCCCCGCCCCCACCGCTGCTGTCCCCCCACCCCCTCCCATCTCAACTCACTGCTGCCCCCAACCCCACGCAGAAATCCCTACTGGGGGCCAATTTTTCCAAACACTGGGGCCTAGTTTGGTCATTGTCTCCCGAGACAGTGGTGGCCCAGGGACCTAATGATGTCCCCGACCCAGGGAGAGTGTCACCTCCCCGTGCTCTTCACCAGCCCAGCACTGGGCCCCTCATCCTTGGTCCGAGCTCTGCACCCGAAATGCTGGCATCTCCTCGTGCTCTCCCCAGCGCTCGTCTCCCTCCGTCACCTCCCTGGAGGCCCTCACCTGTTCTTGCTGTCTCTGCTGCTCCTCTGTTCTGGTGACTCCCCACGACAAGCTTTGACCCCTAATTGCACTGCTGATGTGCTTCTGTGTAGTATGTCATCACTTTAATCTTTGTCACAACCCGGCAAGGTTGTCTTCTCACCACTTCAGAGGTGGGTTGCCCAACGACATGTGGCTGATAGACGCTGAAGCCACGATTTGAACCCAAACCTAACTCCCCCAGACCTGGGCTCCCTCTCCCACGCAGCCAGGCCCTGGGCCCCGGGCTCCCAGAGGCCCCTCCTTTCCCTCCCATTGGAGTCCCATGCCGTAGCCAGCAGGAGTGGCTGCCCCCCGCCCCCCGAGCTGCACCTCTGGCCTCCTTGCTGTCCTGCCCTTGGTCTTCCGGGCCTTCCAGGTTCACGTCTCGTCCTAGCCAGAGCCTCTGCACCCCAGGACCCAGTCTTCTCGACAGCATCCCGATTCCACCCCATCTCCCCCGCCACCGCTGGTCTGTTCCTGATCAAAAACAGGGAATGTGTGCTTTTCCAACTGCAGGCAGCCCGGGGAAAGCACTGAATGTTTTGTTTGTTAGCACGACTGGTGACACCGGTGATGTGTGGTGTGCAGCAGCCAGCATGAACGCCCTGCCACACTGGGGGCCAGTCCCTCCCAAGGGTGAGTGGTTGCACCCCAGATGCCACAGACATTACTGTTGCTGCACGTTAGCATAGGGACCCCAATTCAGGAACACAGTGGCTTCTCCAGAGGCACAGGCCTGGAGCAGACAAGCATCCTTCCACCGCGTGGCCTCCCAACATTCCAGGCTGACTCTGGAGCACCCTACCTACAGGCGAAGGGATGAACTGAGGGACCTCGGAACTCCAGCCTCATGCCAGTTCCGGGAAAGTGCAAAGCCGGGGTGCACTGCCTGCCGCGCGCCATGGATGGAGGATGAGTAGTGACTCATTTTCCTGGAAAAGGCTGAGCCCTGCTGCATCCTATTTTGCTCTAACACAGCACAGTGAGCTTCTCTTTGCCGTTGAGGGACAGGCCCCGACAGGACAGGCAGCTCCAGAAAAGACCCAGGGGTCAAGAGAAGTCTTTGGCAAGGTCTTCTCTTCCTCTGTTCCGCCATCCAGGAGCAATGGTCTCCCTTCCCCACGTCTTTGACCTCGAGCGTCCCAAGCACACCTGACCTTCCCAAATGCGTGTCAGAATCAGAGCCACAAGTTCTGAACATAAGTGATGAGGGTGAGGAGAGGAAACATCTGCAGGATAACCCGGCCTATTCCCTCCCGGGTCCGGGGCTCTTCGGCTCGGCTATGAAGTTGGCCTTAGAGATGGAGATTACAACTTACGCCGAGAGGTTCCCTGCAGTCACGTCACGACAGCAAAGCCTCATCGTTTCATTGTGATAGGATTCCTTCGAATCACATGGACCTGCATTTCAGGGCATGCTACACACCACGACCGCTGACACTTTTGTACAACGAGCAGCTGTTCCGTGTCAGCTGCTGAGGATACAGAGATGAAGCACCGCCCCCATGAGCCGCACTCCCGGACCTGCTGTGGTCCTTTCCTGGGGTCAGCGGTCAGTGGTGCTGCTCTCCTGGTGGACAAGCGACATAGCAGAGCAGTGTTCCTGCTCGTGTGCCCACCCATGGCAGCAACAGCAGGAAACCCAGATGGTGGCTGAGGAAACTGGGAGATGGTGTGGAGGTGGCCCCAGCAGCAACCAAACAGCAAAAAGTCCAGTGTGTGTACATGCCCCCTTTTTTTTTTTTTCAGGGCCGCTGGAGGTTCCCAGGCCAGGGGTCAAATTGGAGCTGAAGCTGCTGGCCATGCCACAGCCACAGCCACGGCAACACAGGATCCGAGCCACGTCTGTGCCCTTCACCACAGCTCATAGCAACACCAGATCACTGACCCACTGACCGAGGCCAGGGCTTGAACCCGCATCCTCATGGATAATAATCAGATTTGTTTCCACTGAGCCATGACAGGAGCTCCCCGTACAAACATTTTTATATAGCCCTTACCTAAACTTGTATGAATTAACTGGAATTCACCCTTCTTTTCCTCCATTCCAATTGCACACCCAGGAAAAACATCCTGTAAAAAGAAGGAAGGGGCAGAGGGTAGGAAGGTAGGAGAAAGAAAGAAAGAATAAAATATAAGCACTGTTACTCCAAACTTCAACTTAGATTTACCTAGACTCTTTAGCAAAGAGGCCAGGGATCGAACCTGTGTCCTCATGGATGTTAGTCTGATTCGTTAACCGCTGAGCCACCATGGGAACTCCGGTGGGAGTTGTTTTGAGAGGAACAGTGGCGGTCTGCGTCTTCTCCAGGCAGAAAAGATGGGAGCCGGGATGTGGCACATTGGTCTCGAGCAGAGGCTGGGGGTCGGGAGCCTGTCAGATGGGGGTGACGGAAGTCAGGAGAATCCAGAGTCAGGTGGTGTCTGCGGGTAGTGGATGGAGGGCAGGAAGGAAACCGAGAGTTCCAGAAATGCTGCCTCGGTGACCAGTGGGCTCTGATGACGCCCAGGCCAGTGACCTGGTAGACACTAGTTCCGGCAGGAGAAGTGTTTTCTTAGACTGGAGGAGGGTGGGGATGGGGAGCTTGGGACCTCCTCAGGGACTTCCTAAGAAGGAGAGTGGGGCTCTGGCCAGTGGGAGGGCTCAGGGAGGGTGGCCCTGGCTCCAAGTCCCAACCAGCCACCAGGTCCCCAAAACAGATACTCAGGAAGGGGTGACTGAGAATCTAAGAGAGGTGAGGGCTGCTGTGGGGAGGGGGGGTGCTCGATGAGGCAGAGGGAAGGCAGGACTCCTGGGACCCCTGGGCTCCTGGGGAGGGCGTTCAGGCCGCCACGGGGGGCATGGGCTGCTCCAGTCTGTGTTCCCACCTGAAGCCGTGCACTGAGAAGGTCAAGGTGGCCCTTCCTCTCTGCACTTGGTCCCTGGAAGTGGCTCTGTCCCTGACCAGCAGCAGCGTGACCTGGAGCACTGGAGAGTCATTCTTGGAAGTCCCCAAAGCGTCCAGACCTCCCCTCCAGCTCCGGGAGCCGAAGATTCAGCCACGACAAAGGAGCCAGAAGGAGAAGTGATGACTTCCCGTCTTAGGCAGAGCCACTCGGCTTTGGGGACCGTGACAGGTGGTGTCTGCGGGTAGTGGATGAACCGGGGGAAGGGCACTGCTGTGTTCAGAGTCTCTGTGTCCTAGAAGCCAGAAAGAGACTTTGGGACCTGGAGGACCTACCCCCCTGCTCGTCCCAGGCTCTGCCGTTTACACCTCTGTCGCTGGAGCCCTAAGAGCACAGAGGTTCAGAGAGGGCTCGCCCCTGGCCTGAGGTCACACAGCAAGTCAGCACAGAGCCAGGCCTGGCAGCTGGTCTCCCGGATTCGCTGGCCTGAGTTGGCTCCACAGCCCGGGAGCCCCCTGGCTGTCCGCGTGGGCGGAGAGCCGTGCAGGGAGGGCGTCATGGCAGCCTAATTAGAAGCTGTAGAGGAGCCAGAACACGGGGGGCCGTGCTCGCAGATTGGCCCCCCCTCCATGGATCACAGGCGTGCCAAGGACGTAATAAATAATCTGCCCAAAGGTTTTAAAGGTAAAAATCAGCAAACCATTAATAACGTCCAGGGCACCATACATCACGCTGAAATCTTCCCATTACGCATTTTCTAGGCTGTTTTCTCCCCCTCCCTCCCCTTCCGGTGGATTCTGTTGCACCTCTGAAGCCCCTCCCCCGAAGCCCGCGGGGCCAGAAAGGAGGGGCACGTGACCTTCCTTATCAGGATTCACCACTCCGGGCCCTCCGCAGGCAGGCCTGTGGACCGGACGGCTGGGCAGCCCTTCCTTGGGGTCCCTTGTTTCTGTGTTTCTGCTCCACTTATTCTTCCTTTTAACAGAAGGGGTGGAGCTCACCTACCCCCAGCTCTACGTAGAAATAACTCTTTGCCCTCTCTCTCTGAAAGGCCAAGGAGGCTTAATTAATTGATGCGACGGGATCATTTTTAAATAAGAAAAGTGCTGACCACGCGCTTTCCAAGCCCTGATGTCCTAAGCTCTGTGGGAGGTGGCAGGGAGCTGGGGGGGAGGGTGGCCAGGCGCCAAGATTTGGGTGCTTTGGACCTGATTTATAATTTGGGGGTTACCTGTGGTATCGGGAGCTGGAAGGAGGTAAATTCGGAAGAAAGAAGCTGGGCGGGCAGCCTGATGGCCTGTGACGGGGGAGGCACGGGGTGTGGTCACAACGTGCTGGAGAGAGTCGGACAACGCGTCCAGCATTGGCTGTGTCACCTCCACTTGGCCTCAGCCTCCTTGGCTGAATTAGAACAGGTGGCCCTCGGCAGTGGCCGCATGCTGCCCTCTGTGAGTTCTTTGAATGGCCTGGGGGTTGAGTGGTCCCCAGAACTGCCACAGCGAGATGGATTCCTGGATGTAGGATGTACATGGGAAACAGAAGAGGATGTGGCTCCTTGTTGCCTCCTGGGAAGGTCCCCCCGGGGTGGGGGGACCACTGGAGGGTGGGGTGCTCTCGGGCTGCGTGGGGAAGGGGCTCCTGCCTGGCTCTTTGGTCATGAGCTGCGCTGACCTGGTGACTTTAGAGCAGCGCCCTTCCTCCTCTGGGGCCACGTCTTCATCTGCCAAGTCCCTGGAGACCCTCCCAGCTCTGAGCTGCTAGGCGAGGGCGGGGGCGGGGCCCTTGCTGGTCCTTCTGCAAAGCTCTGGAGCAGTGGGGGCTGGGGACAGTGGGCCGCCCGCCTCGGCCGTTTTGGACCTTGGCCGAGACACACAGCTCTCACCGGCTCAGAGGTCTGCTCCCGTCCCCCTCGGTCTCACAAAGTGGACAGTAGGAATCCGCCAGACCCCCGCCCCCCGGCCACCGTGAGGGGCGTGTTTCACAGGACACAGCCTGGTTGCTTAGAACGTTGCCCAGAATGGCCCAATGAAGCAGTAAGGCAAGGTCTGCTGCACCTGTTGGATGGATGGGGACACTGAGACGGGCCGGTGAATAGGAGGATGGAGAAATCCTCCAGTAAAAGGCCCCTTGTGGAGAGAAGCTCAGGGTGGGACGGCCAGGAGCGGGGTTTGAGGGGCTCAGGAGATGGATGGCTGTTAGGCCAAGACGGCCCCTCCCGTGAAGGACATGAAGCCGCTTTCCCTAGAATATCTCGAGGTTTTGGTACAAACCATGAACCCTGAGAGCTGCTCTCAGCTGGAATCACATTTTCCAAGACAGATTCCCTAGGTCTGGGAGTAACACTCCAAGCCGATTCTAGGGGTGACTTGAGGCTGGGCCCCAGCAGTCAGAAAGGAGGCTTGGCCCCATGACTGGCCCCTCCCGGTCCCTGCGGGCACTCCTGCAGGAACGGCAGCCCCTGCCGCTGATGGGACTTCCCGGAACAGACCATTTCAGCCAGCTGTGTCCCAAGGGGTGCCGCGAGGCCCCCGGGGTCACATGGGTAGATCCTGTTGGCAGGACCCTCTGTCAAGCCTTTGTGTCTGCAGTTTGCCCATCTGCCGCACCCTATTTATCAACTGTGTGGTCTGGGCAAGTTAAAATGTCTCTGAATCTCAGTTTACCCATCTATCAAATGGGTCTAGTGCCCACATGTGAAGTAGCTAGGAGAATTAAGTGGTGTGATAACTGTGGGTGTGCCATAGTGAGTATTTAATAAATGAGTTATTCTTGGGACAGGCTGGAACTTAGCTGTTTTAGGAGGGTACAGAAGCCTACTGGGGTTCAGCTGGAGGAGAGAAAGCTGGAGAAGTTTTCACAAAAGAAAGAGCATTTGATCAAGCACTTTGACAAAAGAGCAGGGCTTGGGTGGGAGGAGTTAGGAGCTGGGCCGAGGGCGTCTCACCCAGGGGAGGGGACAGAACAGTCAAAAGCCTGGAGGGAGATTCCTCACAGGGTCCAGCTTGGCCATCACAGGCCTGTGGTGGAGGGCTTGGCATGGGGGCCTGGATCCTCAGCTCCGAAAGGCCTGGTCCATCAGTCACCCCAGGCTGAGCCCTGCTGCCGAGGCACTGGCTCAGATGATGGAATGCACTTTGCCTGCCAGCCGTCCCAAGAGACCCTGGCCCTCCTCGGTTCCCATCACCGTGACAGACCCCTGGCCCCCTCTCAGGCCTTGATGGATGGCCCCCACGCTGCATTTCATACATCTCCGTCTTCTCCGGGAGCTGTGACACAAGTAATTGGTGTCACCTCTGTTGACTGCATGCCAAGTGCTAACAAAACAGTCCCTAACAGGGCGCTCCGGGGCGCTGCCCTTGATTGTGCGGGTGAGGGAACAGCGGGGGACTGACCCAGCGTGGCCCCGAGCTCTCAGAGGTGACCCAGGGAGAGACAGCGGGCTCCGCGACCAGTGGGGGCCAGTGGAAGGTGTCCCAGCCCCAACCTGGACGACGTGCTGGGGTAGCACAGTGTTTGGGATCCACGTTCGCCCCCAAGGCTGCACCGGCGGCTGACACACAGCTCTCGGGTCACTGCCATCCGCACACTCCTGGGTGGCAGGTGGAGGGCGCGACAGGACTCCGAAGGAGGGGCCCTGCCTCCCTCCTCCCGGCGAAGATTCCGCCCTTCACCCACACAGGTGACATGAGTCTCACCTATAAATACAGGTGTTGGCGCGGGGAGGGGTTGGGGGCTGAGCTGAGGTGGGAAAAAGCCAGGTTAGCTGCTCATGACCGGGCGGACCTTGCATCGGGCCAGGCCCAGTCCGGCAGCACGCCGAGGCCTCGGCCTTTCTCACCTCCAGGGCAGAGAGGGGGAGGGGCCTCCCAAAGGTGTCATCCTTAGGGTGCAGCCCCACCCAGGCGCGTGGCTCAGCAGAACACCCTCGCCAGGGTTTGACCCAGAGAGGCTGGGCTGGTGGGGGGGGCTACGGGGGTGGGGGGGCATCTGCCCACCTCTCTCCATTGTCTAGAACCTGCCCTTTAGAATGTTGCCTTAAAATTCAGTTAAAATAGCAGGCGGCAGGTGCCCGGGCCACATCAGCGGCCTCCTTGAGGGCCTTTCACGACTGGCCCCCGCCCCGCCCTGGGAGGAGCGTCTGGGACACAGGGTACCTGGGCCCGGGACGCTTCTAGGGCCCTGCTCTGTGTTCTCTCTGTGAGGACTTTGGAAAGGCTTGGCCTTTGGTTTTAGTATGAGAAATAACATTTCGGTTGGTTTTGTTTGGTTTTTGTTCCTCCCCAACAACTTGTGACCCGAGGTGTTTCTCCTTCGTGGCGGCATCTGTGTCCTTCGGCTGCGTGGGGACGTCACAGCAAGCACTGCTGGGCCCTCCCCGTCTCTCCTGGCTCCATTTTTTCTTTTGTTTTTTCTTTTTTTGGCTGCTCCTGCAGTATGTGGAATTTCCCGGGACAGGGATCGAACCCGCACCACAGCAGTGACAAAACTGGGTCCTTAACCCACTGATCCACCAGGGAACTCCCTATCCTGACTCCACGGAACCTCCTTGCCCTTACTTTCTTTCTCCTTCACCTTTCTTATTTCCTTTTATCCTGTTATGTTGTCTGTTTCTTACAGGTTGTTGTAAGTCCTTCTCAGTGTAAGGCGGGGCTGAGCAGTGAATAAACAGACTCAGGACCCGCGGTCTGGATTTAGGAAAGAAGCAGACATTCCTCCAGGCTCATCATTCATCCGGGCCGCACCCGCTGTGGCTCCAGTTCCGACCTGGGGAGACGTGGGTTTTACTGTCTGCTCCCGTCGCTCCACATAGACGAAAGTGGGCCATAGACCAAGTGACGATGGCACCCGGGGCCGCCTCGGCGGTCGCTCCTGGCTACGGGCAGAGGCAGCCCCTCTCAGGAAGGCCCGCGCAGCACCCGCAGGCTCTCATCCGCAGAGGTAGCTCAAGCTCGGCCAAGCCTCAAGGTATTTGTCTATCTGCCGCCCCATGGCTGGTCTTCCTGTCATTTTTGGCAGGCCTGCCCGGGCGTCCTGCCTGTGCACGGGGTGGTGTTGATGGGTGTGGGACGGACCAGAGAGCGAGTTAGAAGTCAAGGGCCTCCTGGGGTCAACGTCGAGGTCATCCCAGGAGCCGCTCTCCCCCTCCCAGCTGCATGACGCTGGCTCTGCAGCCCAGGAAAGCGTGGAAGTTCCCTTCCTGGGTTAATGGTTTCCGTCTGTGCCTGCCCCACCCCCAGAGACGGAGGGGTCTCTTGGGTGCAGGAGGGCAGAAGGGATGGCAAGGCTGCACCCCCAACCCCCCAGCTCCTTCCCAGGGCTCTGGGCTCCCCCCCACCAGCCCAGCCACGCAGCAGTCTCCAGCCTGGCCCCTGGGACCTGCAGATCCTTCCTCCATCCCGCCTGGCCTGGGAGAGTCCCCGCGGCTGGTGCATTGTCCCACTCCTACCACTTTTCCTCTGCTGCATTGTTCCTGTTATCAGCATCCTACATGCCGCAGCGGCTGCACAGGAAAGCTTGGCTGCTGCTGAGGCTGCGGCTGGGGCCGGCCGCCGGGGCCCAGGTGTCTTGCTGGCGGGGCTGCCTGTGCAGCCCTTCTCCCGGGCTTGTCCTGGAGCGTGTGGGGGGTTGCCTGGCATGTGGCCGTGCTCTCTTTGGGGTGATTTGCTCCTCGGTGCTTGGGAGGAGGGGTGGGGGACTCTGAGCCCAGCCCCCCTTTCCTGCTCTGCTATCTGGAGGCTCACGCAGCCTCTCCAGTCTCTCCATCAAGGCCAATGCCCCGCCCAGTCAGAATCTCCATGTCTCAGTTTCCTTCTCTTTAGGTGCAGGCCTGCCTGTTTCAGTGACGGGACCAAATAAAGCTGAGGAAACGAAAGTGTGTCGAGTGAGCGGTTTAGATGAGAGTAGGCCTAATAAAGCAGATCCTATCCAGAGTTTAGGGGAAGGAAGTAGGAATCCTGCTTTTGGTCTACACTGGGCTAGAACACTCCAGGCATCTCAGGAGAGAAAGGAAACCCAATTTAATCTGAATTTCAGATAAAGAATGATTTGTAAAATATAAATATGTCCCGTGCGATATTTGGGACATACTTATACTAAAAGATTATGCTTTGTGTATCTGAAATTCAAGCTGAATTGAGCGTCCTGTGTTTTATCTGGCACCTCCACATTAGACTGCTTTTGGGGTCCAGAATACAGCAGGGAGGTCTTTGGGAATAGGGAGGCGGGGGACCGTCCTGGATTTTCTCAGTCCCTAGTCTTTCTCTGGAACACCTTTTGCAGAATCATCTAGGAGACCTTTCGCTGGATGTGGCTCTCCAGGGCTCGGGGACGCCCCGAGTCTGTTGAAGCCCCCAGAACAGCCCAGACCAGACATCCGGGCCTAGGGCTCTTTTCAGTCTCCTCTGGTGGAGCCACCTCATCTGAGGATGTGGGTACAAAACTGGGAATCCGGCCTGGGAATCTGAAGGGACCAAGGAAAGGGCCTGGGCAGCACAGCCAACTTGGTTCCCACCAGCAGGGACACCTCGCCCTCTGCTGGCCAGTGCTGGTATGACAAGGAGCCTCCTCCAGGGCTGGGAGAATTACCAGACAAGCCCCATTCTCTGTTTATCTTCCACTCTTCTTTATCTGCGCTGTTAGACTTGGAATTGTGGCTTTCCTGTGAAGAAAGATTCACCATCATGAGTCTTTGTTGTTGAAAGACCCCATTTATTTCACACTAGCCAAGCAGGAACTTGGAGAAAAGATTTCAAGTTCCCTAATTTTGCCTTCCAGAAGAAGTGGAGTCAGAAACTTGTAGAAACAAAAAAAATCCTCAAGAGTCTGTGAGGTATAGATAGAGTCATTAATAGCAGTGGGAGCAACAGGACGGGGTGACCACACTGAAGAGCCTCCCAGCTTCACCCAACCCCGCTCGCCACAGCACTTTGGACACCGTTAATTCCTTCACTGTACTAGGAACACAAGTCTAAAGTCTCTGGCTTGTATGTCCGCTCTTTGCTGTTCCCTTCAATTGACATGGATATTTAATGCTTCCTTTGATCCCCTGTTTTAGCTCAAGACACTTCCAAGTGACCAGAAATTTCTACACAGTATTCAACAAGCCAGTAACACAGTTCCTGCAGATACGAGCCAGTGAGTGTCATGAGAAGGATCTGTTAACCCCAGCCAGGGAGTACTTTCACTTCAGGTACTGAGTACAGGACAATGTAGATACTTATTCATCGTCAAGGTATTTATAATCCAATTGAGAAAGTGACATCTTTATAATTATGAGCTAATAACAGCTGTAAGAATTTATGACATATGACCCAGGTTTTGTGAGGACCTTAACAATTTGGGGGCTTCTTCAAAAACAGAACAGAAGATTGCAAGTGCATGGGAGTTCCTGTCACGGCTCAGCAGTAACGAACCTGATTAGTATCCATGAGGATGCAGGTTCAATCTCTGGCTCCGCTCAGTGGGTCAGGGGTCCGGCATTGCCGTGAGCTAAGGTGTAGGTCGCAGACACAGCAGGGATCCCGAGTTGCTCTGGCTGTGGCGTAGGCCGGCAGCTGTAGCCTCGATTTCACCCCTAGCTTGGGAACTTCTATGTGCTGTGGGTGTGGCCCTAAAAAGTAAAACAAACAAACAAACAAACAAACAAAAAACAGAAGAAGATTGTAATTGTGTAAGTGGACTCATAAATGAGAAAATTAATGAACAAATTGCATACTTTAATAGACTTTTTTTAGAGCCATTCTAGATTCACAGCAGAATAGAGAAGAAAGTACAAGGATTTCCCATGTATCCTCTGTCCCCGCACGTGCTTACCCTCCCTCACCATCAACACGCCCCGCCGCGGTGGTACATTTGTTACAACTGGTGAACCTCTGTGACACATCGTAATCATCACAGGTGACGCTGGGGCTCAGTCTTGATGTACCTTCTGTGGGTTTAGACAACTGCACAGTGACATGTATCCATCATTAGTGTCATAGAGTAGTTTCACTGCCCTAAAATCCTCTGTGCTTCACCTGTTCATCCGTCCCTTCCCCGGCCTCTGATGACCGCTGATCTTTTTAAGTTCTTCATAGTTTTGCCCAAGGAGCGAACTTTGAAAAGATGGAAAACACAATTCTCAGGAAACCAGAACAGTAGCAGGCAAGCTTTCAGCGCTGCATATTTGTGTGTCCTCTGCTTGGGACATAACTCCAGTGCTGGGAGCCCTCAGACATGTCTCCACTCAGGCACGACCTCTGGACTTGCATCTTCATCTCGTGGCATGTGCCTGGAAGCCTTTTCTACACCAGGACAGCTGGCCATGTTTAACTGCACCGAAGCAACTTGAGTCTGTGTGTGTGTGTGTGTGTGTGTGTGTGTGTGTGTGTGTGGTGGCGGCGGCTAGTATGATGGAGGGAAAGTCAGAGTGGAAACAAACAACAGTCTTGAGCAATCTGCGATTAGAATAGCTGACTCTGGCAAACTTCACACACACATATGCCGTTTGGATCTAGGTGGCTTGGGCACTTGCTAGCCATGAGGGGCCTGGAGGCTTAACCTTTATTGGCTCCAAGGTAAACCTCCCACTGTGTATAGACCAAGGCCAAATCTCAAAACAAATAAAGTCAAGGTCGTCCACAAACCTGGCTAACACTTTGAGAATAACACTGGGGCATCTGGTTATTTTCAGTGTTTAAAGTGTCCTGAAGGCATTTTTCTAAGAGTGATTTTGATTTTTGCCTGTATTCTGTAGGAACCAGGCTCCTAACCGATAAGCCCAAGAGATAATCAAATGATCCTTATTAACCGTTTAGGTTAAACTTAATCCGCAACGTTCCAATTAGTCCCGATCTTTGCTGTCCCATCCCCACCCTGTGTCCCACCCCAGGGATGTCACCATGGTGGTGAATGCTGGGCAGACGAGAATAATAGAGGGAAGGCATCTCGGGGAAGCAATTCATTCTCCAGCAATATGAACACGAGGTTCAAAGTCAGTGGAAGAGAACAAGAGGAAATGGAACACAATGGGCGCAGGTTGGTTAAAGGGCTTCTCGACAAGGAGGACGGCTTCAGGGGGACTGAGTCCTGAGTGAGACAAGGAGCTCTTTGTGAACTTACGACCTTCTCCTCTACTGGGCTGGTTTGGACATGGTTTGGAGGAGACAGGAGAGACAGCTCGATGACCACTCTCAGGGCATCAGAACTTTTTCTCTTGGCCAAGGCTTGTGCTTGGATTTTAGGCAAACAGCGCCCTCTGCTGACAAAGAGCTTTCCTGACAGCTCACGGGGCAATGGGAGGCTCTGGGTCTCCGGGGTAGCGCCAGCTGGGGAGTGGACAAGGAGAGAAGGAGGCTGTGATCCATAAGACACCAAGAGCCTTCAAAGAGGTTTTGCTCTCAGATTTAGATTCAAGTATGGGACTGCGTGGCCCTTAGAACTCCATCAGTACCAAGATATAAGAATATTCATGTTTGGAGTTCCCGTTGTGGCTGGGTGGTTAACAAACTTGACTAGTATCCATGAGGACACAGGTTCGATCCCTGGCCTTGCTCAGTGGGCTAAGGAGCTGGTGTTGCAGTGAGCTGTGGTGTGAGTTGCAGACGCAGTTCAGATCCCATGTGTCTGTGGCTGTGGTGTAGGCTGACAGTTGCAACTCCGATTTGACCCCTAGTCTGGGAACCTCCGTATGCGGCCCTAAAAAGACCAAAATAAAAAAAAAAAAAAGAGAGAGAGAGAGAGAATATTCACATTTGAGCAATTTGCAAAACCCAAATCTTCTACCTCTTTGGATCTGTGGGGGGTGGCTGGTGTTTTTATTTTACCAGATCAGTTCTTTGCAAGTAGCAAGGAAGACTTTTGTAAATTCTACCCACCCTCCCACCCCCAGCGCTCCAATTTTACTTAATTTAAGAGAAGTCAAGACCATTGACCCCTGTGTTTGATGTAACTTGAACTATCTTCCCCAGGAAACTTGAACTTTCTTCCAAAGACATTTGGAGGGGGCAGTGTGCACCATGATATGGAATAACGCGGGCGCAGCCATTTGAGAGGAAGTCTCGGGTCCACAGGCTCTGGCACCTTGGCTTGCTAGGGGTGGGGCCCCCAATTCCCTCTCCCTGGGCTTTGACGGGGTTGCTCACTCTCCCTGCTGCCCCTCCCTGGGGGCCGGGGTGGGGGGGTGGGATCACCAGCCTCCCCTGATGCTTTTCCATGGACCGGCTGCTTGACCCCAGGCTCTTGGCCTGACTTTCTCATCCTCACTCTCATCTCCTATCAGGCGAAGACATGGATGAACTCGATAATGTCGACAGTATCTGGCAGCCCCTCTGGACCCCACAACCCCATCTCTCTCTCCCTTAAGCTGCCTCCGGGCCCCTTCTGGGGAGATCGGTTGGACCCTGAAGCCAAGAAAGGGTCCCGGCAGGGTTTGTTTAAGGCAGAGCCTCCCAGGCACCTCCCGGCGCTCATGCAGCCTGCGCTTTAACATTTGAATCCAGGATCCACCTAGCCCTTCCCAGGAGGAGAAGGAACGACTCGAGGGAAAACTGTCCCACTCCGTGGAGGGGAGGCCCACGGTGCGCACACGTGCTTCCCCCCCGGGGATCCCTTGACAGGTTAGTTCACCGGTTACATCGGTTACATCAGGCAAAATGCTTCCAGTCCTCTGTGTTTATCTCTTCAAGGTTTACAGATAACCGGGAGACCCAACCTGAAGGGACCCAGGATTGTTCTCCAGCTAGAACTGCATCCCAAGGGACTGTGAGCTCACAGAGTCCTTGCCAGTTCAAGGTGGCACTGACCCCACCAGGAACTTGGCTGAAGAGCTCTGTGCCCTCCGGAGCTCCTGGCCAAGCTCTAAACACACGATTCTCTGCTGTGCCAAGTCTCTGCTGCGAAGCAGGCAGGTCTCCATGGAGACATCAGGCTCCATCGGATTTTTTCCCTCTCTGCTCCTTGGCAGCAGAGGACGGGAGGGGAAACTGATAAAATCCAAGATGAATCCCTAGTACTTAACTGGGTGCCTAGAGGGGTTCTTGAAAATTCCCGTGGGCGTGGGAACCATCTCAGAAGATGATAAATAGTAGTGACAGACAGCAGCAGGGCCTGGGGCCTTGCTTTGATCTTCCATTTCCTCTACAGGGGTCTGGGCGCCTGGGTCAACGTTGACTTGAGCGTTTGTTCTACTGTTTGTGCCTCACTATGAAAACACAGACGCCAACTTCCTTCAGAGCGCAAGGCACCAGGAGGACCAGGAGGAAACTCTCCGGGGACAAGGTCCTGCTTCTCCCCTCCCCCTCCCCACCATCTCCAGTCAGTTTATGCCTGGGGAATCTTGGCACCCTGATCTGTGTTGAGGTCCAGGTGGGGAACTTGGAAAGTGAAAAGCCAAGCTTAGCATCCTGTGCACGCACGCGAGCACGCGCACGCAGCCACACACACACACACACACACACACACACACATCCCACTCTGACTGTAAATACAGGATTTGGCCTGTAACAGAAACAATAAGAGCTGGATTCAATGAGGTTCCCCCTGCAAATGGAGTGTTTAGGGTTTTGTTGGGATTCTATTGTGTAGATGGGAGTTTCTTAACACAGTAAGACAGCAAGCAGCTTCCTGTTATGGAAACAGCCAAACCCTGACATTCAGAAAGTCAATCTATACAGCAACTGGATAAACAACCCAGATAATGATCAGCCATCATCGGCACAATAGCCAAAATGGGATTGCTTGGAGAAAAGAGGCTGGCGCCGACCCAAGCAATACACACGAACACAAGCCATCTCCCGCTGAAAGAGCCCTATTCACCGTGCCCTGGGCTTGTGCACGGACAGACCCAATGCTATTTATAGGCTGCTCTCCAAGAGCCGGGTGGCTGGCGCCTCGAGGGACCCTCTGAAGGCCTGCCTGGGTGCTACCCCAGCACGGGTGTCCCCTGTCTCTGCTGGCACTGAGACAGTGTCTGCTCCTGTCCTGTCACTCGTGGGAGTGAGGGTGTCCAAGCCTGTGCTCGAACCCGAGTCTTCATTCACCTGTCTGTAAACGGGGCCATTTCAGCAATGCGTTCAGACTTCTCTGTCTCCTCCGGAGGCCGCACAAGGACCTTCTTGTTACAGAAGAAGGGGCAGCAGAGACGGCTGCTCTGAACTATCTGAGCAGCACTGGAGTTCCCGCTGAGGCACAACCAGATCACCAGCATTTCTGAAGCCCTGGGACACAGGTTCAGTCCTGGGCCGGACACAGCAGCTTAAGGATCCAGCATTGCTGCAGCTGGGGTGTAGGTGGCAACTGCAGTTTGGATCTGATCCCTGGTCCAGGAACTTCCATATGCTTTGGGGTGGCAAAAAAGAAACAAGAGAAATAAGTGAGCACGGGGCTCAGCCCTGTAAGCTATTGCCCGCCGGGTACAGTGATAGCCATCTGCCGCCCGCCTCCACTGTCGCTGCGAAGACACTCCCCCTCAGTCTTTACACTACACATGTCTGACCAGTCACCTGCCCTGGGTGTCATCAGACTAACACAGGGAAGGACCGGTCCTCTGACTAGGAGGGCTGGTGGTCACCCAGTGTCCTGACCTGGAAGGCCCTGGAAGGCCTTGCTGACCCTGCATTTTTTATAGCCAACTTCTTTCTGAAGGGACGTGTCCCCCAGACGACTCCATTCCTTGGGTTAAAAGAAAAGTTGGGGTGCACCATGAGTGGGGACACTGTATCAGGGGAGCCCCCGTCTGTGTGGACGTGGCCTGGGAGGGAGACCTGGGGCCATCATAGTACCCATGGCTTTTTCCTGTGCCCCCGTCTCATTATCTGGAAACAGAGAGCTGCTCAGACAGGCCTGGAGGTCAGAAAGTGGCGTGGGGCACTGCCAGGGCCTGGGGTGGACACTCCAGTGTCCAGAGGGACAGGGAGGCCTAGCCTGAGGTGACAGGGACTCTTAGAATTACTTAGCGGGACAGAGGGATGGACAAAAATGAATCAATTTCTTGCCTGTAGCATTAGATTCTGAGATCTGAGAGCAAAGGAATTACTTTGGGAGTTTTTTTTCTCCTTCTCCTTCTTCTTCTTAGGGCTGCACACACGGCACATGGAAGTTCTCAGGCTTGGGGTCTAATTAGAGCTGCAGGTGCCAGCCTACACCACAACCACAGCAATGCCAGATCCAAACCGCATTCACCACAGCTCACGGCGGTGCCAGATCCTTCACCCACCGAGTGAGGCCAGGGATCAAACCTGCCTCCTCACTGATACTTGTTGGGTTTGTAACTCGCTGAGCCAAGATGGGAACTCCACATTTAGAGTCTTTGAAGGGCAGTTATTTACTTTTCAGAGCTGGCAGGGAGCGTAGATCATTCCAGGCTGAAAACAGGAGCTCAGAGAGAGGAAGTGTCTTGGCCGAGGCCATGCACAGGTAGGAGGGGCAGGGCTGGGGTGAGAGCCCGGGATTCCCAATCCGGTCCTGTTTCCACCACATGCCAAGGAGACAGCTTCCAGCCTGAATGTGGGAGGAGGGGTGCCCGGCTCCCTGGTCGCTCCCTCCGGTCCCCTGCCCCCGTGACCTGCAGCTCCCCTTCCCCACACCCGCGAACGGACGGCAGGGGCACAAGGTCAAAGGCCAAAGAGAAACTTCAGTTTCAGAAAAATCCATCCTAGAACTCACAGCACAGCTCCTCCCATTTCTCTGTCGCTTTGCAGTGTATCAAGCCTTTCCATGTCCGTATCCCATTTAACTGTAGACGATCCCCTACGTGAGAGGAACTAACGCCCATGGGACTAGGAACCTTGCTCAGGACCGTGGGCCCCGAGGGTCCTGTCATCAGAGTTGGCAAACCCTTTGCCCCAAACCTAGTGCTGTCTCTGTTTATCTCCCCAAAGCTGAACCCACAAAGCCTCCAACGACGCCAGGGAAGAGGGTTTTCTCGTTTGCGTCTACGCATTACGACCGGTAGTTTTGACCACGGACACCACCATTCGGTGGCTGTGGGCTCAGACTGAACCCCGGGTTTCTGTGGATCGAAGTCTTTGGGGGTCAGAGAAGATGTGTTGCTGCCTCCAGCCTGCAACGTGGGGAATCTGGCGTGACCCATGACAGCCCACATTGCTCCACGGTGATGAATCCACTGCCTTCAATTCTATGGAATAATAAAGAAGTGGCCTGAGCCTCCGGCCAGGAGAAAAGGAAACCTCTCTCTCCATCTCCCACCCCCCCAAACCCAGATTATTTGCTGGACCTCAGCTTCCAGCCCCTCGTTGACCACAATTAGCCCCGTGACTTGTAGGTTCTGCCCTACATCTGGCAGCCTTAGATCTAGAGAGAGCCTCTCTCTCTCTTCTTACAGGGCTTGGGACCAGGGCAGCGTCTGGCGCCTATGGCTGTGCCGTCCTCCTTCCTCTGCTGACCACACAAACTGGACCCCGATTTTCCGTCTGGCCTGCGATTTCCTCCGAAGTGTTAGTGGCATGTGTGTAAATCCAGTGCACACTGTGGAGGCAGCTGGCCATCGTCATGTGCGTCTCCTAACAGCCCCGAGAAGGCAGGGGGAATTGCTACTATGCACGGCAGCACAGCATCAGGTGAAAGCTCACACAGGCTTTGTTTTGCCCCGATTCCACAGCGGATCAGTGGAGAGATCCGAATGGAAGCAGAGCTCTGCTTGGCTGGAGCCCAGAACCCAGGCTCTTTCTAACCCACTGTGTGGCTGATCCCAGGGTTTTCGGCCTGGCCTGGCCTTGACCTGGGGAAGTTCCTGCTCTTCCAGCTGAGCTGGACCTCTGACCTGGCGTCCTCCCACCCTGCTGGCCCTTAGAACGACCAGACCCTGACTCCCAGGATCCCCTTGCTCAATCCTCATGACCGTTCATGCATGTACTCAGCGGCACAACTGCGCCTGCCTTTCTCTGCTTTCCTTGGCACTGACCATGTGGAGGGAATCTGAGAAAAAATTCCAGTCATTGCAAGCCAAGTTCACAGCCAATTGATACCGAGACACCTGCAGAGAGGCCTGAACCAGAGCTTATGCCTCCAGACTTCTGGCTCCCGCTGCTGAGATGGAACCTCCCAGGGCAGGCACAGGGGGCCCCCTGTCTTCTAGAAACCACAGCACCACCTGCAGTGATGTGAAGTCACTTCCAACACAGGCCAAGAAGCTGGTGCAGGCGGCCTCCTTGTCCGTCTGGCTTTCTGTGGTTCCCTTTGGCCACAGAGAAGAGTCTTGCCCATCTGGTGATCTGACTGCCCCAGGCCCTCTGGCCCTGGGTGAGGCTGCTGTTCCCCTCCCCCAGCCCTCCTCCATCCCGGCCCCTCTTTCCTTTTCTCTGAATCTTCCTCACCCTCCCAGGCCTAATGCACACGATGGCTTCTTGTGACTCTTCTTTGAAAATGGGGAAATGGGCTGCTTTGATCCCCAGCCTGGGAACTTCCATATGCCTACACGTTTGGCCCTAAAAAGACCAAAAAAAAAAAAAAAAAAAAAGAGCTCCCTTCATGGCTCACTGGAAACTAATCCAATTAGTAGTATCCACGAGGACATGGGCTCGATCCCTGACCTCGCTCAGTGGTTAAGGGTCCAGCGTTGCCGTGAGCTGTGGTGTAGGTCGCAGACACAGCTCGGATCCTGCGTTGATATGTCTGTGGTGCAGGCCGGCGGCTACAGCTTCAATTTGACCCCTAGCCTGGGAACCTCCATATGCAGCGGGTGTGGCCCTAAAAAAAACAAAAAAGGGGGGGAATGGGGGGGTCAGTAAGATTAAATAATTTGCTCAAGGTTGCACCACTTGAGTAGTGAAATAGGGATTTCAAACCAAAACTGTCAGTTTCCAAAATCAAGGCTCTTTCTCCTAAACCCTGCCTCCCAGTGAGGGACGCGATTTGACAAGTAGGGGAGGGTTGGGGAGGGGAGCTGGAGCTCATGATTCCCGCCGCCCACCTGCTCCAGGGCGGGAGATACCGGGTGGATGGGAACAGGGTCACTGATGATGCCAGCAGCCGCCTCTGCTGTCCTCCCCGCTGACGGTAGCTGCGTTTATTGAGACCCTACCGTGTATCCATTACTCCAGGGGATCCTCACCCCCCCTCGCAAGGCAGGAATTGCTGTCTCCATGTCAGAAGAAGCCTGTGCTTAGACAGCCCGCTCGAGCTAGGCGTTTTCCCACTGGTTCTCCTAGCAACTGAGTGGGATGTGGGCACCAATTTCTATGTGACAGTTGGCAAACTGGGGCTCAGAGAATTGCAGCCACTGGCTGTGGTACGTGGTGGACCTGGGAGGGTCAAGCCTGATAGCTGCCCCCACGAGGCCACCCTTCCTGGTTGATGGAGGAAGAAACGGACCCTCTGACGGGAGCCCAGCCCTGACCTGACGCATCAGAACTGCAGCTCCCGTGTGACCCGAGTGGGTTTCCACTGTCTGGCTGGGGCGGGGAAGGAGGGGGAGGCGAGGAAGAGTGTGGGTCCAGGCACAGAAGAGGCGTCTGGAGGAGATCCTGAGAGAAGCTGCAGGTGGAGGTCTGGGCGGGCCCTGGGGACCCGTCTCTGGTGCCCAGGGAGCAGGACAGGCTGGAGGAGAGAGGCTGGTGGGAAAATGTCACCCGGCTCTGCTCCCAGGCTTAGCAAGCGAAAGCCGGGGCCCTGACTGGACTTTGGGCTTGACCTTGGGCTTCGCAGCCTCCAGAAAGGTGAGAAATAAATGTGCTCCTGAAGCCCCCAGGCCCACGGTGATCTGCCGCAGCAACGTGACCTGCCCGTGACCCCAGGCTTCTTCTGTCGGTCTCCTCCCTCCCCCGCCCCCGAGGCAGGAAAGTCACCGTCTTCCTGGTGGCCAGATTCCTCCTTCCAAGTCGACTCCATGACTGCATTTTTCAGCCCTGGGAATGGCTGTTTTGTCACCGGTCAGCCACCTCACAGCCCTGGCAGCAACCACAAGCCGGTTCAGAAAACCCAGGTGCAGAATTACATCTGCCTGAACCCCTGGTGACCTCAACCCGCCAGCTCCCCCCCCACGCCTCCCATGCCGCACCCTTCCAAAAAAGCAGGCGCCTCAGAAAGAAAACCACGGCCAAATCTAAGTGCCCAGCCCGGGAAAGGAGGGTGGGGAGGAGGGTGGGGCAGTTCTGGCTTGTGCCTGTGGAGCTTTCTGGAAAGTGAGAGTGGGAGCTCAGTCTGGAAATTGCAAAACTGCAGGTGAGGTGGTTTGGCAGGAGGAAGCGTGAGGGAGGCAGTGCCCTGGGAGTAGGGGGAGCTGGGGCGAGGAGGGGGCACAGAGCCCAGGCTGGGTCGCACCAGAGGCTGGCCTGGGGGGGTGAGAACAGAAGGGAGAAACTTCGCTGGAGCTACACCTGCTTCCTGCTCTCACCTTTTTCTTCTTCTCAGTAAGGAGATGGCATCTTACACTCTCCACTGGACAAGCTTCTAGAAGGTACAGGTGGGGCCCAAAGGACACTGGAGGCAGTGCAAACTCACCAGTGATAAAACTGGGAGAAAGACAAGAGAATAGTGTAATTCTCTTTTACGGAGGAGGTGGCGGGGGCTGGAGAGGAAGGCGCCCACCCAGGACCATACAGCCCCTAGGTGGCTGCTGTGTCATCTGATGCAGATTCCGGCCTCCCGCTTGGCGCTCTTTTCCTACCCACCTCTCCTCTGCCCTGTGCCCAGTGGCCCTGCAGCCAGGGCCTGTGCGCAGATGGAGGCTAGAGAAGGTCCATCAGAGTTCCCGAGCCCACTCAGCTTCCCAAGGAGGTGGAGGAGGACCAGGGCTTCCAGATTTGTTTTAAGAAAAGCTAAAGTCAAAAAAGAAGAAGAAGAAGGAGTTCCCATTGTGGTTCAGTGGTTAGCGAACCCGACTAGCATCCATGAGGACATAGGTTCGATCCCTGGCCTCGCTTAGTGGGTTAGGGATCTGGCGTTGCTGTGGTGTAGGTCACAGATGCAGCTCAGATCCGGCGTTGCTGTGGCTGTGGCTGTGGCCAGCGGCTACAGGTCTGATTGGACTCTTAGCCTGGGAACCTCCATATGCCACAGGTGTGGCCCTAAAAAGACAAAAAAAAAAAAAAAAGAGAGAGAGAGAGAGAGAGAAAAGCTAAAGTCACCCAGTCCTGGGGTGGTTTCAGAGGGCCACAGTTTTCCCCAGTTTGCACAATGATATTCGGCTTATCTAGCATCTCCTGGGTGATGCCGCTGTGGTTCCTGGCGCTTTGTAGACCTGAATTTCTTGGTCGAGGAAAGAAAAGATTGCCTCTGCCACTTACTAGTTATAAGAGCTTTGATGCACATAAGACTCATGTGTTCCTATGAGCCCCACTGCTCTTACCTGCCCATTACATACACCCTTCGTACAGCATATTTTAGTTACTAGCCCCAAAATTAGACGTGCGGTACAGCAGCATCGAACTCCGTGTTCACTCTGAAGCTGCTTATCCGTGTATGGCCAACATCACCATGACCGTTCTCACCGAAGTCGTCCTCGCCCAGGGAACAGAAAATGTACATTATCTTGAATATCTTTTATTTTTTTAAATTTATTTTATTTTATTGTTTTTTGTCTTTGCCTTATCTAGGGCCGCACCCGCGGCATATGGAGGTTCCCAGGCTAGGGGTCTAACAGGAGCAGTAGCCGCCGGCCTTCGCCACAGCCACAGCAACGCGGGATCCGAGCCGCGTCTGCGACCTACACCACAGCTCACGGCATCCTTAACCCGCTGAGCAAGGCCAGGGATGGGACCGCAACCTCATGGTTCCTAGTCGGATTCGTTAACCACTGAGCCACAACAGGAACTCCCTACCTTGAATACCTTGATGCATGACTCTAATTACTGATTACCAAAGGCCTTAAGTGACTGATAATTAAGATATCAGTCAGACACCTGAACTGACCGTAGTCACAACTTGCTCTCCAAACCATGGCAACTAAAGGGCTGCTCTGCTCCCAGTCAGTGCTTCATCCTCGTTTCCTGCTTGACTCGCCCGCCTGTCCTGCAGATAGAGCAGGAAGTGGTAGGACTGGGGGTTTCCAGCTGGAGTGTCTTCCTCCTGCCTCAGTGATGCTGCCCGGCTAATATGTCCTAGCGCCCATGGCTCAGCTCTCCATGCATTCCGGGCAACGTCCCCTGGGGTTGGGCAGTCATAGCGGGCTTCCTGGAGGAGGTGGGCCTTCCTACTGGCGGTGGGGGAAGAGCACCCGATTCCCCGCACAGGGTCAGGGCCATGGCCGGCCCATGATTTCTTGTCCATCTGGAAGGTGTGTGTTGTAAGCCATCTACTGTGTAAAGAGCCAAGTCATCGATGACGTACTTGTACCTCAAGAGAATACACACCGCATTTGGGAACGATAAGGCCCCTCCTTGCTGTGGCTGCGTCTCTATGAATCTGCCCCACTAGGACGGTTAAAGTGCCACCCCAGTGGCTTCCTCAGCCCCCAGGGCCAGGGACTGCTGCACGGATGGGGTCATCCGGGCGGCAGGCAGGTGGGTGCTCTGGGCCCCGAGACGTGCAGGAACACACCTACTCCACTGCCCCCCCACCCACACCAGGCCGACCTCAGTCATCGGTGACCAACACCCCCACCCCCAGCCCCCCCGGGCCGTGTGGGCCTCCTTTTTCTTCTTATAATCTGACCTCACAGTGGATGCACTAGAAAGCGAGCGTGTTCCAGCTAGCCTTCTCGCTTGGCAGCTAAGGGACAAGCTAGGGGAGAGGGTGACACACTCGAGGTCACAGGGTGAGTAAGTGGCCCAGGGTCACCTGCCTCCAGCTGTTTCCGTGTGCCTTATGCCTTGGGTTGACTTGTGCCCGGCTGTCTTCACGAATGGGTGACCTTCTCGTCCTCTGGCCCCCATCCTCCCAGCTGCTGGGACCTCCCAGCTCCCGGCCCGTGTCCCTTGCCATGTCTGTCATCCATCTCTCAGAACCACCGATCTCCGCGGGCCCCTGGGGTCCCGCTCATAGCTTCATTGACCCCCTTCTCCTCCGTGTCACCCCTCGCCCTCTCCTTTACTCTGAAGCCAACCCCGCAGGGCTGGAACCCGTCACCCGATCCCAGGAGTCCAGGCCCGAGGTGCCCCAAGTGGGTGCGGGAGGTCAGGGGAGGGGAGTGGGGGGGCCGGGGGCTCGGGGGAAGATTTGCCCCCGCGGCTGTCCCCGAGCCCGAATGAATAGAAGTCCGGCGGAAACACCTGGTGGTAACGGAAATCCAGGACAACTTTTATTATGCCTGTTCACAGGTCCATTCAGACTGCATTGGGGGCTTCCTATTTCCTCTGCTGGCACTTCACACTCATTCACAATAAGAAAAGCCATTGTGCTCTTGAGTTATGGGCCCAGTGTCCCCACGGGGCGGGCATTAAACACACTGGCCCGGAGGCTTATTTTTAAAATTGTACTCCCTGCTGAATTGCGGCTTCTTATTTTTTCCTCCTCCCACAAAGAAAACTCTAGAGGGTAGTTTTCTCGCTACCACGAAGGTGAAAAATAACTCTGAAATCCACATCTGAGTCTTTTCAGAGATGATTCTATGGGGCTCAATTCACTGGAAAGGCTCCACTGGGCTAGATTCTAGACCAGTTTTGCCCGCACATTGGCGGGTTGGCCTTGGGTGAGAGATTTTATTCAGTGCTTCAGCTCCCAACTGTCAAATGAGGGAGAGGGCCACGTGCAGGCAATGCCAGACCTTGCCTGACTGCCCTTCACAGATACCGCTTTTTGCACAAATTGAAGGTGAGTGGCAAACCCGTGTCGAGCAAGTCTAAGGGCACCATTTTTGCAACAACCTCTGCTCACCTGAATTCTCCGTGTCACGTTTTGGTAACTGTCACAGTATTTTGAATGCTTGGTCATCATTATATCTGTGACCAGTGATCTCCAATGTTCCAATTACAAAAAGATTACCGCTCACTGAAGGCTCAGATGATAGCTAGCATTTTTAGCAATAAATTATTTTAAACTAAGGTATGACATAATTTTTTTTCAGACATAGTGTTGTTACACATTTACAGAGCACAATGTAGTATAAACAAAATTTTGATATGCACCAGAAAACCAAAAAAGAAAACGCGTGACTTGATTTATTGTGATATTCGCTTTATTGCTGGAGTCTGGAACCGAACCCTCAATATCTCCGAGGTGTGTCTGTACTGAGTATGAGTGTCGCAGGAGTGAATGCGTGTGGGGTGGACACACGGAGACAGAGAGGGTGAGAAGCAGGACGAGAGGTGATTCTTGGCCTCCAAGCTGCTGCTGGCAGATCCCAGGGGAGGGGAGTTTTTTGTGAGGTTGGGGGACCCTCGGGGGCCACAGGTTTTGAGGAGGGTCCAGGTGAGCTGTCTCTGCCTTTTGAGTTCTGATTCGGGATTTTGCTAGTTTAGCGGCTACTGGGAGCAGAAAGTGGGAAAGATGGATTGGTGACCTCGACTTCGTCTCGACCCCAGACTTTGGAGGGTTGAATAAGAAGCAGCCTTGAGGTGGGAGAGATGAGCAGAGATTTCTAGAGACAGGCAGGGGGAGGTGGAGTTGGAAGGTTCTGACTCTAAGCCCCAGGGTTGCTCTGAGGGCCCCTGGGGGGGAGGAGTGTCGGAGGTGGGGCTGCCGCACCCACTTAACTGTGCCCTGTGTCTTACATCCTTTGGCTCACCCATCACGGCCAGCGCTCCCCGGCAACACCCTCATTTACATCTCACAGCGTCAGGGGTCAAAGACTTAAGTTCCACATTGCTAAGTGGCTGAGCCGGGAATCCCAGCCCTGGTCCCGTTGACTCCCACACCCCACAGCCAGCACCCCACAGCCAGGCTGCGCCGGGGGGCACGGTCTGCACCCCATCGCCAGAGCCGCTGTGAGAGCCACACAGAGGAATTCACAGGAGTGTGTCTTTGGGCTCCAGAGCAGCGTGCCGTGTGTTAAGGGCTTCTTAGGATGCCTCCAGTTGATCTTGGGCAGAAGGTACCCCCTATCTTCAGATCTTAGAGAAAAGCAAACAGACATACAAGGAGCCAGGAGGAAACATTTGAAGAAGAGATGGGGAGAAGTGGGTCCCCATCTGCTCCTGGTAAGACTGGATGCTTGCTGTGCTGGGCCAGCGAACCCTGTGGCCTGAACTGCAGCCTCCACAGTCCTGCTGGGCTCGAGACTTTTTTTTTCTCACCTCCTGCAGGCACTTGGCCACTTGCAGCTCATGAGGACACAGACACACAGACACACACATGCTTGCCCGCAGGCGTAAACATACATGTACCCCAATGGTCACTGCACCGCTATTTACAACAGCTAAGACATGGAAACAACCTAAATGTCCACTGACATAGGAATGGATATAGAAGATGTGGTACATGTACACATCGCAATTCTACTCAGCCGTAAACATGGATGGAACAATGTCGTTTGCAGCAACATGGAAGGACTTAGAGACTGCCATACTTGGGGCCAGTTAGTCAGGCGGTAAAGGACGATCATACGATATCATCCACACATGGAACCTTAAAAAGGGAGACATTTGCAGCCACCACAGCCCCTTGTTGCAGTATTTGCCCCACAGATGGATCTTATCCCGGAGTTTCTGACCCTCAGTTGTCTACCCTGTGCTCAGAGTGGAAGTCCTCACTCCCACTCGTGCATTCAGGGACAACGACAGGATGCAAGAAAGACAGTGGCCCTGCCCTCTCAGAGCCCACAGCTTCCCCACAGTAGCCGTCACCGGCCTGCACACACGCCGGGAGTCCCGGCTCCTCACACGGTCGGTGGCCTGTGCTCATCCATGCGTCGGCCGTGTGTCCATCTGCTCAGGCCGCTGTGAGGCAGCACCACTAGGCCGGGGCGGGGGTCAACGGCAGAAGCGCTTCCTCTCACAGCTCTGGAGGGTCGGGTCACGGTCAGGGTGTCAGCAGGGTTGGTTTCTCCCGGGGCCTCGCTCCTTGGCGTGTAGAGGGCCGCCTTCTCCCCGTGGCCTCATAAGGTGTTCCCTCTGTGTGTCTGTGTCGTAGTCTCTTCTCCCTATCAGGACACCGGTCATATGGGGTGAGGACCCAGTCTAAAGACCTGTTTGGGAGTTCCCGTCGTGGCGCAGAGGTTAACCAATCCAACTAGGAACCATGAGGTTGCGGGTTCGATCCCTGGCCTTGCTCAGTGAGTTAAGGATCCATCGTTGCCGTGAGCTGTGGTGTAGGTCTCAGACGTGGCTCAGATCCCGCATTGCTGTGGCTGTGGTGAAGGCCGGCGGCTACAGCTCCTGCTAGACCCCTAGCCTGGGAGCCTCCATATGCCATAAGTGCGGCTCTAAAAAGCAAAAAAAAAAAAAACCTCACTCCAGGAGCTCGTTGATCCTGTGAATAATCAGTAGGCCAAGGACGTAGAAGAACAAATAGAAAGGAAAGATGGCGGGGATGAGAAATGGAAGAATGGGATGAGAGCTGGTGTCTGGAGAGCCATGCGCCCCGCCAGCCGTCTCTTTGGTGTACAACCTGTTGGCCTCTGAGGTGGCCTGAAGCCTGCCCCGAACGCTGAGGCCTTCTGGCCTTCTGGTCAGGCTCTCAGGCCTGCGTACAGGAGTCACTGGGACCGTGACGGAAGTGGGCTGAATGGAGGTCAGGTCCACTTTGGGGAAACGCTTAGTGCTTTGCGAGAAGAGCCGCAGTTGAGAGGGATGCATGGGGTTGGGACATTTAGGGGTTCTTTGTGCCCCCAAAGGCTGCAAATTCTGACCCACAGGGGTCACACGAAGGGCGGGGTAAGCCAAAGCCTTCCCGTGAAAGCCAAGATGGGGAGGCTGCATCTTACCCCCAAACTTCCGCGTATATGCAATGCATGTTTTTTTCACTTTTAAAAGCTTTACTGAAGTATAGCTGATTTACAATGTTGTGATCAGTTCTGCTGTACAACAAAGTGATTTAGTTACACATGATTTAGTTATGCATGTACACACGTCCATTATCTTTGGATTCTTTACCTGCATAGATTATCACAGAATACTGGGTAGAGTCTCCTGTACCGTACAGGAGGTCCCCGCTGGCCAACCATCCCATACACCTCGGTGTAAATACCTCGATCCCAAATCCCCAGGCCATCCTTCTCCCCCTCCACCTGTCCCTTTTGGTAACCATAAGTTTGTTTTCAAAGTCTGAGAGTCTGTTCTGCAAATGTAGGACCGGTTGGGGCAGGTTCCCTGGGGGCCAGTGAGCGGTTGAAAAGTTAGACGGGGGCCTTGGGGAGGCACGGGGTCTGGGGAGGGGATGGGTGGGAGGTGACAATTGAGGACAGGGAGATGGTTCCAGAGCAGGGAGCCAGCTGAGAGCCCCGGCAGTCGGTAATTTCCTAAGCCGGAGCCAAGGCTGAGAGAAGAGGAGGGAGGTGTGAGGGATCAGAACACAGAGGACAGGGGTCTAGAGACGCAAGGAGGACCAAGCAGAGCAGGAGGGAGACACCAAGAGTCCTCTAAGCTTTGATCTCGTCGTGGAAGGAGCTCAAATCTCCCATGGGACTGCCCCTGTCTGCAGCCTTTGCCCCAGGAAGGGGCAGCGACAGGGTCAGCTTGAACTTTCAGAGTCCAGAGCCCTGGGTTCCCGTCCCGGCTCTGCCCTGGGCTCCCTGAGCTGGTCCCAGGGTGAGCCTCGGTTTCCAAACCGTGACACTTGCTATCAGTGGTACCCAGGTACTGTCTGCCAGCCCCACATGCAGGTACTGCCCTTTCTTTTTCCCTTTATTTCTTTCCCCTTCCTTCCTTCCTTCCTTCCTTCCTTCGATCCTTCCTTCCTTCCTCTCTCTCTCTCTCCCCCTTCCTTCCTTCCTTCCTTCCTTCCTTCTTTCTTGCTGCACTCACAGCATATGTAAGTTCCCAGGCCAGGGTCTGTGTCTGCACCAGAGCTTCAACCTAAGTCACAGCTGCAGCAACATCGGATCCTAAAGCCGCTGCGCTGGGCTGGGGATGGAACCGGCACCTCCAAAGAGACAAGCCGGATCATTATCTCACAGTGCCACAGCGGGAACTCATGGCACTGCTTCTAGAGAGGGGTTCTTGGCTTTCCCAGGGCCACATATTCCACCTCCAGGATGGGAAGCATCCTTCAGTGACGTGGCTTCGAGTAGCTTCTACCCCGGTCCCAGTTCTGCCTTTTTAGTTACTCAGAGTAAACCTTGCCCTCTGCTCCAGACAGCCCCCCATAAACCAGGGAACCCCTGTCCTGGCACCCAGTCCTCTCCAGGCCAGATTTCCCCCATCCACTTAGCTGCCCTGCTCCCAGCCCTGCATCCAGGAGCTCTTCAGTTTCCGGCCCTCTCCTGCACCACCCACCTCCCTGCCCCGGTCTGCCACTGTTCCTTTGAAAACATGTTCTGTGGCTGGTGAGAGGTCAGCCCTTTTAGGGGACTCCCCAGTCCCCACCGCCCCACGCTATTGGTCTGCAGCCTGTCCCCACGTCCCAGCATCTCAATCCGTGATCCCAGCCTGCTTTTCTCCCAAGCCCTTCCTGGGACCTTGGGTTTCTGTCCCCAGCAGATAGATGAATACACCCCCAGGAAGTGGCCTGTTGCCATTGGAGAGCCCGTTCTCCCCCTAGGCTAAGGGTTAACAGAGTGGGAGTCTGCAAGGCCAGGGTAGGAAGCTGGCTCCGAGAAAGGGGAAGGATATCTTGCCTTTTATCCGGGTTACAATGCTGAAAGTGAGCCAGAGAGGGGAGGGGCTGGAGGCCGAAAAACAACCACCCCCAAATGAAATTATGAATGGGCGGACTCCACAACAATGTGTGAAGGTTGTGGGGAGGGGGAGGGGAGGGGGAGGGAAGGGGGGCCCTGTTGACAAGCAGCAAGGTCAGGGCCACCGGCCGGCCAGGCCGTAAACAAGGGCTCACAATGCCCTCCTTTCCTCCGAGGGCCGGCTCCTCTCCCGGCTGGGTCCCCTGGGTCCCCGGCCTGCGCTGTCCCTCATCCTTGCCGGAGTCTGTCCCTGCAAAGCCACTGCTGCTTCCTCAGGGAAAAGCCCGGCCTTTTGTGAGCCCCGCTTCCTCCTCCTGTGGGAACCACTCCTGGGCCTATGACAGCTGCTCCGAGGCTTCTTTCTCAGGGGCCGAGGTGGGAAGGAGGGGGGGTGCTGGTGACAGGGCAGGGGGGCTGCGACCTGTCCGGGCTGGGATTGTCATCACGGGGCCTGGGGAGAGAACAATGGGGGGAGCCCGCCCCCCCCAAGCCCGAGGGGTCGGTGCATGCGCTGCTTCCTCTTCCCACAAGGCTGCTCCTTTGTGTGTGTGTTTATTGGGGGGTCAGGGGAATTCTTTTGTTTGCTTTTGTTTCCCTTTTTTTTTTTTTTTGGTTTGCCCTTTGGATAGCCCCTGGCTGGGGAGTGTGGAGCGGGGTGACACCCAGGGGGGCCTTGAAGGAGAGGGGGGGTTTGCCTGGGAATGGGGCAGCCCTGGGGTGCGGGGAGGGCCGGGGGCCTGGTGAGGCGAGGAGGGTGCAATGCTGGGGTGCGGCTGTGAATTTCTGCCTGGCAAATGCAGCCTCTGGGCCATACGTGCTGTCATTTGGATAGTGAATCTGAGCCTCTGGACACGGGCCACTCACAGGGCCACACTCGCGCTCGCTGCGCGGGAGGAGGGTGTGAGACGAGAGCTCTGTCTGGGGGTGGGGGGCGACGGGACCGCAGTCCATGAGCCAGAGGCTTTTCGACTGCCTTCCAGAAGTGGGTCCCAGGAAGCCATTGCGACCTCCTTGTGCCATCACTGCCCTGTCTGCTCCCCGTGGCCGGTGCCGATCTGGTGAGTACATCTAGGTCACCCAAGGGGGCCCAGAGAAGCCACATCCCTCAGGAGAGAAACTGCCTGAACTTTGGTTCCCTGCAGGAGCCCCAGGGTGGGGCTCAGGGCCCTTTGCTAGAGAGACCCCCAGCCTCAGGGGAGGGGTGGCAGGGGTCACTGGGACAAGTGACCCAGCTGCAGCGGTCACGGGGACAAGCATCCCAGATGTGGGGGTCATAAGGACAAGCGTCCAGGCCGCAGGAGTGCCAGGGACGAGTGTCCCAGCTGCAGGCACCCCAGGGTCAAGCACCCTGGCCGCAAACTCAGCCTGACTTGACCCGGGACAAAGCATTCTGCAATTATTTGTTTGCTCCCTAAAAGGATGGTGTGGGGGCTTCTCCCCAGTCACCGAGCCTCTGGGCCACTGCAGGATGCGGAGACCCTGCTCCATCATCTCAGCTGTTCCCTTCGGCCCTTCTTGCTGGTACCCAGGTCAGCGCTGTGGGGTTATGTGTATTTCTCCGTCTTAAACGAGATGACCGAGGCAAACACATGGCAGGAAAGCTTGTTCTCAATCCTCTGGGACACGTGACCCCGTGAACACCTCCAGTGAGTGCTCCTGTCACTGCACTCCCCTAGCTGCGATGCTGCTGGGGTCTCTCCTACCAGACACTAAGCTGCCTCAAGATGATAACACCACTCATCCCAAACCCATTGACGAAATGAATAAGTGAGTGAGTGCATTTTAAAGCCAGGGGTGTTTCTGCCTCTCAAAGTCTTGTGAGGAAAGCGGACAAATGAGAAGGAGCTCGGTAAGAAGTCCCGTGTGCAGGATTGCTTCCTGTGCCTTTTGACCTTCAGCGATGAAGCACGACCTTTACAGCTTGTTGAGCACAGACGGCTTTTAAAGGATATCCTCCCACTGCCCTCCCAGAAGGAAAGGGGGAGACTGGACAGGGCTCCAAGCCCACCGCTTTCGGGACCTTCTGCGCATGCTCTGAAGAAAGAAGAGCGTAAGGGACCAGTGGCAGCCGTGGGGAATTTCAGAACAGCCCGGGAGGGAGGCTGGTCCATTTTGGCTGATGGGGTAGGAGAAAGTCTCAGGGGAAGTAGCCGATGGACTCAGAGTCGTCTGAATGTGAGAGAAGACAGGATGACTGAGCAAACACCCTGCCCTCAAGCCCTCCCTCCACCCCATGCAAATGGGCCCGTGCTCACCACCACCCCCAAACACATGCATGCACACCCCCCCCACACACAAACATATGCGCACACGGCACACACACACATGCGCGTGCACATGCAAACACCCATATGACCTCTCTTCGGAAGCAGATCATGTGGTAGACACAGGTATTAAATGGAAGGCGGCTTCTTCAGAAGAGACTAATACAGAAAACAGAAAAAACAAACCCAAGATGCAATAGCCCAGGGTAAGAGGAATTTAGCTATAACACCGTTGTCATCAAAGAGACTCAGGAACAGGCTGCATGGAGAAACTGCAGGTGATCCTGATTCAGAAGAGGAAGGGTAGAGGAGAGGTCCCTGCACCCCGACCTTCTCCAAAAGGACCAAGAGGCTCCAATTAGGGGAGTCTGGGAATCCGTATCTGTTTTGGAAGTCCCAGGACCTAGAGTCTTTGCCAGTTAAGCCAAAACAGACAGCTGCCACCAGGTGGTGCCAAACAAGAGCCTGCCCTGGGACAGAGCCTGGAACCCAGGGCGCTCGTTCATCGATTTTGCAAGACCCCAAATTTGCATTTCAGGGGCTTGGGTTTCTCAGCATCCCTCTCCCCTGCTTATGGCCCAAAGGCAGGGTTTTCCTACAGTGAGTCTCCATGAGAGGATGGTGCTCTTTGGGTATCTAAATTGCCTTGTAGTTTTTAAAGTGTTTGTCTTTGCATTGCTGCACTGCAAAGGGACTGACAGCTGGGCAGGAAGGTGTCACTGCTTCCACCTTACACGGAAGAAAATCGAGGTTTAGAGAAGTTACAGAGGGAGGGGAGCAGCTGGCCGTGTTTCAACTGTTTCATGGCCCCAGGCATTCTCTCTTCCTCCTCTTTATTGCTCAGAGATATAGTTACAGTGTGTAACGGCTCTGAGTCCCGGGTTTCCAGAGAACCAGGGGTGAAAAAGTGTGTCCCTGCTGTCAGGGAGTCTGGGAGCTGATCACCTCGCTGTCCCTCCTTCCATTACTGCTGTGATAGCACCAACAGCTGCTCTCTCTCCAGGCTGCAGCCACATCCTCACCGTCTTGTCCCAAGACCCTCACCTGCCTGAGCTGGCGACAGCAGGAGCTACAGAATCGGCCTGAACACACTCCTGAAGCACCATCTTAGAGCATCACGGTTGCTGGATAAAGTCATTTAAAAATTTCTTCTACTTCAAAACACACAAGATGTATTATGCAACAGAAGGCAAAAAGGCACTTGAATTTAAACAAAACAAAACAAACCCCGAGGGCTTCAAAAACCCCTCATATTTGTGGAGCCCTCTGGGTGCAGACCCCGGGGCCGGTCTGTGGGCTCCCCTGTGCCCACATGTGGTGCTTCAGCCTCTGCCTTTCTCTCCCTTTAGGTGAAAGGACTTGGGCTGGGACGTGCTGGGTTTCAAGGCTCCCTGAGTTCACACAGCCCTGGTTCTACCCACAGGGCATCTTAAGAGGTCCGTACTGATGTCATTGGTTAGGAAACTCCTGGAAGATATCAGAAAGGGACGCAGAGGAAGGGAACTAACACCAGGAGTCTCCTGCCAGCATTTCTAGGGCTGCCACTAAACAGCTGGAGGGCTGACCTTCAACTTGGCCTCCCAACCTTAGAAGCAGGGGCTTCATTCAGACCCACGTGGCTCAACAACTACAGCATCTGGCAGTGCTTGTGGGTCTCTGTGAGACCCCAGAGTTCGGGGGTGCCGCACCCAGACTCAGTCCTGACCCTGTCTCACCCTCCCTCACACTGAAAATCCCGGAAGCAAGGATTTCTTCTCCATCCCCACAGCTCCTGGCTCATGCAGGCCTCTCTCTTCTCCCTCCTAGACGGTCTCCACAGTATCTCGCTGGGCCCCTTGGCCCTGGTGCTGCCTTCCCTCCACCACTTTCCACACGGTGGCTCCTGGAGGTGACCTTGTCACTCCTGCTCAAGACCAATCAGTGGCTCCCCACTGCTGCTTTGGAGGCCTTTGGGGTCCTAAAGCACAGGCCCACCCGGACACTCCCCACCCAGCCTTCTGCTCGGCTTTAGCTCTCGGTTGGCCCCGCCTCCGTGGGGGCCCCGCCTCCAGGCCCTCATATAATGATGTCATCTACTCGCTTTCCTTTCTCATCCTCCAGACCAGCACTTAGCAAATGTTTTCTATACACGGCCACACAGTATATGCTCTAGGATTGTGGGTTGTATAATCTCACGCAGCTACTCAACTCTGCTTCATGGCACAAAGCAGCCATGTATAATTTGTACACGATTGTGTCTCTGCTCCAACAAAACTTTACCTACAAGGAGTTCCTGTCCTGGCTCAGTGGTTAACGAACCCAACCAGTATCCATGAGAACGCGGGTTTGATCCCTGGCCTCGGTCAGTGGGTTAAGGGTCTGGCATGACTGTGAGCTGTGGTGTAGGCCGCAGATGTGGCTCGGATCCTGCGTTGCTGTGGCTGTGGCTCCGACTGGACCCCTAGCCTGGGAGCCTCCATATGCTGAGGGTGCGGCCCTAAGAAGACAAAAACAAAACAGAACAAACAAAAACAAAAACTTTTGTTGTTTTTTGTAAACAAAAGCAGGCAGCAAGCTGGAATTGGCCTCGGGGAATGCAGTTTGCTGCTGGCTCTGTGAACGCGCTGTCTCATGGACCGCTGGGTCCCCAGCGCGCTGCCTGGAATGTGTAGACGATTCATAAAAGTTTTGAGTGAGTGTATGACCAGGAGGGCTGTGTGTAGGGGTCAGTGAGGGAAAACATGTTTGTTTGTGGGTCCAGGTCTCACACTCTGGCATGGTGAGCAGGCTCAGGAGGCGGGGCTCCACTCTCTGCTGTCAAACCAGGGCTTCTGCCTCCAACAGCAGCACCCTCCTGCGATCTCAGGGGGAGCCCCAGGCTTTGCAGATTAGCGCTGCCTGAGCTCCAGGGCCTGGCTCACTAGGGCAGGGGGAGGAAAGGCCCCAAAGTGACCCAGCCGCAGAGCGAGGGGAAGCGCTTGCCCGCTCCCAGTACTGAGCAGAGCCCCAGTGGGGGCCAGGCTCCCTCAGGAATAGCTGTCAGCCAAGAACGCTCTGAGCCGGGTCCACATGTGAAGGCCAACCTGGGGATGGCAGTCATTGGGAGGATGAGGTATCCCGTAGTTCTGGAAAGCTCCAACCAGTTGTCAGACAAGGAGCCTCATCTTCCTTCTCACCCTTCAAGGCTGCTTCTGTTGCTCCCCTGGCCTTCCTGCATCCCCAACCTGTCCAAGCTCTCCTTTGAAGGAAGAAAGAACTTTCTTTCCAGGACACTTGGTAGAATTTTTGCCTGAAGTTACTCTGCCACCCCGTGGCAATATTTGGGGATTGCAGCCCCATCCTGGCCAATCCCACTAAGTCTGTGAGCTGAGTTCCTGCACTGCCGAAGTCCTCCCCAAAGAATCCTAATGTTTTATTCATGTTGCAAAATTCTGTGAAGCTCTACTTGTAAAGACACCTGAGAACATCTACCATGCCCCTTTCCCGCAGAGCAACGTGATTCTTGTCCCTCTGCCTCCTTGTCCCCTGCCCCCCAGCTTTCCCACCCTCTCCCCTTTCCTCCCTTCCCTTCCCTGGTCGCTAGGTCTTGACCTTCATATTCATCTGTTTGTTCATTGTGTCTGTCGCCGCCCTTGAACCTAGGCTTTCTGAGGTCACGCAGTCTTGTTCACAGTTCTACACCTGCCCATCCCTGTTGAAGAGGCTGGCACACAAAAAGTCTCCCAGAAAATGTTTGATGACCTCTTTGTGACCCTGGACCTCAGTTTTTTTTTTTTTTTTTAACCTGTAAATGATGGACTTAGACTAGATCCAAACATAAGACTTAAAAGGAGAGTTTGGTTTCCAGCACCCATACCAACTAGTTGTGTGACTTTGCTCAAGTCACTTTAACCTTTCGGCAACTTCATCCTCGTCTCATAAATAATGCAGAAGATCGGGTAATTTCTAATTCAGATCCAGCTCTGATATCCTCTTTTTATAAAAAAAAATGTAAGCACTTATGTACTTATAGAAAAGTAGGGAGTACAGTTACATAATAAAACTTTTCTTTCCTGGTCATTTGAGAGCAAGCTGCTGACCTGATTTTCCATCAGCGTGGGCGTGCCTGTAAGCAAGGACATTGTCCTCTGTAACCAGGAGGCTAACATGGATTCATTACCACCATCATAATCCTCAGACCCTGATGAGGTTTTACTAATTATCCCAATAATATCTTTCATAGCAAAAGGATCCCTTCAAAATGACATGCTGCCCCGAGCTGTCCTTCTGCTTTGCGTTCTTCCGTCTGAGGCAATTCCTCTGTTTTCCCTTGATTTCCATGACTTTGATACTTTTGAAGATTATGGTCCAGCTATTCTATAGAATGTTCGTTGAGGCCAAGGGACCCCTCGCTGGACCCTGACCTCCTGTGATGCCCCGTCCTGCCCCGTGGACACGCCATTGCCCCATCCAGGCTCTTAGAGCCCTTCCTGCCCCGTGTGGGCTCTGAGACCTCTGGCCAGGCTGCCCCTTTGGGCGAACACCCTCCTCGCCGTCCCCAAGCATCTCTGAGACCCCACGGCCCCCCCGTCCCTGAACTGAAGGCATGACAGTGCTCCAGGCCACATCGGAGCTTTGGGATAGAATCGTTCAGGAGGAAAGGGAAGAGATGAGAAAGCAGCAGCTTAAGACTTCAGTCTCGAGTGTGTCCCTGGAGGTGAAGGGTGCCTGCTGAGCAGGGGGCAATAGGGCTCGAGCGGGGACCGTCGTAGTGTCAGGAAGAGGAAAACCAGCAGCTGAGGGAGCTGGGACGGGTTTGGCACATTCCACGGTTCCACCTTGGGGTCCACAAAGAGATCCCACAAGAGCGGGAGGGGAACAGGTCTCGCTCTAGGAGGCATGTCACCCGGCGGTGGTGTGTTCTGGGTGACGTCTGGGGCAAATTGTGAGAGAATGAATAGGGACATGACAGACAGCTGGGGTGTGCGGCATGGGGAAGCCACAGCTCCATGGGGCAGGAAGCAGGTTTTTTTTTTTGCCTTTTTGCCTTATCTAGGGCCGCACCTGCGGCATATGGAGGTTCCCAGGCTAGGGGTCTAACAGGAGCTGTAGCTGCCGGCCTTCGCCACAGCCACAGCAACGCGGGATCCGAGCCGCGTCTGCAGCCTACACCACAGCTCACGGCAACGCCGGATCCTTAACCCACTGAGCAAGGCCAGGGATCAGACCCGCAACCTCATGGTTCCTAGTCGGATTCGTTAACCACTGAGCCACGACGGGAACTCCCAGGAAGCAAGTTTTTGAGGGGCACGCACAGTCCGGGTGGCCCTCAGGAGCCGCACTGTTGTGGGTGTGAGAGCCACAGGGAGCCCGATGCAGCTCAGCCTGGGCCTCTTCCGGTCAAAGCTGTGCCACGCTGAGAAGGGCTGCCGGTGGGTGGCGAGTTCCCTGTCCTTTGTGGCATTCAAGTTGAACAGAGAACTTCGAGGGGGCTCGAGTCCAGGCCAGGGAGGGCTGGGGAGGAGTGAGAACTTGCTAGGGGCCCACCTCAACCTGAGGGCTTGTCACTCAGCTTTTTTCCTTCCACATGCCTTTTCCTGGAGCCAAGAATCCAATACTTGCCACAGCTGTAACCAGAGCCACAGCCAGATCTTTAGCCTGCTGAACCACAAGGGAACTCCTGTCACTCAGCTTACCCCCTTAACGGCAGTGGGTTCTCCAGTGTTACCTGTGCCCACTCAGCTTTGCCCCCTGGTGGCACTGGGTTCTCCTTTTCTGGGGGGGGGGAGGGTAGGGTTCAAATCGGGTTTTATTTTTTTTTAGGTTTTTTTTTAGTTCTTTAAAATTACTTATTGAATGTTATTACATTTATAGGTGTATAATAATCATCACAACCAAATTTTATAGCATTTCCCTCCGAAACCCTCAGTGTATCCCCCCACCCTCCAACCTGTCTCATTTGGAAACCATAAGTTTTTCAAAGCCTGTGGGTCAGTATCTGTTCTATAAAGAAGTTCATTGTGTCCTTTTTTTAGATTCCACATGTAAATGATAGCATTTGATGTTGGTGTCTCATTGTGTGACTAACTTCACTTAGCACGATAATTTCTAGGTCCATCCATGTTGCTGCAAATACTGTTATTTCTTTACTTTTAATGGCTGAGTAATATTCCATTGTGTATATGTACCACGTGCTCTTTATTCCTTCCTCTGTTGATGGGCGTTTAGATTGTTTCCATGTCTTGGCTATTGTATAGAGTGCTGCAGCGGACATCGGGGTACATGTGTCTTTTCGAGTCACGGTTTTCTCTGGATAGATGCTCAGCAGTGGAAAACATTGGGTTCTCCTGGGTGGTACCACAGCCCGGCGTTGGCCTAGGCCGTCCATGTGACAGTCCCCCATTTCACAGGCTGAACCTGGGGTGCGGGTGCTCATGTCCCTGGAGCTAAGCCCTGAGCCTTGGTCTGGATGATTTGGGATTTGGCCTTCCCCTGCTGGCAAGGCTACCTCAGGACAGGGGAGCCCAGGCCTGGCCTGCCTCCTTGGTGTGGGTGACTCCGATCTGGCTCTGCTCTCCTAAGCCCAGAGGGAGGCTACCGGTCCTCTCCTTGTCTGTTCCAGCAGCTGCCCACGCAGAACCTGAGCCTCTGGGTGATCTGGGGACATCACTTTGGAAGGATGCTCCACAGCGTGGGGGCGGGGCGTGGACGGGGGCTGGTCCTAACCATGCTTCAAGCAGGGAGACAAAAGTCAGGGGCCAAAAATGGAAAACGCCTCTTCCTGGGCTTGTTCTGATGTAAAAGTGCAGAACTGAACAGGCGCTTTGCATCCCGGAGCCATGATGCCCAATTAAGCTGTTCTGGGGCCTGAGGGCATTCAGGCATTTTGTGAGTTTTTATTGCTCAAGACAATGAATAATACATAAGTCTGTACAGTCTCAATTCAAATGATGACTCATGCGTCACACCAAAGGCTTCAGGCCAACCCAACCCATATTTCAGTGTGATCCTCCTTGATTTTAGAAAGCCGGGGGCCCCCAAATTGTGGTTGATTAAAGTTTGGAGCTTTTAGGGACATATTTCCCAAAGTGTGGAACACGGGCCACCGCTGGTCTGCACACTGCTTGCTCCTGGCCCACGAAGAGCTGAGGACAGAAATGGAGAGGCAATGCTTAGAAACCCTCAGGGCGATTTCAAGGAATGATTTTATGTGAGTTGCATCTAACAATAAAAGTTTGAGCTTATATTTTATATGTTCATTTTTTAGTTCATTTTTCCAGTGGTTTAATTTGATTGTATTTTATGAAAGTCATGGTTTGGGGTAAGTCAGAAATTTAAAACTTGAGCCCACAAGCTCCATCCTTCCTAACCGAGGGTCTGAGTTGCGTGGGTCAAGGCCACAGCCCACCCTGCTCACCTCCCCGAGTCTGCAGAGCACAGATCGGCCTCCTGACCTTGATGTCGGGTCACTGTAGAGTGACAGGCAGTGGTTTAAGCCCACCCAGGGCACTTCATTCACTGCGGGGCTCTGGCTGTGTGAGTTGTTAGCTGGTGACCACAGCTGACCTCCTGGAGCCACAATGTCCCCCGGGTCTTACAGATCAGTGACCAAATTGGGGTGCCTGAGCTCAAACACAGACTTTGCCAGGAAGTCACCGGGTGCCCTTGAGAAAGTCACTTCCCTCTTAAGTGTCAGGTTTTGCATCATTTTAAGAGCCCTTCGGTTCCTTCATTGTGGGCTCCAACATAGGCTCTGGGAACCACTGAAGATGCCCATTTTACAAGAGCAAACTCAAGGTCAGATTTCTAACCAAGCTTTCATAGCACATGGAAGGCAATTTCTTAATCTAGGCACAGAAGAGTCACTGGCAACCACCACTTGCATTTTCTTACACCTCTATTAAGGTTTAATTTACTGCAACAAGCTACACATACCTGATGTGTGAACTGTGGTGAGTTTTGTTTACTGTTTTCTGCTGTTGTTGTTTTTTTTGTTTTTGTTTTTCTTTTTGGTCGTTCCTTCGGCACATGGGATTTCCTGAGCCAGGGATCAAACCTGTGCCATAGAGGTAAACAGACAGTGACAATGCCAGATCCTTAACCCACTGAGCCATGAGGGAACTCCAGCTGTGGTGAGTTTTGACATACGCTTTCACCTGTCATTGCAACCAAAATACTGAACATTTCCATCACTTCCCAAAGTTTTCTTGGGCCCCTTTAAAATTACTTTTCCTTTACCTTTGACCCCAGGCAACCTTTGATCTGCTTTCTGTTCCTAGATAGATGGCTTAGCGTTTTCTAGAATTTTATATAAGTAGAATCCTATACTATGGATTTGTGGGTCTTTTTTTTACTCAGCATAATAATTTTGAGATTTATCTACGTGATTGCATGTATTAGTAGTTTCCTCCTTTTTTATTGCTGAATAGCATTCCACTGTATGGACATATCACAGCATTTTTATCCATTCAGTAGCTGATGATAAACATTTGGGTTGTTTCTAGCTTTTGCTATTACAAGTAAGACTGCTATAAACATTCATATGGAAAGTCTTTGTGTGAACATATGCTTTCATTAGTCTTGGATAAATACATAGGAATTGAATGGCTGGGCCAGAAGGTATGTATATGTAAAACTTTTAAAGAAATTACCAAACTCTTTTCTTAATGGGTTGCACCGATTTTCAAATTATCAGCCTTGAACGAGAAATCTAGTGTCTCTATATCCTTGTCAGCACTTGGTACTGTCAGTCTTAAATTTTAGCTGTTCTAAGTGAATGCATGGTGGTATTTCACTGTGGTTTTAATTTGCATTTCTCTGATGACTGACCAAGTTGAGCATCTTTTCATGTACCTCCTGATCGCTCACAAATCATCTTTTGTGAAGTACCTGTTAAGTCTTTTGCTTGTTCTTAAATTAATTGAATTGCAAGAATTCTTTATATATTCGGGATAAAACTCCTTTGATACGTGTTGCAAATATTTTCTCCCAGCTCCAAAATGTGGTCTTCAGTGTTGTGACTGTATACAATTTTTTTTTTTGTCTTTTTGCCTTTATGCAGAGCCACACCCGTGGCATATGGAGGTTCCCAGGCTAGGGGTCTAATCAGAGCTGTAGCCGCCGGCCTTCGCCACAGCCACAGCAACGCGGGATCCGAGTCGCGTCTGCAACCTACACCGCAGTTCACGGCAATGCCAGATCCTTAACCCACTGAGCAAGACCAGGGCTCGAACCGCATCCTCATGGTTCTTAGTTGGATTCATTAACCACTGAGCCACGACAGGAACTCCCCTCAAGGAATTTTACAACCCTCTCTAAGTTCATCCACGAGCCTAAGTCTTAGTCATGGTCACTGATGAAGAGCATTTGCTTTCAGGTTTCAGGTGAAACCTAAAAGAAAATGATGCTGGTGCCAAATGGCAGAAATAGACCCAGTGAAAGTGGAGCACATTTTATGAGTAAGATAGTGTATATGGTCTAAAACCAACTGAGTTTTTGGGAGTTCCCGTCGTGGTGCAGTGGTTAACGAATCCGACTAGGAACCATGAGGTTGCGGGTTCGATCCCTGGCCTTGCTCAGTGGGTTAAGGATCCGGCGTTGCCGTGAGCTGTGGTGTAGGTTGCAGATGCGGCTCGGATCCTACGTTGCTGTGGCTGCGGCGCAGGCCAGTGGCTACAACTCCGATTAGACCCCTAGCCTGGGAACCTCCATATGCAGCAGGTGTGGCCGTAAAATGACAAAAAGGCAAAAAAAAAAAAAATAAAACCAACTGAGTTTTCAGAGGTGGGATTAAACGTTCAGACCAACTGAGTTTTCAGAGGTGGGAGTACAGATAAATAAACAGGTTTAGCAGAAAGGAGATAAATGAGATTTCTTTTCTTTTTTTTTTCTTGGTCTTTTTAGGACCGAGGCATATGGAGCTTCCCAGGCTAGGGGTTGAACTGGAGTTGTAGCTGCTGGCCACAGCCATAGCAATGCCAGATCCAAGCTGCGTCTGTGACCTACACCACAGCTCACAGCAAAACCAGCTCCTTAACCTACTGAGTGAGGCCAGGGATCAAACCTGCGTCCTCATGGATGCTAGTCAGATTCGTTTCCGCTGAACCACAAGGGGAACTCCGATAAGTGAGAGTTCCGCTGTCACTATCTAGTGTCCAGAGAAACCACAGCCAAGGGAATGGGCTTGGTGGATCCACCGTGGAAGCCCTGGCTGACTCTGTTGAGAGAAATACCAGTCCGGATGTTAGAGGTGGGATGTTGGGTGAATCCTGACTGAAGGCAGGACGCTGAATGAGCCCCCAGCTGTGAATCTAGAGAGGACCAAAAACCAACAAGAGATGGAGGACTGAAGAATGAGGGAGTGAACAGGCCAGCCCGATGGAGAGAGGACGAAGAGGCAACGTGGGTGGAGGACTGACCAGATGCCTGCATGGCTGTATTTGGCTTTTGTGACATTAGCCAGGGACACGTGTGTAAACATGGACTTGAAGGAGGTGAATGAATCTCCAGTGATATGCATAAGAAAGGGGGTGCAGATTCTCGGGAGGAGAGGTGGGTGGGGAAGGGTTTTTGCCTACGGGAGAGGCAAAATAGGGTGGAAGAAGAGGCAGGCTGAGAATTCCAAGAGGAGGGTGGATGAATTTGAGCAGCTGCTATGAAATGTGCATCGGGAGAAAGAGAACAGCTACAGGAGGACTTGTGGCCATTTTCATGTGGCTCCAGAGTCCCCTTCTCCCCTTCAGGAAAACATCCAGTAAAGACCTCTGATGCACCTCAGAGTTTCTGAAGGCGGATCTGTACTTATTCTGAATGCAAGGGCAGCTGAGACTGGCCTCAAGGCAGCCCTGTTTTGTTCAGGTCACATAAAGCTTTGATGGTGAGGCTCTTGGAGGTCTTGTCTGTCTCCTTCTTTGTTTAGCAAGTGTTAGCACTTCCTGCGTTCTCAGTGTCGGTTAAGTGTTATTGCCAAGAAGCCTGTCACCACCACTTGCCTGTAGGACGAGCGTAGGGGAGCCAGGGATCGCTAAAGGCAGCACTGAGCACCGGCCTCCAGCTTACACACCTACTCGTCACTTTCATCCTTTCTTCTCCATGTGACCACGCGCCCTTTCTTAGCTAGCTTATTCCATTCTCTCACTGCCCCCACGTTTCCTTCCATATCCATCACCCCATTCACCCCAACAAGCTCTGCAAATCATTTCCATTGTTAACCTCGCTCTAAGAGATGGCTGCAGCTTGCAAACCACCCACAGCACAGAGACTTCCGGAGTGCTGTCAGAATGGCAGAGTGTTAGCAACGCCCAGCCCTGGGCTTCTCTTATGTGAGATCTGTCACTCTGTTATTACCTGTCCAACGCTGGCTTCCCTCCCACCAGGCAAGCTCCAGAGAGGCATTCCCCACGCCCACCTTGATCAGAACGATCTGCCCGTCTGTGGGTGCTCACTAAGTGTGTGTTGACTGAATGGCTTACTGACTGCCGGCATCTGTGTTCCCGGAGGAGGGGCCTCAGTCTAGAGAGGAAGGGGGAGCCTCCTCCCGCCTCCCATCCTCTCCCAGGATCCGGGATAAGGAGCTGACCTGCTGGCTCTACGTGCTTTTCTCTAGAGAGTCCTTTTACCCGGGAGGACACAGAGCTGGAACAAGTTTAACCAAATTCATCAAAAAGGGAGGGATACCTGAGCCGGAATCAGACCTACGGGCCATTGTCCTTGCCGTGGGCAGTGTCCAGAGGCAGGTGGCCCGATAGCCCATCCATTGGCATCTAGATTAGACCTGCTGAATGTGGATATAGCCTGATCACCTCAGAGCAACGTGACCTTGGGCCAGTCATTCCATGCCTTCAGACCTTGGTTTCTCCCATCTGTGAACAAGGCCCAACTGTAGGACTTCATCGAGACCTTCTGAGGATTGACGGACGTCTTAATATACGTAAGAGTATTTAAAAGCATGATTGGGGGCGTTCCTGTTGTGGCTCAGCAGAAACGAACCTGGCTAGTATCCATGAGGATGCAGGTTCGATCCCTGGCCCCGCTCAGTGGGTTAAGGATCTGGTATTGCTGTGGCTGTGGCGTAGGCCGGCAGCTGCAGCTCCAATTCGACCCCTAGTCTGGCAACTTCCATATGTCTCGGGTGTGGGTCTTAAAAAAAAAAGGGGAGTTCCTGTCGTGGCTCAGTGGTTAACGAATCCAACTAGGAACCATGAGGTTGTGGGCTCGATTCCTGGCCTTGCTCAGTGGGTTAAGGATCCGGCATTGCCGTGAGCTGTGGTGTAGGTTGCAGACCCGGCTCGGATCCTGCGTTGCTGTGGCTGTGGTGTAGGCTGGCAGCTATAGCTCCTATTAGACTCCTAGCCTGGGAACCTCCACATACTGTGGGTTCAGCCCTAAAATAACAAAAAGACAAAAAGAAAAAGAAAAAAAAAGGTAAAAGCATGGTTGGTATATTGGAAGTATTATGCACACACAGCCCTAATTTACAAAGAGGTCTGCATGGTGTTTCTGGTGCTGGCTCAGAGCCCCTCCACTGAGACTGGAGGCCATGGAATCTGAGACTTTCCTGACGTGAGCAGCAGGGAGCAGCTGACTTAGAGCCACTGGGGCTCCTAAGGTAGCGGAGGGGCTTTGTGGGACATGTCTACCCCCAGCCTGACTCTTAGCACCATTCACTCTGAACACTTTCCCTTCTCTGAGCCTCGGTTTCCTCATCTGAGGCAATGGAAGCGGCCCTCTTGCCCTGCCACCTCTACAGGGAGCAGGGGTGGGCCAGAAGGTGCTTTTCAACAAGAGGAATGAAAGGTTTCACAATTATTTTCCAAACAAGTGCGGGGGTATGTGTGTGTGTGTGTGTGTGTGTGTGTGTGTGTGTGTGTGTGTGGTGGGCGGTAGAGGATGCCAACAGTTCTGAGTTGGAAGTGCTCCTCCTGCAAGAAATCACCGAGAATCTGCTTCTTAGGAAAGCAGGTGACCTCGAGTGGCGGCCAACAGTCCACTTCATTGGCTCCATCTGCGGTGGCAGAGCGCCCAGGCCTGCGACACCGAGGCCGGGCAGGCGAGAAGAGGCGGTACATCTGCGCGGGGGCGGAGGCGGGGGCGGAGGTGGCATTTGTAGTCGGAAAGCAGTGTCAGGGTTTGCGCTTTCTTTTCTAAATTCAGCACATTTGAAAAGAGAACAAGAAGGAGGAATACTGATTTCCCCCCAGGAGAGGAGATGGCGGGGGACGGCAGGAGACAGGGGTGCTTCCTCCTGGCGCCCCATTGATCCCCACCTCCTAGCAGCCTCCCAGGCTGCCGCTCACCTGTCACTCTCTTGGTCCCCCTCCCGACCAGAACGAAGACGCCACCAACGTTCAAGATTAGGCTGCGTGTCTCAGAAGGAGTTATCTCCCCCAGCCCTCGCGTCTGTAATGGCATCTCTGCAATAAGAGAGGCGCAGACCCCAACACGGTCCTTTGTGAGGCGTGGATACCGGGGTGGGGTTTTCCCAGGGGGGCTGATGGCCACGTCTGTGATGTGACGGGCAACAGAGGCTGGACCAGGGCCAGGGCAGTGGCACAGCTCAGCAGATAAGGGGCCGGGTAGAGAGAGAAAGCGGCTCAGGGAGGGCTGGGGAGCACGGCCAGGAACAGGGCTTCCGCCCAAGGCTGGCAGGGGCCCTAGAACAGAACTGGCCTGGCTGTCAGGAGCCGGGACCCTGAACTTCACCTCTGACAACACCTTCCTGGCCTGAGAAAGGCACACCACCGATCTCGTCCTCAGATAAGAGAAGGAAGCCCACCCCAGGGCCCCTCAATGTTGTGGGATATACAGGCTGGGAAATGTCTTTCCTGGGGGAGGGGAGTGTCCTGTGCATGGCGTTCTATTTATCAGCATCCCCGCCTCTGTCCCCCAGATAGAAGCTGGTGGTACCGCCACCCCAGTTCCCCGCTGGGACAAATAAAAAGATCTCCAGATGCTGCCTAGTGTGTCCCGAGTCCAGGGCGGGAGTGGGGGAGGCTGGGGCAAATCTGGGTTGAGAATTCACAAAAATAATTTCTGTTTGGGAGTTACCCCCAGTGGGACAAGGAACCTTTAGCATTTTATCAACAGATGCTCCAATCCGGATTCTATGAATAATTCTAAGATTTCTCTTGACCTTAATTCTGCAGGTGAGAAGCAAAATGGTGAGAGGTTTGGCCCTGGGTCATACAGCCAGCTTATTCGAAAAGAGGCTGAGCTGGCTGGGTGCCCACCATGACACAAGGTGACACCCGCCCAGCAGTGGGGTGTCTGCTCAGGTTTGTGGTTGTCTTTTGTCCTCTTTTCTCTTTTTCATACTGACTGATATTTTGGAGTTAGCTCATGAAGATTGGATGTTAATTCTGGCAAACGGAGGCACAGGAAAAGAAACCACTTAAATAATCCTGGTCAGAACTAGCCTACTCGTATTCCCACCTCCAGCGCTGTGTGGCAGCAGCTCTGTTCCCAGAGTTGGCAGCTGAGCATTCGGGGCTCCCTCTCCAGTTAGCGCCCAGTCTAGGGCTATGGTTTCAGGCGGGGAAGGCAGGCTGCTGGCGTCTCTCGTTCTCCCAGCCCCGTATCGCAGCATCTATACTTTGAGTAGATGTGATTGAGAGAATGCTCTGTCCCCCAGCTGGTCCCCACTCAGGCTGGAATCTCTCCTCCAGCTGTGGAGACTGAGAAGACTGGGACCCAAGTGCATCCAGCCCTTGGCCTTGACCTTTGTTGGCTTCCCTGGGCTCCCACTAAAGATGCAATGGCTATTTAGGAAGTACTGAGCTTTGAAGAGGAGCTTGGGCTTCTCCACGACCTACAGGCTGGATGATGCTTCTTCAGAAAGAGATTTCCTAGTTTTCTCTTTTCTTACTCTACCCCTACTCCTCCTGTGGGTTTAAAACAACAATCTCTGGACATCATTTCTTTCTTTTATTTATTTTTTTAGGGCTGTACCTGTGGCATATGGAGGTTCCCAGGCTAGGCTGCACCTGTGCCAGCCTACACCACAGCCACAGTAACACCGAATCTGAGCCTCATCTACACCACAGCTCATGGCAACGCTGGATCATTAAGCCACTGAGTGAGGCCAGGGATCGAACCTGCATCTTCACGGATGCTAGTCGGGTTCGTTACCACTGAGCCACAACTCCTGGACTTCATTTCTTCAGGAGTTCCTAAGAGACTGGAATTTGGCTGACCAGGAGGTCGGCCAGCCGGAATGTCCACCATCAAAAGGCATTTCCAGTCCCCAGTCCCTTCTTTTTTGTCCACGGTACCTTGATTTCTATGTCAGGCATTAACAACACCTGCTATCAGTGCACAGAGTTCTGGGTGGCTGGCCCTTTGTTGGTTCCTAGAGTGGGCATGTCACTTGGGCCAAGCCCAGGAGAGTGCTATTGTTGGGCACAGTGACTGGAGCAGCAATGGGCCATGGCCTGTGTGTCAAGAGAGTGAAACCACAGACTTTTGCTGAAATTATCAGGATTAAGTCTCTCTCTACTGAGGTTGCCAAACTGGTAGGGTGCAAACTGAAATTACTAGTGCTCATGGCCACTGCTTAGAAGTCCTTTTGAGGGAACAGTTTCTGTTAACATCTGCTGAGCTCCTGGATTCAGCCACACCTGCAGCCAAATTACCACTCCGATCTTTTTTTTTTTTTTTTTTTCTGTTATGTACCACTATAAACAACCCTTTTGGCTTTAGATGGTTTGAGCTCAGTACCTCACCTGCAATGCAGAGTCTCCCTAAAGGGACTTAAAGCCCAGTCCCTAAACCATGGCTCCAGCCTGACTTCTGGTTCTCTGTTATTGGCTTCAGTTCTAGCCTTTAGCACTAATCTGTAGTCAGTCCCTCTGCTGGTGGCTCATTCTCACACACCTTCCTTGGTTACAGAATAGCATCTGTTTTATTATCCATAGAAAATGGCCTCGAACAGCATGGAGAGCAGAAGGCAGAGCAGGAGCCAGAATCTGGGGCTGTCTGGCTCTGAGAATTGTGAGGCCCGAGAGCTCCTTGGTTTCTGTTCGAGAGAGCCTGTTATTTTCTTGGCACTAAAGGGTCTTCCCTCCATCTCAGTCACGTTCTTGATCCAGAGTGTGTAGTTTTCCAGCAAAGTGTATATTCCCGGGCTGTTCTTCTGCCCGCAGCTCCTCCCCCAGCTGACAATGCCGACCTGGTACCATCTCTTGTCAGATTGTGTGGTACAGACTAGAGGGCCACCGCTGTCACCCTGTGGACAGAGAACACAGATCAGTAGTGAGTCCCAGTCTTTTTTTTTTTTTTTTTTTCCTCTTTCAGCCACACCCGTGGCTTATGGAGGTTCCCGGGCCAGGGATGGAATTGGAGCCGCACTGTGACGTATGCCACAGCTCTGGCAATGCCGGATCCTTAACCCACTGTGCAGGGCTGGGGATTGAACCGGCAAGCCACAGAGCCAAGACAGATCACTAACCCACTGTGCCACAGTGGGAACTCCCGAGAGTCCCATTCCAAACTGTCCCTTTGAAGCACAGCCCAGCTCGTTAGTAGAAGAGGGTCCATCAACCTCCCCACTCAGGCCATGGAGGGACATGGCGTCATTGCCCATCCATCCTGGCCCCGTTGCGGGGGAGGGGGGCGTGTGCCCCCATCTGTCAGTCTGGCTCCGGGAATCTTAGCGTGCAGGGTGGAGCGTGGGCAGTGGATGGAACTGGACTGGAGAGGGAGGAAGAGGGGGAGGGCTTGGTGGGAAAACATCTCCCTAAGCAGCGAGGAGAGAGGGAGCTGAAACACAGGGGGCATGCTGCCCAGGCTTAGAGGAAAGGGCGGACCAGTTTTTGGGTCTTAAATCAGCAGGGACAGAGCTGTAAAGGGAAGGAATGCACACAGGATGCACGGGGTGCTGTTAGGGTTGTGGATGCAAATTGGGTCTCCCTTGATTTCTTCCAGAGGGAGAAGAATTTCATTTCCAATTCCTTGGTGTGGGTGTTCGCAGGGGGGCAGTGAGCTAAGCTTTTCTGAATGTGTGTTCCCCTCCAGGGTTGAATCACATGAGTCTATGACTCAGATGAGTTTTTTTTTTTTTTTGTCTTTTTAGGGCTGCACCCACGGTGTATGGAGGTTCCCAGGCTAGGGGTTGAATCAGAGCTACAGTCGCTGGACTACACCACAGCCACAGCAATGTGGGATCTGAACCATGTCTGCGACCTACACTACAGGTCACGGCAACACCAGATCCTTAACCCACTGAGCAAGGCCAGGGATGAAATCTGCATCTTCATGGATACCAGTTGGGTTCGTTACCACTAAGCCACAACGGGAAGTCTTAAATTATTTTTTTAAGTTGAACATTTTTTTTCATAGTTTAACCTTAGGGGATTACAAAGAGGAAGAGTACTAGAAAAAGTAAACCACCAAGTTCCATTGTGTTTAATTTTAATTTGTATTTTAAGCACAGCATAATCGTATTGCCATTACTTTGAACATATTTAAGTGTTTTTTATCATAAAATTATAATTTTCCTCAATTATGTGATTATGTGTTATTTTCAAGTTTCCTACATTGAAAAATGTGATTTTATTTTTAAGGACAATTATTTTTAAACCCTAGGGGACTTTCTGCCTGGCTTATCTGTTTTCAGTGTGATGATAATGTTATATAATTTCAGAAAAATGTCCTTGACTGGATCACTGTCAGCTTATTCTTAGCAATAGAAATCTTTCTAAACAGAGAGCAAAGCTTTTCACTTCATGATTTTTTAAAAAAGCTTAAAATGATAACAGCACATGTATTTATAGCACTCTTAAGTAATAGATGATTAATTTTAGATGCTTTCATTAAAGTACATTTTGATAGGGGAGGAACTGAAGCAAAAATCCTAGACTCCAGATGGTAGATCCAGCCACTGAAGCAAAAGGGTACAGAAAATGTCATCAAAGATGTCACTGGGTTATTTCAAATGTTACCGCAGTTGGCTTTGGCCATTTGAATATGGGCTGGCGTTGAATCAAAGAGATTGAAAGGACAGGTGTAAATACTGATGGGGCCTGATTCTTATATCCCTGGGTGAGCAGCAGGGGGAGTGACAGCCTGGGAAAACAGCAAGTCCCCACGCGTGGCACAGCCTCCCTTAGTGACCCGGCTCGGCTTGCCTCTCCACACTCTTCCTTACATACCTCTGGCTTCTGAAATATTCAAAGTTCCCTGAACCACAGTTTTCTCCAGATTCTCTCTGGAACGCCCTCTCTTTACAAGCCTACTATTAAATATCATTTCCCCTTTTCTTTTTTTAGACCCAAACCTATATGGAGTGGTCTTCCAGGCTAGGGGCTGAATCGGAGCCACAGCTTCAGGCCTACGCCACAGCCACGGCAATGCCAGATCCGAACCACTTCTGTGACCAGCGCTGGAGCTCGTGGCAACACCAGATCATTTAATCCCCTGAGCCAGGCCAGGGATTGAACCTACGTCCCCATGGATACCGGTGGGGTTTGTTACCACTAAGCCACAATGGGAACTCCTGTTTCCCCTTTTAAGTTGATACTGGAGCCCTGTCTCCTGTTCCAGTATAAACTGGTTGCTCCCTAGGTCTGTGGCATGGCTACGATCTGAGAGGTTTTCCCTTAACCGTTGTTACTGAGAAGGTTTCTCTCTCTCCCCCCTTTTTTTGGCCGCCCCACCAGCATATGGAGTTCCTGGGGCCAGGGATCAGATCTGAGCCCCTAAGCTGCAGCTGCGGCAACACTGGATCCTTAACCCACTGTGCCAGGCTGGGGATCGAACCTGTGTCCCAGCGCTCCCAAAATGCCACTGATCCCGTTGCACCACAGCAGAACTCCTTGCTTTTCTACCTGTGATATCATTATAGATTGATGTGCAGTTGTAAGAACTAATATAGGGAAATCTCCTGTGCCCTTTACATGTTTCCCCTGATAATAGCATCTCGCAGAATTACATACAGTACAATAGCCCCGCCAGGATATTAACGTGGATACAGTCAACATACAAAACACGTCCATGACAGCAATGATCCCTCACTTGTGCTGCCCTTTTATGCTACATCAACTCCCCCCCAAACCCTCCTTAAGCCCTGGCAACCACTAACCCGTTCTCCCTTTCTATAATTTTGTCATTTCAAGAATGCTGCGTACGTGGAGTCGTAGAGGGTGGGACCTTTGCGAGTCAGCTTGTTTCACACAGCAGACGTCTCTGGACACAGCTACGTTTTTTGCAGGTGTCAATGGTTTGCTTCTTATCACAGCAGAGTGCTGTCGCCTCCTATGGATGTACAGCAGTGCTTTTTTTACTATCCATGTCTCGAAGGTTATTTATTTCCAGTTTTGGTTTACTGTGAGGAAATCTGCTATAAACCCTCCTGCACAGGGTTTGGTGTGAACACAAGCCTTCATTTCTCTGGAATAAATGCCTAAGAGTAGCATTTGCTAGGTTATATGGCAAGAGCACATTCAATGTTTAAAGAAACGAGAAAATTGTTTCCAGAGTGATTAGACTGTTTTAAATTCCCCCCAGCCGTGTATGAGTGACCTGGTCTCTCCGCATTCTTGTCAGCATTTGGTGTTGTCACTATTTTTTTTTTTAAGGCTTTCTGAGAAGTGCATAGTGATATCTGATTGTGGCTTTAATTTGCATTTCCTTGATGGCTAATGATGTTGAACATCTTCTTATTTTCTTATTTTCCATCTCTGTGTTCTTTTCCGTGAAATGTCTGTTCTTATCTTTTGCCCGTTTTTGAATATGATAGTTCATTTTTCTGTGTTGAGTTTGAGAGTTATTTATACATTCTATGTACAGCTCCTCTGCTGGATATTATCTCCCAGTCAGTAACTTGTCTTTTCATCCTCTTAATGTGCCCTTTCACACAGGAAAACTTTTTAATTTAGATGAGGTCCAGTTGATCAGTCTTTCCTTTTTTAAAAAAAAATTTTATGGTCACACCCGCAGCATGTACAAATTCCCAGGCCAGGGATTAAATCTGAGCCACAGCTGTGACCTACACCACAGCTGTGGCAGCTGGATCTTTTAACACACTGTCCTGAGGTGGGGGGATCAAACGCGGGCCTCTGCAGCGATCGGAGCCACTGCAGTCGGATTCTTAACCCACTGCACCACAGCGGGAACTCTGATCAATTTTTCCTTTTATGAATTATGTTTTTGGTGTTTATGTCCCAAAGACTTTCTGTGTTAGTTTTGTCTTAAACATTTTTATAGTTTTACATCTTAAGGGTGTGATCTATTTTGAGTTAATTTTGTTTGTTTGCTTGCTTTGTCTTTTTAGAAGCTCACCCGCGGCATATGGAGGACCCAGGCTAGGGGTCTAACAGGAGCTGTAGCCGCCGGCCTTCGCCACAGCCACGCCAGATCTGAGCTGCGTCTGCGACCTACACCACAGCTCATGGCAATGCCGGATCCTTAACCCACTGAGCGAGGCCAGGGATGGAACCTGCGTCCTCGTGGATACCAGTCAGACTAGTTTCCAATGAGCCAAGGTGGGAACTCCAAGTATTTTTTGTTTTTTTTTTTTCCCCTAGAGCCATACCTGCAGCACCTGGAAGTAGCCAGGCTAGGGGTCCGATTGGAGCTGCAGCTGCTGGTCTGTGCCGCACCCACAGCAATACCGGGTCCTTAATTCACTGAGGGAGGCCAGGGATGGAACAGCACCCTCACAGAGACTGTGTTGAGTCCTTAAGTTGCTGAGCCACGGCAGGCACTCCTGGAATCTACTCTTTCTTACCTCACGGCCCTTCCATAAAACAGTCTTCTCATCGCTCTGCAGAGCATTTAACACCTACTCTTATAGTTTTGCACCAATGACCATATCCACTGCCCAGCCGACGATTAGGGCTAAGTGGGCTCAACAGAGTGCTCTCCCTCAGGGTGAGTCCCTGCCATCCTCAGAGTCAGAGGAAGCTAATTTATGAGGACCCCTATTTTTTCCACCATCAATCAAAAAATTTTTTTCTTAAAAAATTTTTTGTGTTTTATTATTACTACTGTTATTATTATTATTTGTCTTTTTAAGGCCACACCCGCAGCATGTGGAGGTTCCCAGGCTAGGAGTCTAACAGGAGCTGTAGCCGCCGGCCTACACCACAGCCACAGCAACACAGGATCTGAGCTGCGTCTGCGATCCACACCACAGCTCACGGCAACGCTGGATCCTTAACTCACTGAGCAAGGCCAGGGATCGAACCCACAACCTCATGGATACTAGTTGGGTTTGTTAACCACCGAGCCACGATGGGAACGCCTGTGTACATTTTATTAAAGAGAACCTAAGCTATCAGACGTTGGTTCAATGAAACCCCTATGCACATCGCAGTATACTACACTTGTTTACCCAGCCGCCTGCCCCGGAGACTGTGGGCTCCTTTAGGCTACAAACTGTGTCGCATCCACGGCTGGATCCTCAGGACCGAGTACATTCAACACAGGCAGCTGATACTAGTGAAGTGAAATAATTCCTTGCATGTATCTCAAAACCTCCTTGGCTTTGTGGTTTTTAAACGTCTCAGACATGGAAAATGTCTTGGGGTCCTCCTTGGAGAAACCAGAAGTATTTATGCAGGGTCGCAATCGGACTCCCAGACATGTGCTGATATTCCAAGGGCCCGACAGGAAGTATTCCTGAGACTGCGTCTCTTATTCCCATGTCCGAGCCTGCTTTCCTGCCTGTTTTGCTGACTCCTATTGTGCATTCCCAGTGGAGAGAGGACGCCTGTGCACTGGCAGCCCCGAGGGGCTGGAGGCCCGGGGGCTGAGGGAGGGAGCTACCCCAACTTACCTGGCAGGCGTCGTAGCTCTCGTTCTCGTAACCAGCACACAGCATATTTGTGGTAAGTTTTGGAAATTCCTTTAAACACTCCCCCCAGTCCATGACGGTCATGGGTACTTTCATCAGCTCAGTTTCCATGGGCTGTTTGATACCTGCGCCACAGAGAAAGCCCATTGGAAGAGTCACCGGACAGCAGCCCCAGTGCCAGTAATGCAGCTTGGTGCGCCCTAGACCGCCTGGCCCATCCCCGCGTCCCGCCGGCCAACCAGCCCTCTTTCTCCGCATCCTAGCTGATCCGCACGCCCCCCACTTCCTTCCAGCAATCTCTTGCAGGTTACTCACTCCATCACCCCAGGCTCATTCCAAACAAGTCCCCGCCTACTGGAATTATCCTTCCCATTCAAAGTCATATTCCTGCCTCCAAGAAGACTTCCAACGTGGAGTTCCCGTTGTGGCTCAGCGGTAACGAACCCCACTAGTAACCATGAAGAGGCGGGTTTGGTCCCTGGCCTCGCTCAGTGGGTTAAGGATCCAGCGTTGCTGTGGCTGTGGCATAGGCTGGCAGCTGCAGCTCCAGTTTAACCCCTAGCTTGGGAACCTCCCTATGCTGCAGGTGTGGCCCTAAATTAAAAAAACAAAAACAAAAACAAAAAAAGACGACTTTCAACTTGACTCCTACAGTCCTACATACTTGACTTCTTGGAACCCACTATGGCTCCCCTCTCAGCACAATCCCGCCCCTTCAGCATACTCGTCTATCACCACTGTTAGGCAAGGATGACACCTCTAACATAGGGCCGCAGAAACAGGGTTTGCCATCCCAGTGAAAAAGCTTTCCAGTCCCCCAGACAAAGGTAGGTTGGCTGACAGTCTTCACAGGGGCGCTTGCCAAGGCCCTCGCTGGACTGCCAGCTTCCAGGAATTTGTCTGGACTTCCCTCCATCTCATTAACTCTGACTACACAGAGATTTCAAAAAGCTTTCTCCTCACTGAGTATTTGTAATCTTGCAGGCACCCATCTGCCTCGTCCTTACTTCTAAATTTTGAGTCATGCCCGGAGCCCTGAACTGGTGTTACATCAGCTGCCTCCTAGTTGCTAAACTCCTGAAACGCCTGTCATCTTTCAGACCCCAGCTCGTTGCAAAGCATCCCTAAGGACCAAGAGTCTTGCTCAGGCCTGAGCTAGTGCTGTGCTGTTCCCATCCCGCCCCTACCTATGTGCTCTTGGTTTTGTTGAGTTTTCCTTGGGGACCGTCCAGCGGGGCTTTCAGAATCCCTTTATGTCCTGGGACGGTTCCTCCTGTTTTGGCCAAGTGACAACGTAACAACAAGTAACAACAGATTCATTTCTAAGAACGGCCGGGCACCGCTCCAGGACCAATGAAAGGCCTAAGCCAGGGCAGGCATCTTCAGTGCCTGTAGGGACCAGGTGGAAAACATCAATGTGTGAAGCAGGGAGATATGAGAGGACAGAGCAGAGAGCCCCTGGCAAACTGGAGCGTCTAAATTCAATTAAACAAACAAGACTGCTCTGTACTGGCGGGACAGGGCCACAGCCAGGGCCCGGCTCGCACACCTGGCATCTCCGCTCGGGGCCTAGGGGGGATGTTTCCTTGGCACTTGGAAGAGGTTGAGATCAGGCCTCGGTGAGCTTCTGGTGTGCAAGGATTTGCTCTAATGCAAGCGCCTTCTTCCTGCTCCTTCCTCAGCCTGCTTCCCCCTCCCCCGCTCCCCTCTCCTTTAGGTTTTCTGGTCCAGCTTCAGATGCCCCCGCCGTGGCTCTTCCCCCAGCTGCTCCCAGGAGATGCTGACCGGTTACGTACCAGTTTTGATCTGCCCCCATCCCGCCACCCAGCACTGGTGCCACGTGGAGGGGCCGGGCTGCTTGGGCAGGCAGATGGGTTTTTTCAGGTTGTCGAATGTGATGGGCGTGTCCAGCAGCAGCAAGGCGATATCATTGTCCATGTAGCTTTTTTGAAAGTCCTTGTGAAGAATTATCTGTGTGACTCCCTTTATATCCAGGGATGGGCTGATTAAGCTGTTGGTTCCCAGCACGACTCTCAGTTCTTTTGGCCTGAGGGCAGAGGAAGGAGAAATATGAGGCAAAGTCGCAGGCAGGTAGATTTGGCTGTGCCCCGAGCAGCCTCAATCCCATGTAGTTCCAGGGGCCTTTCGGACCTGTCCGATGGGGGTTGTCGCCCAGGGGACGTGAGAATTTGAAAAAAGGTAGAGAAGGGGGGTGAAACAGCCAGTGTGGCTGAATACAGCGCCAGCATCGTCCCAGAGACGTAACGGAGAGGCTGCAGCCTCATGGGGCACAGGCAGGACTTAGCTTTGGGCCCCCAAAGAGCCGACTTGGCACAGATCACACTAGCCCTCAGATAGGTAAGGATTATTATATCAATTTGTCTACCAGCAACTAAGAAACTCAAGACCAGATTTTTTTTTTTTGCAACACACACAAGTGGCCAAAGTTTAATATTCAGCATATATAAAGCGATCTTACAAAAAAACTATTTGGAGAATAAAAAAAAGCTTGAAAGGACATTTCAAAAGAGAAAATATACTAAAAAACTTGAAAATACCCACTTAGTAGCAGCAAGAAAAAATGCACACTGACACTACAATTATAATCGTCTTTCGTGCCTACCAGAAAAGGAACAATTAAAAATTCTGAAAAGTAGCAAGCATTGGTGATGATTTTAACACTTATACACCATGGGTGGAAATCTAAATTGGTGCAATCCCTTTGGAAAATAGTTTGGCATTTGCTAATGAACTTGAAGGTACACAAGCCCTGTGCTTCCACGTCTCTCCTGGGAATAAACTCTTGCATACATGCACCGGAAGAGCCGTGCAAGAATCAGGAACCGAATTTCATCTAGACCTGCCACTGAAGAAGCAGAAAGAAACTTCAGTAATAATTCAGGGCTTTCCCTCCAGGCAGAATGGCCAGGAACTTTCCAACAGCCAATCCTTAAACATCGCATGGGAGCAGATGCATCAAGGCTCCTTGTCTATGTGCCCTGGTAAAACTTTCCCCAGGCTTTTGATTAATTCTTTAAAGTCCCTCTTTCTGTGTATCTTCAAACTTTCTTGAGGTGAAGTAGCAGAAAGCACAAGTGCTGGAACTGGATTTAAATCCTCTTTCTGTCTAACAGAAGTGTATTTTGGGTGAGTCACCAAAACTTACTGGACCTCAGTTTCCTTCTCTTTAAAATAAGGGTATTCAGGAGTTCCCACTGCGGCTCAGCAGATTAAGAACACAACTTGTATCCATGAGGATGCAGGTTCAATCCCTGGCCTCACTCAGTTTGTTAAGTTGGTTGCCTCGAGCTGTGGTGTAGGTCACAGAAGAGACTTGGATCCTGTGATGCTGTGGCTGTGGTGTAGGCCGGCAGCTGTAGCTCTGATTGGACCCCTAGCCTGGGAACCTCCATATGCTGCGGTGTGGCCCTAAAAAGAAAAATAAATAAATACACAATAAAATAAGGGTGTTCATTTTACCAGCCTCAGGGTTGTTGTTTGATTAAATAAGTTAATGCAAGTAGTTTCTTAGCAGGTCACTGGCATAGAATTAGTCATCAGTAAATGCTCTATTTTCTTCCAGTCTCCTGGAGTGCAGAGAAAACTCTACAAGGAGCAAGGAAGTCCGGTGTCAGACAGCCCAGGAACCCAGACCTCCAGAATCAGGAGGCTTTCCTCCTGGAAGGACTTGAATGTCCGAGGAGAGATGGACAGACCGAGCCACGGAGGCTCCTGGACAGGACAGTGTGTGACCTCAGGGAAGCCATAGTTACTGATCCTGGGTGACAACAAAGAGGGCATGGCTGAGCCAGCCTCGGGTTTATAGCCTCCTCATCCTCAGGGCTGGGGCGGTGGGGATGGGCGGTGGTCACTCCTGGGTGACCCAGCACTGACCAGCCCTAGGAGTCCCCTCGGCAGCCAGGTCCGGCTGAGCGCGGGGGTCCCACCCCCACCATCAGAAGCAACAGGGATGGGTTCTCGGTACTTACGCAATCTCCTCAGACATAAAGCAGTGAGCCGCGGAGACTATCCACCACTCGCTGATGATGGTGCCACCGCAGAAATGTTCATTTCCTGCCTGAATACTCACCAGCCATGGAAACTCACCCACCTCAGCCTCTATGCCCCCTATAATTCTGGAATATCGAGCTCCTCCCTCAAAAAGGAGTCTTTCACCGCATTCTGTTAGAAAAGAAGAGAGAGGAAGGGAAAAGAAAAAACACTCAGTCAATATTCATAGGAGACTTTGACGTAGCTATCATTATACCCATCCTAGAGATGGAGAAACTGAGACCGGCCCAGTGAAACACCCTCAGGAACACGAGGAAGCCAACAGACACTTCAGATTTGTTGCAGAGAATCTGAGACGTGGGTCCGAAGGGTTGGCTCTATCTCGCTTCCAGACAGGCTAGTCATTTCCCTGAGCTTGTTTCCCTGAGCCTTCACCCAAGAGAAATCAGAGGAAAAGACTTGCCCAGGGCCAGTCCTGGAGTGGCTGGCAGAATAATGCCCTCCCACCAAAAGACGTCCATGTCCTAAGGGACCGTGCCCTGGAACTTGTGACTATGTTACCTTACAAGGCAAAGGGACTTTGGAGATGGAATCAGCTGAACTTGAAAGGGGGGAGATAAACCTGATAATGTGAGTGGGTCCATTGTCATCATATGTGTCCTTAAAACGTGGTGGAGTGGAGGGAGGCAGAAGAAGAGACATGGGGCTACAAAAGAAAGGCACCGGGAGAGGCAGTATTGCTGGCTTTGAAGGTGGAGGGGGCCACAAGCCAAGGTTTATGGTGACTTCTTCAAGCTAGAAAAGCCAGGGCAACGGACTCCCTCCTGGAACCTTCTCCAATAGGGAACGCAGTCCTGCTGACACCCCGACCTTAGCCCAGGGAGACCCAGGTTAGAGTTCTCTCCTGCAGAACTGTAAGAAAAGAAATTCCTGCTGTTCAAGCCACTAAGTTCGTGGTAGTTCGTTACGGCAGCAAGAGTGAACATTGCACACGGGAAACCAGAAGGGTGGCAGGGAAAAGGCCTGAACCTCCTGGAAGCCCTGTGCTATTCTAGGTTAGAACATCCTGCTCCAGGCAGAGCTGAGCTGTATCCTGGGAGGCTGGGAGCAAAAGCTGCAGCTGCCCGCGGGGAAGAGAAACTTGCCTTCTGGACGGAGTCCAGATCCAGCTCCTCAATCCCAGGAAGAAGATACACGCAGGTATTTGCTGACTTGCATGTGTTTCTTGCATTCTGGATCAAGCAGCAAGTTTGAATCCAAAGAGTCTAAGACCCCCACCCCCACCCTTTCTTGATGCTTCTTTTCCAACTATCCACTCAACAGAGGTTTTAAGGACCTCGTAGTATGGGTTGGAGGGACCCAGTGGTGGTATTTTTGGTTTTAAAAAAAAATGGAGTGGGAGTTCTCATCGTGGCTCAGTGGTTAATGAATCCGACTAGGAACCATGAGGTTGCGGGTTCGATCCCTGGCCTTGCTCAGTGGGTTAAGGATCTGCATTGCCATGAACTGTGGTGTAGGTCGCAGATGTAGCTTGGATCTGGCACTGCTGTGGCTGTGGGGAAGGCCAGCGGCTACAGCTCCTTTTAGACCCTTGGGATCCTACATATGCTGTGGGTGTGGCCATAAAAGGACAAAAAGACAAAAAAAAAATAACTTCCTGTATGGCTCACAACATAACTACTCAGCGTTGGAGTTCCCTTCGTGGCTCAGTGGTTAACGAATCCGACTAAGAACCATGAGGTTGCGGGTTCGATCCCTGGCCTTGCTCAGTGGGTTAAGGATCTTCATTGCCATGAGCTGTGGTGTAGGTTGCAGATGTGGCTCGGATCCTGTGTTGCTGTGGCTGTGGCAAAGGCCGGCAGCTACAGCTCCTGTT
>PVHT021183556.1:8381322-8406477 GCA_004024745.2 Catagonus wagneri
TTTTTAAATGGAGTGACATACAAAGGCTTTTACCAGGATTTTCAGGTCTGCACTTTCACCTTTATTTATCAAACTTGCATGTATATGTGCTCACCGCGTGTCAGGCGCCGTTACAAGCTCTGGGGTCCCACTGCCCCAGTCTGAATCCTGGCTGTGGCTTATTTGCTGAACGATTTGGGGAAAACTACTTACTCTTGCTTTTCCTCTTTTTCTTCATTCCCCAAATGGACATAAGCTAATATCTACCCTATAAAATAGATATTTTTTAATTTGTTTTTTGGGGGAGGTTTTTTTTTGGCTGTGCCCACAGCATGAGGAAGTTCCCAAGCCAGAGATCCAACCTGAGCCACAGCAGTGACCCAAGGCACAGTAGTGACAATGCTGGATCCTTAACCTGCTGAGCCACCAGGGAACTCTTGCACTCTAAAACCGATGTACTGATTAAATGAGATAATGGGGGCTGAAGCGCCCAACACAGTGCTTGGCGCAGAGTAAATCATCAAGCCAGGTTAGCTGTCACCTACCAAAGTCGCCCTTTCCTTGATCTTGAGAACTCACATCGCAGATGTGGATTGATGTGGACTTACAGACGAACGCTACAAAACCCTAAGCCATGATGGAGGCAGTGACAAAATGGTGAGAAGAGATTCGGGCTATCAGTGGTGCTTGGACCTGCTCACAGAGAGGCAAGCTCTGCTGATTTTCTCCCCACACCACCCACCGCCCCCCATTCACCCAGTGTAGCCAAGTCCGGGCCAGTGTGAGGCCAGGGACACAGGAGACCACGGGCGAACAGGGAAATGCAGCACTAGAGTCACACTGGGGCCAATCCCAGTTCTACCTTTTCTGTGCTGTGTGACCCTGGACCAATCTCCAACCTCCCTGAGGCTCAGAGTTCCTTATGCACCTGTAGGGCTGTGAGTGGAGAGCCCAACGTGGTGGTGTGGGCCTTGAACTTAGGAAAGTACTTGACTCCTAATAGCTTCCTTCCGACCTCAGCCACCCTCCACATCCCCCCTGCCCCCCAGGGAGAGAAACAACCAATCAGGAGCTCTGAGAGCCCCGCCCGCCTGCACGCAGGGGTGTGCCCAGCATCCGCTGGCCTCGCCCCAGCTCCTCTGATGCATCAGAGAATCGGATTGATGCTCAGCTCCTTCCGGGCCCGTGATTCTGGGCGCCCCATCATTCACTCAGGGGTAAAGTCTTGGATTTCAAAACCGAAGCTTAAGGTCAGCCAGGTTGAATTTGAGGGTGGAGCCAAGAAAGGAGGAAGGGAAGTGGGAAGCGGTTTCCAGGAGGGCGGTGTGGAAGCAGGAAGCTCCTGCTCTTGTGAGCCGGCCTCGCGGAGGCCAACAGGCTAACCCAGGAGCTGGTCCGCTGCCTCGGCCCCCACCCCGGCCCCTAGTGCTCACCGCGCAGCGGGTGGGAGGGAGCGAGCGGGGCCGCCCGCGGGCCCGGCCCTGCCTGCAGAGCTGCTCTGGCCTCGGGCCGGCATCCACGTACCGAGATGTGTGTCCTCGGCCTGGGCCATGAGCGGCAAAAGTGACCACAGGAGCATGGCCCCCATCCTGCTCATCGTGGCTGCTGGCCTGGGAGGTGACAGAGGCCGGGCTGAGGGGAATGACGCTGCCTGACGAGGCCTCCCTCCCCCCGCCACTCCCGCCAGCGATGTCACAATGCGCTGCAGTGTGAGGACTTGGGCGGGGTCACACAGGCTTCTCTTCTGGCTGGTTTGCGTCCCAGAGGGGCCTCGGCCTTGAGGGCTTTGCGGCCTTCCGGTCAGAGCTTCTCTTCGCACCGGCCTGGGCGCCATCGTCCTTCACGAGGCCCCCGTGGGCATCTTGCTGTGCCTCTGTCACCCCTAGTGGTTTTTAATCCTCAGATGTCTCCTCTTCCATGAAACCTGCACTGTCAGGGGTCTTCTGTGGTGGGGGAGGCGGGGGGTGCTGCCCGGCTGGGCCCTTGGGAACCGGGACGCACCCCAGGAGGCCTGGAGGCCTGTGCAGCTGGAAAGGCCCGCGGCCCACATGTCCACGCAGTTCTCTGCTCAGGCCTCTGACCTGGGCCTCAGGCTTGGACCCGCAGTCTGGGTTCAGCGGTCCTGGCACCGCACCCCCACCCCAACTCTGCCCAGTGCCCGGAAGGTGACAATCCCTGCTCTCACCCCTTCCGGTTTATTCCACATTCTTTTTTTTTTTTTTCATTTTACAGTTGCACCTGTGGTATATGGAAGTTCCCAGGTGAGGGGTCGAATTGGAACTGCAGCTGAGGCTACAGCCACAGGCACGGCAGCACCAGCTCTGAGCCACATCTGCAACCTATGCTACAGCTTGTGGCAATGCCAGATCCTTAACCCACTGAGCAAGACCAGGGATCAAACCCACATCTTCACAGAGACAAGTCAGGTCCTTAACTCGATGAGCCACAATGGGAACACATCTTAACCAATTTTTTTTTTTTTTTGGTCACACCCTCAGCATGTGGAAGTTCCTGAGCCAGGGACTGAACCTGTGCCACAGCAGTGACTCGAGCCACTAGGCCACCAAGGAACTCCATTTGGGATATTCCCTTTTCTTTTTTTTTCAGGGCCGCACCCGTGGCATATGGAGGTTCTCAGGCTAGGAGTCGAATTGGAGCTGCAGCTGTCGGCCTACACCACAGCCACAGCAACGTGGGATCCGAGATGCGTCTGTGACCTACACCACAGTTCACAGCAATGCCGGATCCTTAACCCACTGATGCAGGCCAGGGATCGAACCTGCAACCTCATGGTTCCTAGTCAGATTCATTTCCTCTGTGCCACAATGGGAACTCCAAAAATATAGTCATTTTTTTATCTGAAATTGAAGCATACCCGGTATCCTGTATTTTCTCTGGCAACTCCAGAGTTGATTGCCAGGCTTCGCCCTTCAGATGCTGATCCAGTGGGCTGGGGAGGGGAGGGAGCCAGGTCTCAGCAGTTTAACAGCTGCTTCCAGATCATTCTGGAGCAGCGTGAGAAATGTCACTTAGGCTGAGGGCAGAGGGTTTCTGGAGATTCCTGGAAAGCTGGGGACCAGAGTCTGACTGAATCCAGGAAATCTGGAGGCAAGAGAATGGCTGGCCACCTGCTAGGCTCTGGAAAGGGTGCTGATGTGGCCGGATTACCCTGAACCCCCAGAGTTTGTGCATTCGGGCTGCACAGGGGAGATGGCGCTTGTGGTGTCCGAGGATCCACCCGTAGGGCTTCCTGGAGGAGGCAGGGAGACCTCAGAAGCAAGAGGCTGGGGAAGCGTGCACAGGCCTGGGGGTGCAGGAGAAAGCGGTCAGCAGGGAGCTGTGGCAGAGCCCCTGAAAACGCCACCCCAGGAGTCAGCCGCAAATACCCCCCTAGGCCCAGAGAACAGGAAGCTGAAGGTTGAGCTAGCTCACCTTTCCCTGACCTTGCCCTTGACTTTGATCCTTGGCCTTGATTTTTGCACTTGTTCAAACATAGCGATTGCATTTCCATCGCATTCCTCTTGCCTTCACAGTGGTGGGAAAAGTTTGGCTTCCCTAAAAATTTCATAATTTCTCCATTTAGAGTAGTTTGCTGAGCAGTGACCTTGGGAAACTGACTAAATCTTCCAAGCACGCCGGGGCAAGTCACCCAGCTCAGGGAGGCAGCCTCCTGGTACCGCTGCGTGACCACCCATCCCACCCGCCCTGTGCTCCCGACAGACGTGCCCTGTGGTCATGCCTCTTCCTGCTGAGCCAAGAACTGGCTTCAGAACCTCTTCCAATGTTGTCATTTTGGCAGCTGTTACCACGTGGTCACACAAAGCCCACTGGCATCGTTGGACTAGGACCTTATGGCTGCAAGGGCCTCACCAACATTCCACACGACGGATGCATTTGGCCTCCTCCCATGTTCACACAGGGACTTGCTGCTCCTGAAAGTTGTCCCTCTGTTTCTACTGTGCTGCATGATTTAGGAGGTGGTCTATGCATGGGTTCCGGAGTCAGACATACCTAGCTTCAAATTCTGCTTCTAGAAAGGACTTGGGGCAAATTATGACCCTCAGAGTTTCCCTTATCTCTACACAGGGGATATTATTATACAACAGGTGTTATTCTCTTTCTTTTTTCTTCCTTCCTTCTTTCTTTTCTTTTTAGGACCGCACCTGAGGCATATGGAAGTTCCCAGGCTGAGGGGTTGAATCAGAGCAGTAGCTGCTGGCCTAGGCCATGACAACACTGTCTCCGAGGCAAAGCCGGATCCTTAAGCCACTGAGCGAGGCCAGGGATCGAGCCCCCATCCTCACAGTCACTATCTTGTGTTCTTAACCTGCTGAGCCACAACGGGAACTCAACAGTTGTATCATTACAGAACAATCGAGGTTGATGTGGCGATTGGCCGTGGTCACAGTGCGTCTTAGGCAGCTCTGTCTGCTACACCAGCCCTGTTCTAAGAATTGGGAAATGGGAGTAAATAAAAAAGAAACTACAGGAGTTCCCGTCATGGCACAGCGGAAACAATCCGACTAGTATCCATAAGGATGCGGGTTCAATCCCTGGCTTTGCTCCCTGGCTTCGCTCAGTGAGTCAAGGATCTGGCATTACCGTGAGCTGTGGTGTAGATCAAAGACACAGCTCGGATCTGGTGTTGCAGTGGCTGTGGTGTAGGCCGTTGGTTACAGCTCTGATTCTACCCCTAGCCTGGGAACTTCCATATGCCGTGGATGCTGCCCTAAAAAGATTAAAAAAAAAAAAAGGAAAGAAACTATATGTCCCCCCTAAGGTTATATGGTCTGGTGGAAGGGACAGTAACTAAGTCTTGAAGGTATAGACTACATCAGATGATGCTAAGTGCTACAGAAAAAATCAAGCAGGGAACAGGCATTGGAAGTGCAGGCTGGGGGAGCCCACAGGGCCCTGACTGGGGGTGACTGGAGAGGCCTCGCAGACAAAGTGACAGAAGAGACCTGAGGGAAGGAGGGAGCAAGCCTTGCAGATAACCTGGGAGCCTTGTGATACTATAATAAAATGAGAAATATATGTTTTGATCTTCATCCAGACTTATGGCCAAAGCTTCTAAACCCTTTGTAATTTCCTAAGTGATAAGAAGAATAGGAACATCTTTATTTTTTTTTTCCCGGCTCCTAAAATAGCTCTGAAAAGATAAAGGTGAAAGGAGCACCTTTTATTGTTCAAAACAAGCCCCTTTCAACTCCACCTGAGTTTGTGTTAACGAGGTGACTTTGGAAAGCTCCAAGAATGGGGGCCTCTTGCCAGGAGCACCAGCCACCCAATGAGAAGGTTGGAACTTTCAGCCTTGACCTCTGGGGAGGAAAGAGGGGCTGGCGCAGTGTTTGAGCCAGGCTTGCCTTTGCAATGAAGCCTCCGTAAAAACCCCAGCTGAAGGGGTTCGGGCGCTGGACCCACGGAGGTTCTGGAGGGTGACGCCCTCAGGGAGGGCACGGCAGCTCGGCCCCATCCCCCACACCGTCCCCCTTGCATCTTTTCCTTCTGCCTTTTCCCGAGCTGTATCCTTTTTATACATTAGCAAGAGTAAGTAAAGCAGCTTCCTGAACTCTGAGCAGATCTTGCAGTTCTAGCTCTAGGAAGGGTCGAGGTAACCCCCAATTTATAGCCAGTCGGTTAGAAGCACAGGCAACAACCTGGACTTGTAACTGGAGCTGAAGTGGGGGTAGTCTTGTGGGACTGAGCCCTTAACCTGTGGGATCGGCAGTAACTCCTGGCAGTTAAGTGTTAGAACTGGGTTTAACTGTAGGACACCGGGGAATTCCCATTGTGACTCAGCGGTTTACAAACTTGACTGGTATCCACGAGGATGTGGGTTTGATCCCTGGCCTTGCTCACTGGGTTAAAGGATCTGGCATTGCCGTGAGCTGTGGTGTAGGCTGTGGATGTGGCTCAGATCTGACGTTGCTGTGGCTGTGGTGTAGGCCTGCGGCTATAGCTCCAATTCGATCTCTAGCCTGGCAACTTCCACATGCTGTGGGCACGGCCCTAAAAAAGCAAACGACAACAACAACAAAACACCCAACTATAGAACACCCCATCCATGTCCACTGAAACTTAGAGAAGTGCTTGGTATGGAAAAACCCACACATCAGGTATCAGAAGTTTTATAAGACTGTAGGAAAACAGGAGTTTCCCCTTTACACATGGATTCCAGCTGTGTCCAGCTGTGGGCACATGAATCACTCAATGCTCCATAAGATCCTTCTTTGAGTAACAAGGACTGCGGTTGCAAAGGCGAGGAGACGGTGGGTGGTGGCTGTGGGGGAACGGAGTCTGAATAGAGGGAGGGCGTTCTGTGGCTGTGGTTTATTCAGAGGGATTTAGGGTGGGGAGGATGCAAACAGAGATGGGAGGAAGATGCCCATGGGGGAGAGCAGGCAGGGATAGGATTGGTTCCAAGGCTGTGGGCGGAGTGAGAGAGCCCGAGGCAGGGTGGAGGGGGGGATATTACCATGAATCAGGAGGCACCGCTCCTCTTTGGGACATTCTGGGACTATTTTCCACATCAACAGCCTCTCTTGATTTTCCACCAGCGCTTCTGGCCATTGCCAGCCTCCTTGTCCAGCTCTGCTTCCTCTGAGTGGCTGTAAACGCTGTAGTTCTTGCGGGCTCTCCCCAAGGTCCTCTCTGCTTTTCTCGCCACACCTTCTCTACGGACAGTCTCCTCCACTCCTGTGATTTCAGCAGATGGATGGTTTTCCAAGGTAGCCTTCCACCCCTAAACTTTCAGACCCGTCCTTGAATCTGCCTCCTCATCCTATGTGGCTTAATAATCACAGGACCTCTCTATGCAACTTCTTCTGTCTCTCAATTGCATCTGTTTCTCTGTAATTCCACTGTGACGGGCTGAACTGTGTCTCCCTTAAAATTCATATGTTGAGGAGCTCCTGCTGCAGCGTGACGGGATCACTGGCACCTTGGGAGTGCCTGGACTCGGGCTTGATCCCCGGCCTGGCGCAGTGGGTTAAGGATCCAGTGTTGCCGCAACTGCAGCTTAGGTCACAACGGCAGCTTGGATCTGATCCCTGGCCCTGGAGCTCCATGTGCCACAGGGTGGCCAAAAATGGAAAAAAAAAAGTCGAAATCTCAGCTCCCAGGACTTCAGACTAAAACCGTATCTGGAGATAGGGTCTTTAAGAGTTGATTCAGTTAATGAGTTCCCTGGTGGCTCAGTGGGTTAAGGATCTGGCATTGTCACTACTATGATGTGGATTGAATCTCTGGCCTTAGAACTTTCACCTGCCACCAGTGTAAGAAAAAAAAAGGTTGATTAAGTTAAAATGAGGTCCTCAGAGTGGGGCCCTAATCCAGTATGACTGGTGCCCTTATAAGAAGAGGAAGAGACCTGGGTGTGTGCCCTGCACGGGGACGTGACCATGTGAAGAGGCAGCAAGAGTGTGGCCATCTGCAAGCCAAGGGGAGAGCCTGGAACAGATCTTTCCATGATGGCCCTCAGAGGGAAACCAACGCTGTGGGCACCTTGACCTTGGGCTTCTCACTCAGCCTCCAGACCCGGGAATTTCTGTGAAGCCGCCTAGGCTGAGGTACTTTGTTACGCAGCCTTGACAAAGTGCCCACCCACTGTCCTACTTCGGGCCATCACCATCTTTCATCTGTATTACTGGAGCCACCTCCTGAATGACAGTCTCTCTCTTCTAGTTTTATCCTCTCTAAAATAATCCCCCAGAGTAATCTTTTAATGCACACGTGTCTAAGCCACCCGCCTTTATGCCACTGCTCTCCCTGTTAACCTCACAAAAAAGGGTTCCAAATGTCCTAACAAGTCCCAGCAGCCTTCGAGATCTGGTTCCAGAATATGAAAACTCACCCAAAGACCCCAAAGCTCTTTCATGTCCAAGCAGGGGCTAGAACGCACGGCCTTTCAAGAAGCTCAAGGTCCCCCGTGGGCGGGGTGGGTACAGACAAGGGTGCCTAACATGGCATGGCTTTTGTCCCCACGGAGGAGAGAACACAGAAGAAGGCACACAGAGGGAAGGCTTGGGCTGTGCAGATGCCACTAAGCCAGGCTGCTCCACGTCCCCTGATTCCCCCTAACCCCGGGCTTACTGTGATGTCACCCAGGACCGGCCCTGCCATGCGTTTGTGATGGTCCCCACTGAAGCAGCTGCAGCTGGCCTTTTCGCCAGCTCAGGCAGGAGGCCCAGGTTGGGCAATTCTGGACTGGGATGAAAAGAAAATGCTCCGGCTTCTAATTCCACTGCTCATGGCGCTGGAGGGATGTGCCCAGGAAGATCCAGGTCTGTGCCAGGCTCAGCCAGAGCGGAGGACGGGGGCAGGCCTGCAACCTGTTAGCTGGCTGCTGCGGAGTTTGATGGAGAGGCCTGAGGGGTGCGGAGTCAGAGCAAGTGGCCCAGGAAACGAGGAGATTACTGCTGATTAATCAGAGTAGATGCCTGGGGCTCAGTGAACGTGCCGTTTAAAAGCCGCCCCCCCCACCCCGGGTCTGGACGCAGAGTTCTAGAAGAAGAGGGGACTTGGAGTAACAACCAGCAAATGCCTTTGCGTGTCCAGTTTCCGCTGCCTTCTTTGTAAACTTGCCGAGGATCTTTCTGGGCCCAGAAATCTGGGAGAAGCAATATAATTTCGGTGGAATAAGGGCTCCGTTCATTTAGACCCCCTTATTAATTAGGTAAATCTCAGAAAGTGGGACAAGTTACGGCTATTGCAGGAGTGAAGGAGTTCCTGGGGCAGTTTCCGAAGCATGTTCTATCGGAAACTGCACAGAGAAACAGCTCTAAGGTTAAACAAAATTTGGAAATGCTCCATGTAATGCTTTTCTCTAGAGTCACGGTGGAGATGTACACATTAAAGGTTCTGAGAACTCTCGCAGTCAGAAAATGGTTTAATTTTACTTAATTTGGTATTTCTGAGATGTATCTGCCCACAAGACCACAGGTTACCCTGACTTCCAGCCTTATAAATAACATTTTCAATTCATCCTTTTGAAAACTTCCTGTTCCTACAGTTTCCCCATTATTCTTATTTGCGTGGATTTCATAAATTGATTTGCAGAAATTTTCAATTTTCCTTTTTTTTTTTGCTTCTTAGGGCTGCAGGTGCAGCATACGGAGGTTCCCAGGCTAGGGGTACCTAATCGGAGCTATAGCTGCCAGCCTACACCACAGCCACAGTGACGCCAGATCCAAGCTGTGTGCAACCTACACCACAGCTCACGACAACACTGGGTCCTTAACCCACTGATCGAGGCCAGGGATCAAAACTGCGTCTTCATGGATACTAGTCAGGTTCATTACTAATCAGCCACAATGGGAAATTCTGAAACTTTTTGATTTTAATGATATTAGCATTATTAATTTTTTTTACAGAAAGCAATTCTGTAAAATTGGAGATATAACCTTACCTCTGTTTATTGGAGTTTCCTGGTGGAGAAATGGGTTAAGGATCAGTGCTGTCACTGCTGTGGTTCAGGTTTGATCCCTGGCCCAGGAACTTATGCATGTCACGGGTGCAGTCCAAAAAAAAAAAAAAATGATTACCTCTGTTACTTATTATCCATATGATTATGTTAAAGTTAAAAATACACTCCAAAAATGTTTTCTTCTTCACTTCTGTCCATCAATTCTACGATACTGAAATTGTCATGCGTCGTATGTGAAGCTTGTGCACCACGTATGATTGCCTAGTCTATTATAGCAGCTCTTGAGGAGATGAAATCTGTGGTTATTACTCCTCATGTACACCTGCAGCCTGGCTGACTTCTGATGCACACTTACTTCTAGGAATCCATGGGGTCCCTCACCATCAATGGGCCGCCTTCCTGTACTGCGAGGCTTCCAGAAACACGGCCCAGCCTATCGGAGGACTCTCTGCAAATTATTCCCACACTTTCCTTCTCTTCCTAGATATTGGCCTAATATCTCTTCCTAGATATTAACTCTTCATTAACTTTGCTGTCCGGTGCTTACAAGCAAGTGGTATTGTAACACTTTTTCATTATCCTCGGCAAGAAAGTTGGTCCCAATTTTCTAGTCCATCCATACTGGTTTTAAGTTTTCAATACTGTTATGTGTCTATTTTTTCTCCATCTCTTTTAGTTCCTTTTCATTTCATTTTTCCTCTTATTTCACAGTTTTCCCTGCTTCTCCAGTGTCCTGGCATGATACAGCTCTAATCTGTTTCTACCCTCCCGGTAATGAGCTAAACAAACAAAAACTATGTATTTTGTATATTCTGTTTCTCTTAGCTAGAAACTCACTGCTGTCTTTCCCTTTAAGTATAAGCTTTATCACGATCTTTTCTCTTTATTCAGGGTGATGGATGTTGATCATTTATAGTATCTGTTCAGTCTGCCTGAGGAGAGTGGTGAGGAGGCGGGGATCCTGACCAGGCAAGATGTGGGAATGATTCAGTGGAAAGCTTCCCCTCTGATGGGGGTCAGAGCAGGGGGTGAAGATTTTATTTTATCAGTCTGAATGAAATCTTTTCATGTGTAGGTAGGGGTGTCCTTGGATTTCAAGAAGTTCTCTCCTTTGTTGTAATCTTCTTGCAACTCCGTGCCTTTTTGACTTCCTAAGTTGGAACATGCTTTCCTCTGCAAAGATAGCTCTAGCATCTGCTGTCAAGCTGCCCCTGACCTTTAAGAAGTGACGTGCGTGCGAGTGTGGGGGGTGGGGAAAGTATCAGGGATGGCTTGTTCCCTCTAGCCTTTTCTAGGAGAGGCCAAGTGGTTCAAAGGAGGAAGCTCTCTGTCCCTCGCTCCTCCCTCCCTCTCCCACCAGGGCCACAGGCTCCTGTTCTCTGAGCTGTGCATCATAGTGCGTCCCTATGGGCTTTTTTTTTTTTTTTCATTTTGTTTACAGTATTTTTGCACTGTGAGGAATGTTAGAATAGGATGTGTATGCTATTTCTCAGTGTCTTCTTTCTTCTGATAAAATTATAAGGCCATTGTCTGAAAATCTTCAAAGTTTGCTACTCGAGTGCAGTTTTTCTAGTTTCATTATAATGATTTTTTTTTTTTACATTTATTTATTTAAAAGTCCTTCCACCAACATTGGGGAAGGACTTCTCTGCCACGTTTGGTCCTTCCTTCCTTCCCTAACACTGAGGTGTTCCCCCCGTTTTTTTTTTTGGTCTTGTTAGGGCCACACCTGAGGCATATGGAGGTTCCCAGCCTAGGGGTCTAACAGGAGCTGTAGCTGCCGGCCTTCGCCACAGCCACAGCAACGCGGGATCCGAGCCGCATCTGCGACCTATGCAGCTCACGGCAATGCCGAGTCCTTAACCCACTGAGCAAGGCCAGGGATCGAACCTGAGTCCTCACGGATACTAGTCAGATTCGTTTCCGCTGGGCCACGGCGGGAAATTCAAACCTGAGGTATTCTCGGAGTCCTCTTGACCCTTTGTAGTTACTCCTCTGTTATGGTTTATAATTGTTGATATTCAGCTTTCCCTGTTCGAACCCCACGTGGTTTCTGTTTCCTGAATGGGCCCTGCACATCTTTGCACTTCCCCGTTGACACCCCAACACCTTCAGAGCTTTCACTGGATCTGCACCCTGACTTCTCCATATCTCACAGCTCTTTTTTTTTTTTTTTGTCTTTTTGCCTTATCTAGGGCTGCACCCGTGGCATATGGAGGTTCCCAGGCTAGGGGTCTAACAGGAGCTGTAGCCACCGGCCTTCGCCACAGCCACAGCCACAGCAACGCGGGATCCGAGCCGCGTCTGCAACCTACACCACAGCTCACGGCAACGCCGGATCCTTAACCCACTGAGCAAGGCCAGGGATCGAACCCACAACCTCATGGTTCCTAGTCGGATTCATTAACCACTGAGCCACGACAGGAACTCCATCACAGCTCTTCTTGAATGTGAGGGACAGACAGTAAAGGAGGTGTCATTTGCTGGTGTTTTCTGAGATCTGTCCCCTCGGCCCCTGCTCACTTCGCTCAGCTCCATCATCGCCTTCGCTGGGAAGACACCGGGAATAGGGACGGGAAGGATTTCTGCGCATCTCAGGTACAAGTGGCGCTTTCTGTTCCCTTTCAGATGAAGCTCAATGTGGCTATAGACCTGAGTTTTCAAACTCACCACCATTACAAGTTCATGAACTATTTGAAGTCCAGGAAGGTGAGTTCCCATGGCAAGTGAGTATCCAGATCTCGCAGAAACACCTCTGTGGAGGCTCAATCATACATCGGTGGTGGGTTCTGACGGCTGCACATTGCTTCCCAAGAACCCTGTAAGTTTCTGAGGCATTGTTTTACTTTACAGCAGGTTCTCTAAATGTAGTGTCTGGGCTGGGAAGCTTAGGGGGTGAGTGCACAGGGCTTGTGAAGCCAGGGGCTCTACACCAAGTTTGTTCCCGTTGGCTTTGTACCAAGAAGTATCTGCTCTGCATCTACTCTCTCTTCTTAAGTCAACCATATCCAAAGCTTGGCTGCTGGTTGTGGCTACGAATTGGGAAATGAGTACAAGTTTTCTCTTTCCCTGCTTGCTATCTGTGTAGACAACACAGTGTATTCATTCAGTGTACATAAATGGGCTACCATGTGTTATTTTTTTTGTCTTTTTAGGGCTGCACCTGAGGCATATGGAGGTTCCCAGGCTAGGGTTCAAATCAGAGCTATAACCAATGGCCTATGCCACAGCCACAGCAATGCCAGATCCAAGCTGCATCTGCGACTTAAACCGCAGCTCATGGTAACGTCAGATCCTTAACACACTGAGTGAGGCCAGGGATCGAACCTGTGTCCTCACGGATATTAGTCAGATTCATTTCCACCAAGCCATGACAGGAACTCCACCGTGTGCTATTCTAAGTGATGGCGATATAGTGGCTGACAGACAGTCAAGATCCCTGTTGCCAAGAAGCTCACAGTCTATTACTCTCTTGGGTGGATTCATACTACCAGCGTTCGGTAGGGAAGTCTCCCTGGGCTGACTGTTCACTAGATCAGCGTTTTGCCCAAGTTTAGACCCCAGACACCTGCCACTCTGATCCTGACACTGCACACACAATGCTTCGGCCTTTTCGGTATTCAGTCGTAAACCCTACTGTTTACAAATATGTCTACAAACAAGAAATACGGTGTAACTATGATTACAGTTTGGAGTTATTATATTCATTCTCTAGATTAGACATCACATTGGGAAATGTCACAGTGGTCATGGGATCCAGGAAATTCAACGATGTCCACTTGGAGAGAAAACAAGTGCAGAAAATAATTATTCACAAAGATTATAAACCATCTCACCTGGACAGTGACCTCTCCCTGCTCCTGCTTGCCACACCAGTACAGTTCACTAACCTCAAAATGCCCATCTGCCTGCAGAAGAAAGAGAAGATCTGGGACCGGTGCTGGATGACAGAGTGGGTGACGACTCCTACGTATGGTATGTGCCTTCCTTCCAGAACCCATGGAGAGCCCACACTTAGGTTCCCCTGGGCGAGATAACATGAGGCTTTGGAAAACTGAATTCTGGCCTCACTACTCCAGCTCTGAGATACTGACCTAGCTCCCTCACCTTCCCTCATCAGGTGAATGACAGTCACGCTGCCCTCACATAAGGTTTGTGCATTAAATTAAATGAGCTGATACATGTGAGGTCTCTGGTAGAAGCCTGGAACATAGAAGAATCTCAAAACTTGAGAGTGAGGCTAATTTTTTGGAGCTCAGACTGTAGAAAGTTTGGATTCTTCCTTCCTGGGCTGTTTTACAATTGCATCTGCCCAGCTGTTTATCGTGGGATGAAGCTTGTGGGAACTACCATCCTGACATAACTCTGAGACAGTGATTCCCCAAGCATAGTCATTCACTCTTTTCCCAAAGTCGGGCTGCGCAGACAGGGAGGTGGAAATGGGATGGGAGAAAGCCAGAAGCTCCTCTGTGCTGCTTCCAGCGCTGCGGGGTAAAGGGGAGTCCTGGAAGAGGGATGGCACGGTATAACAAAACACATAAGACTCTTTTACATTTAGAAAGTGGGGGACCAGGAGGCACTCTGCTCACAGAACAAAGGCCCTGGGCTTTTGTCCACAGGACTTTTATTAAGGGAGGTGCTGCATGTAGATTAGTGGGCAGGAGCAGGCACAGGCAATGACAAGCCTACCCCTTAGTGAATAATAAAGGAAACTGTTAGCATTGGGGCATACCTCTAGCTGCATACAGTGCGGCTGCTTAGAGATTAGCATAGTTTAAACATAGTGTCTGTACTTAAAACTCTGAGTCTGCAGATATTTGCCTTAAGCAGAGTTCAGTTGTTCAGTGGTCTCCAACACCTCTGGGCTCAAGGTTGTTTCCTTCCCACAAGATAACACTTCTAGGTGTTCCGTTTTTCTGATTTCTCCATTGTCCTGGCAGAGACTAATTCAGAAGCGGGGCTGCTCTGAACCTCTGCACAAGGACCAAGCGTGGCTGTGAAAGATGATGGGGTCATGGAGAAAGCTCATTCCAGGTTCACCTGGCAGGGGCTGGGGTGAGGGTTTGGTTGGCTGCTTCCAGAGGGAGCAATCTTCCCAAAGGGGAATAGCGATATAAGCAGAGATGAAGGAACCACTTACTGGAGAGGAGACTGAGCCGAGCGTGGCATGAAGTCCACTCCAAGGCTTTCCTAGCCTGTGAGTCTGTGATTTGCTGAGTGTTTGCCTCCCTCAGGAGCTTCCACCTTGACCGCGTGTGCGCCGGTCACTCTCAGCGCTCGGTCCGGTGCTCATTCTCATACTCACTTTGCCAGACTCATACGACAACTTAACCGTATACCTGCAGAAGCTGAGAGTGGTGCAGATTAGCTGGAGAGAATGCAGCCAGAGGGTAGATCAGCTCTCCAGGAACATGCTTTGTGCATGGAAAGAACCAGGAACCAGAGGCAGCTGCCAGGTAGCCAGCCCTCGTCTCAGCCCCGTCCCCACCCGCTCCACCACTTTCCGGTTCCCAGCAGCGAGCCCAGGAGGGAAGGCCCTCACCCATACCACCAGGGCCTTCTCACCCTGCCCTCTGGTTAGAGGTGCTGTCGATCACTGCGGACTGTTCCTTCTCTCTTTTCTCATCCTTAGGGAGACAGTGGGGCACCTATGGTCTGTGCCGCCCATGGAAACCAGAGGATCTTCCAAGTGGGTGTCTTCAGTTGGGGCATAAGATCCGGCTTCAGGGGGAGGCCCGGTATGTTTGTGTCTGTGGCTCAGTTTCTCCCGTGGATCCAGGAAGAGACAGAAAAGGAGGGGAAAGCCTATATCATCTCAGGAGCCCGGAGGAGCTCGCTGCCTTCTTTGCCCTTGTGGTTAGGCTTGGGGTCTCAAGTGCTGCTGACCCTCCCTCATGTCCACTGCTGATAAGGCAAGTCACTGAGCTTCGGACCAACGCTCTCTTCTCCTTCCTGCCATCCTTATGCAAGCATTTACAGAGAACTGACTACGGTCAGCCCCTATGCCGGATCCTGGAGGATAGACAGGGATTCACTTTTCCCACATCTCACAGTCTAATAAAGCAAGATCAAACAGCACTGAAAAGAGCTGCAAGCGGTTCTGGGGGTGGGAGGCAGCGGAAAAGACCATGACCTCGACAAGGAGGTCAGGAAGGCTTCAAGGCAGCGTTGAAAAACCGACTTCAAGAAGTCATTTCCAGGTGGAGTTTCTGTTGTGGCTCACTGGAAACAAGTCTGACTAGCACCCCATGAGGACGCAGGTTTGATCTCTGGCCTCGCTCAGTGGGTTAAGGATCCGGCGTTGCCGTGAGCTGTGGTGTAGGTTGCAGACGCAGCTCGGATCTGGCGTTGCTGTGGCTGTGGTGCAGGCTGGCAGCTGTAGCTTTGATTCAAACCCTAGCCTGGGAACCTCCTTATGCTGTGGGTGTGGCCCTAAAAGACCAAAAAAAAAAAAGGAAAGAAAAGAAAGACGTCACCTCCAGTTTCTGGACCTTGGTTTCTTCATCTATGAAGCAGATCCGATTGCATGGACCTGAAGGTCGGTCTTTCTTTCTTTCTTTCTTTCTCTCTCTCTCTCCCCCCCTTTCTCTTTCTTTCTTTCTTTCTTTCTTTCTTTCTTCTTTCTTTCTTTCTTTCTTTCCTTCCTTCCTTCCTTTCTTTCTTTTTCTTTTTGTCTTTTTAGGACTGCACCTGTGGCATATGGAGGTTCCCAGGCTAGGGGTCGTATCGGAGCTAAAGCCGCTGGCCTACGCCACAGCCACAGCAATGCCAGATTGAGCTGTGTCTGTGACCTACACCACAGCTCACGACAATGCCAGATCCTTAACCCACTGAGCGAGGCCAGGGATCGAACCTACAGCGTCATGGTTCCTAGTCAGATTCATTTCCACTGTGCCACAACAGGAACTCCCCTGAAGGTCTTTCATTACTCTAATTCTCTGTGCTGCTCAGTAACTTCTTCGACTTTTCTCGTGGCTCAAGATATTACCAAGCTGATGAATGGCCCCAATTCCACCAGCTCAGTGCAGAACATGGACCCAAAGACAGGGGGCTTTTATCAGCTGGGCCATTCAGAAAGGAAAGTCTATGGTGGACTTGGGATCAGGGGTTTCTTGTCCTGTTTGGAGTTGAAAGTGGGGAGATTATGACTTGGGACTTAGAGACCACATTTGTCTTCCTCCCGTCTTAATAAATTAAGACTAAATTAGGATAATGAGATGGCTTGGAGAAGGCCAAACATCTGCCCTTTCGTACAGTGAGTAACTGAGTGAGGGCCACTGTCGGGTGGCCAAAGCCCTGTCACCAAGTGAAAAAGGGTACAAATCCAAGAACAAGTAAGCAGGAAGGTTCTTTTGCAGAGAGCAGACAGAATAGCTTGGGTGGCTGTACCAAAATACGAAGGATATGAATTTGTTTTTAGAAAACCACGGGACAATGTTTAAAGATGAGTGCTCTTGAGGGCAGCCAGAGGCTAACGGCAGGGCCTTTTCTGGGTCCACATGTGTCCAGTAGAGGGATGATGAGAACTAGAGGATGCAGAGGAGGTGATCAACCACCTGCAGCCCTACACAGGAGTCTGTGAGGAGAAAAAACATTCTTTCACGTACCCTGTGTGTGAACACTGAATGTGTAGCAGGCACTGCGAGGCTACAGGAATGTCAATGCTACAGGTGGTTCACGTCTTCAATGTGTCCGTCAGATCCAACCTTAGGCATCTTCTCACAAGGTCCACTAGTGATTAATTTCATGGGATGTTATTGTGTTACTCTGAGTTTTCCCAAGAAATAGGAAAATGGGAACAATAGCGTGCAGATTAGATAGATAGACAGATAGATAGATAGATTGATGATAGATGATAGACAGGTGATAGATATGGAGGAAGGGAGGAAGAGGAAGAGACTTAGGGATTTATTTTTTAAAATGTGGCTCATTGAATTGTGGATGCTGGGAAATCTGAAATTTACAGGTCAGACCCAGGGAAGAATTGATATTTCAGTCTTGAATCTGAAGACGGTCTGCAGGAAGAATTCCTTCTTCGTCAGAGGATCCAAGTCTTTTCTCTTAGGACTGTCAGCTAATTGCATGAGGCCCACCCACATTAGGGAGAGTGATCCACTTTACACATCAACTGATTTCAGTGTTAATGGCATCTAAAAAGATTCCTTCACAGTAACATCTAGACTAGTGTTTGATCAACCAACGGGGCACAATAACTTAGGCAGTGGGCAGATGAAACTGACCAACATAATGACTTAGTGCCCTATCTTGAAACTGCTGGGAATAACATGAAATATAGGCCTGCCCTCTTTGGGGTTTAATGAAACACAGCACACACCAAACATTATATGGTAAAAGGCGGGAGGTCCTGATGTGTGGCACAGCAGAAATGAATCCGACTAGGAACCAGGAGGTTGCGGGGTCGATCCCTGGCCTCGCTCAATGGGTTAAGGATCTGGTGTTACCGTGAGCTGTGGTGTAGGTCTCAGATGTGATGTTGCTGTGGCTGTGACGTAGGCCGGCAGCTACAGCTCCAATTGGATCCCTAGCCTGGGAACCTCCATATGCTGGAGGCATGGCCCTAAAAAGCCAAAAAAAAAAAAAAAAAGATAAAAGGCTCGAATTGCCCTATGTCACTAAGCACTACTCTCTCTTTCTTCTTCTTTTTTTAAATTTTTTGTTTTTTAGGGCCATACCTGCAGCATACGCAATTTCCCAGGCTAGGGGCCTAATTGGAGCTGCAGCTCCCGGCCTACACCACAGCCACAGCAACGCCAGATCCTTAACCCACTGAGGAAGGTTAGGAATTGAACCCTTGTCCTCATGATACTAGTCAGGTTCATAACTCACCAAGCCACAAGAGGAACTCCAGCACTGTTCTTCTTGATACCCTTTATCCTACAGATGGACAGACTTGCATGTTCTTTTCTCTCATGCCATTAAGAGAGGCTTCCTTGTTTTTCCAGACCTCCTGAACTGTTTTGTTTTTCTTCTTTTGTCCTTCTTCTTGGTTAATTGAGTCTTTTTTTATGATTCCATTGTATCTTCCTTCTTGGCTTACTAGCTATAATCAATACGAGCGCCACCCTCAGAGACTTGATATTAGGTTGGACATTCCTGTCATATCCCTATTCAGTTTACTGGCATGGTCCCTGCAAAAAAAAAAAAAAATCCAGATGAGTCAGGGCAGATGATGATGTACCAACAAACACTTTACCAACTGGTAGCCCTTACGTGGCATCACTATTGCAATGCGTACTCATACTCTGGCACACGGTATGCAGCTCTTGAACTGGAAAATGCATTCTTTTCCATTTCCTCTAAGAAAGATCAACATTGGTTTGCACTGACCTGGAAAGTATGGGAGTCCACATCCACTGCTTTGCCCCTAGGACTGTCACAATATAGATTACATACATCTGCTGTATTAATGACATCACGCTCCTCAGACCCGGGCAGCAGGAAGCGGTAGGTATCTTGAATGCCCTGATAGATTAGTCACTGCAGAAGATGGAAGACAAGCATACAAAGATTCAGGGGCAGGACACATCGGTAAAACTTTTAGAGGTCCAATGATCTGCAAGGTGAGATCCGCGAACACCACGAACGTCAGCTCACTGCCTTACTTTTGTTGCGTTAAAACCCGTTGGCCAGAAGTTGTGCCAAATGGAAAACCATATGATAGATATAAGCGGGCATTAGGTAAGCTGTGTGGGGTGGGGTGATGGAAGCCCTGTAGGCAAGGCAGACACATCCACGTACAGAATAAATACCTCTTACTGTGAAGAAAAACGAACACCTCCTCCACAAAGGCAGAGGTCAAGTGTAATCGGCCTTCCAGGAGGTGGCTTATGTGTCACATCGTCAGCCTGCAAATGACGGCCAGTATTTATTTCACAGATGCTGATGCTCCTTAAGGAAATGTATTTTTTCTTTTTTTGGTCTTTTATTTTTTAGCGCTGCACCTGCAGCATATGGAAATTTCCAGGCTAAGGGTGGAAAGGGAACTGCAGCTGCTGGCCTACACCACAGCCACAGCAATGCAGGGTCTGAGCTGTGTCTGCGACCTACGCCACAGCTCACAACAGTGCCAGATCCTTAACCCACTGAGCGAGGCCAGGGATCGAACCCAAGTCTTCACGGATAATAGTTAGGTTCATTACCACTGAGCCATGATGGGAACTCCAGAAATGTATATTTTAATACCTAATTTAACATGGTCCTCAGGACTCATTTAAAGGACAGAGTTAGTGGATGAACCGGTTAGCAGCTCACATTTAATAAACCCATTCTGATATTCCTTTCTAAGACTTGGTGTGCCTTCTTTCACAATGTACAAAAGAATTCCATTTAATGCAGGCCACTTTTGGTCCAGGGTTTTAGTCTGTCTACTACAGAAGCAGAGCCATTTCTAGCTGCTCCAGATAACTCACTTGAAGTAGATTTTCTCTCAAGTGCAATCAGACTGATAAATTTGGCCCAATCACCTTTTACTTTATCCTTTGCTTAACTCTCTTAGAGTCTCTTCTTACACATAATCCTCAGGTGTCTACAAATATACATCAGCAGAGCGTTGCAGTTCCTTTAATGTGTATAGTGTCTTCTCCTAGGTCAGATTTGAACTGATCCCCTATGAAGTCTATTGAGATGACTCTACCTGTGGTTTCAACTTTCAGGATAAGATGGTAGGCGTGGGTTATGAGGAGAATTAGCATCTCCTGGGAAAGTAATCATTCCAGTGACATCATTATAAAATCTTCAAGGAAGAGGAGACCAGCCTCCCCAGAAGTGGGTAGAAGAGCTGCATGGAATAGGAAAGGAAGCTCAGTGGGATTTGAAGTTTTAAAGTGTACGAATTCTGGAGTTCTCACTATGGCTTAGTGGGTTAAGAACCCAACCAGTATCCATAAGGACGCGGATGAGATCCCTGGCCTTGCTCAGTGGGTTAAGGATCTGGCGTGGCTGCAATGTGAGGTGGAAGTTGAAGATGTGGCTCGGATCTGGCATTGCTGTGACTGTGGTGCAGGCGGGCAGCTGCAGCTTCAACTTGACCCCTAGCCTGGGAACTTCCATGTGCTGCAGGTGTAGCTGTAAAAACAATTAAAGAAAAAATATTAAAAAATAAAGTACACTAATTCATCTTAATCCACCCAAATATTCCATTGCAGTTTTCTTGGTCACCTTTTCCCCCAGTTAATCACCTTTCACGTAAGCATCTAAAGAAACTGTGAATTCAAGTTATCATTCCGCTACTGCAGGACAAAATCTGGATCTGATTTTTGATACAATAGATAAGAGATGCTTTTAGGGCACTTGTAGAAACCTCTCTGGCTTTTGGGTAATGCGTTTGAGTTGAAAATGTAAAACCCCAATATTGTTGTTGCTTTTTTTTTACCCTGTATACTTTCCATTACATTTGGTAATGGTAGCCCTTGTACTTATCTCTTCCACCAGAAAGAGAACCCACTTGTTCTCCTTTAATAGGATTCCAAGAATGACAGGTATTAATTTGAGAAACTGTTTTGACATTGCATACCACGGTCTCCCAGAATCCCATTTTCCACCAGTGACGAGGTCATTACCGCCTTCAAATCAATTCAGGCCTGACAAGAAATCTTAGGTTCCTATCTTTGCAGCTGCATTTCCTGAAATCACTTTCAATACCAAATATTGTATCAGTCAGGATTCTATCAGGAAAATAGAAAATACTCTGTGGATCTCAAGCTGAAAGGGATTTACCACATAGAGATGGATGCTTTCAGAACCATTAAAGGGCCTAAGTGCAAAGACCAAGAAAAACAGTTGCTTGCTTTCAGGAACCTGGTAAGCTTCAGAAATCACAGGAACTCACTGCTAAGAATCTTACTATATCCTTCAGCATTAGCATAACAATGTGCCAGAGGACCCAAAGTTCACAGCAAAACCTCACCACTGTCTTGTGCTGCAATCTGCATGCCTCTGCAGGCTCCCCCGTCTCCTGCCTCTTAAAACTTGCCTGAGGATCTAAATTTGAAGGCTGCTGGGTTTCTGGAAAATGTGATCAGCTTTCAACATTTACAAATTGTAGGACAGTTCAGAAAGGTAGAGATGGGGCTCAACATCAAGATAATATCTGGCATATTGATAATTAAATGTGGAAAACAGAACAATTCCTCAAAGAGTCACTATGAGGATTAAATAACTTGCAAAGTCCTGAGCACAGTATATTATATGTGCGTAATTTAAGTGCTTAACTTTTTTTTTTTCTGTCTTTTTGTCTTTTCTAAGGCCACACCGGGGGCATATGGAGGTTCGCAGGCTAGGCGTCTAATTGGGTTTATAGCTACCGGCCTACGCCACAGCCACAGTCACATGGGATCCGAGCCACGTCTGCAACCTACACCACAGCTCACGGCAACGCTGGATCCTTAACCCACTGAGCAAGGCCAAGGGTCGAACCCACAACCTCATGGTTCCTAGTCGGATTCGTTAACCACTGAGCCACGACAGGAACTCCCCAGTGCTTGACATTTGAAGTTGCTAAGTCATCTACTTCAAAAGATGTCCATCCTGAATAAGCATATTCCTAGCTGTAAGATAAGCTACTAGTGCAACAACCAGGTAAGGAATTAGGCTTGTGATGGTCCACCCCCCCGCCCCGCCCACCATCTAGGTCCCTTTCCCAGAAAGTCCCGGGTAACCTATGGACCTGCCCGAATGACCAGCTTCTCCCACACTGCACCCTAATTCTTGGTGTTAAGCTTTATTTTTATTTATTTGCTTATTTTTAATGATTTTTTTATTTTTTCCATTACAGTTGGTTTACAGTGTTCTTTCAGTGTTATGCTTTAAATTAGTCAATAAACAACAACCTTACAAATGTTTTCTCAGATCAGTCTCCCAAGGCAACAGAAACAAAAACAAAAACAAAAAAACCAATGGGACCTAATCGAACTGACAAGCTTTTGCATAGCAAAGGAAACCATTTAAAAAAAAAAAAAAAGGCAACCTATGGAATGTGAGAAAATAGTTTCAAAATGATTCAGCTGACAAGGGCTTGATCTCTAAAATATGAAAACAACTTATACAACTCAACAGCAAAAAAACCAACAACCCAACTGAAAAATGGGCAAAAGACCTGAATAGACATTTCTCCAAAAAAGATATACGGATAGATATACGGATATACAGACACATGAAAAAAATGTTCAATGTCATTCACTATTAGGGTAATACAAATCAAAGCTACTATGAGGTACCACCTCATACCAGTCAGAATGGCCATCATTAACAAGTCCACAAACAACAAATGCTGGGAGGAGTGTGGAGAAAAGTGAACCCTCCTGCACTGTTGGTGGGAATGTAAATTGGTACAATCACTACGGAAAGCAGTATGGAGGTATCTTAGAAAACTATACATAGAACTACCATACTACCCAGCAATCCCACTCCTGGGCATATATCTGGACAAAATTTCCTTGAAAAAGACACATGCACCCGCATGTTCATTGCAGCACTATTCACAATAGCCAAGACATGGAAACAACCTAAATGTCCATCGACAGATGAATGGATTAAGAAGATGTGTTATATACACACAATGGAATACTATTCAGTCATAAAAAAGAACAAAATAATGCCATTTGCATCAACATGGATGGAACTAGAGACTCTCATACTAAGTGAAGTAAGTCAAAAAGAGAAAGACAAATACTGGAGTTCCTGTTGTGACTCAGTGGTTAACGAATCTGACTAGGAACCATGAGGTTGTGGGTTCGATCCCTGGCCTTGCTCAGTGGGTTAAGGATCCAGTGTCGCCGTGGATGTGATGTAGGCCAGCGGCTACAGCTCCAGTTCGACCCCTAGACTGGGAACCTCCATATGCTGTGGGTACGGCCCTAAAAAAAAAAAAAAAGACAAATACCATATGATATTACTTATATCTGGAATCTAATATACGGCACAAATGAACTTTTACACAGAAAAGAAACTTATGAACTTGGGGAACAGACTTGTGGTTGCCAAGGGGGAGAAGGAGGGAGTGGGATGGATTGGGAAGCCGGGGTTAATAGATGCAAACTATTGCCTTCGGAATGAATAAACAATGAGATCCTGCTGTATAACACTGGAAACGATTTCACTTATGATGAAGCATGATGGAGGATAATGTGAGAAAAAGAACGTATATATGTATGTGTGACTGGGTCACTTTGCTGTACAGTAGAAAATTGACAGAACACTGTAAGACAGCTATAACGGAAAAAATAAAAATCATTTAAAAAACCAAAAAAAAAATTAGTCAAAAAAGAAGGAACCCGTGAAACCCTAGCCACACCATCTTCAACTCTAATAAAAGCAGATCCCAGGTCTGTTTCCTTTCTGTCTCTCTCTCCCTGCACCCCAGCTGTGTGGCCCCAAGCCATGCTGTGTACTCTCTAGGACCTGTGAGTAATAAATCTTATTCCTCAAAGTTCCCTGATGGTTTTGCTGAAGTTCACGCTGCAATCACAGTACAACCACAAGAGCTGACCCAGCCACGATTCTTGGGGGAAATGTCTGCGGAAGCCTGACCACAGTAAAATGGTCCAGCGGAGTGCCCCACCTTCCTAGCGGATAACATCACTAGCAGGCTGAGACCAAGACAACACCATGACAAGCCTTACTGGGTATCTTGCTACCTTTATCTGCCCCCAACTAAGACCTGGCTCACAGCTTTCCATGCTGTTCCCTGGGAGTGAGCCTTAGATGATTCTGGGCAGTTATTTTCCATTTGTCCCCACTTCACCACTACAAACCCACTGACTGTCCTTCCCCAGGTTCTGGGAGGCCGGATCCTAAGGACCAGGCTCCTGGGGGAATCTAAACGTCACTTGGCTCAATGGTGGGGACACTGACAGGCACAGAGCAGGAAGTCCCTTCCATTTGAGGCCTCAGTGCTGCCAGTGGGAGGGTCCCTCCTTGACCCGGTTCCTGCTGGCATCTCTCTACACCTGCCGTGCTCACTGGATTCCAGCAACTACGCTTTCTCCCGTGGTCCCTGTGGCTGATGGCTCTCGCCAGTCTCTGGAATGCCCTCCTTCCCTGGGTCACTTTAGGATGCCCAAGGCTCTCTGTCTCTTCATCAAAGTACCTTTACGTCAACTTTCTGAGTGGAGTTCCACTTCCTTCTGGGACCCTTGAGAACTGCTCTGCTCAGGGACATCTTCCTAAACAGCCTGAGTCTGAGGTTTCCCAGCCATCGATCTTCTTTTTTTTCTTCTTCTTCTTTTTAGGGCTGCACCCAAGGCATATGGAATTTCCCAGGCTAGGCGTCGAATCGGAGCTGCAGGTGCCAGCCAATGCCACAGCCAGGGCAGCGCAGGATCCAAGCTGCATTTGCGACCTAAGCCACAGCTCACGGCAATGCTGGATCCCTGATCCACTGAGCCAGGCCAGGGATCAAACCCACGTCCTCATGAATGTGAGTCAAATTCATTTCTGCTGCGTCACAACTGGAAGTCCCCATCAGTCTCCTTGAGTCCACCTCAGAGGGCTGGATGGAAATTCAGAAAGTTAGGACTGAGTTCAGCACAACGTCAGGCCATGGATCGATGCTAAGACTAGACCTGACTTTCTGGGCAGAACTGAGGACTTTATTTCCAAGAGCTTGCAGCTGTCAGCAAACTGCGGTTCCCTTCCTGAGACACCCCAGGTCCCACCTCGCACCCCTGCCCAAAATGGAACAGGTGAAAAGCCGGGTCGAGTCTCTGTAGCCTTGTGCTCAGACGCCCCGA
>PVHT021183556.1:8407477-8420733 GCA_004024745.2 Catagonus wagneri
AAACGGGCCTGTTTCACACAGACCCCCAGGGCCCCACGCAGGGCTCCAGACACAAGCACGGGGGTAGTGGGTGAGGGGGTTGGGGGGGTCGGGGGCAGACATGGTGTAGAGGGTGGAGCAACAATCACAGTCAGAAAAAAATCTGGATTTCAAACCCCAGCCCTCTGAGGCACAGGGAGGGAGGCGCCTGCCCAGAAAACCCCCAATGGGAAGGGTCCGAGGCCAGAACCCAAGGACCCCGCACATCCGCAGCCACGTGCCTGCCCCGCATCCCGCCCCCCGTCCCCGCCCCCGCGTGTTTCCCAGGATCGCTGCGCACCGGGTGCTGACGGCGCCTTTCTCTCCGCAGGTCCTGTCGGAGCGCGGCTTCGGCCCCATCACCACCGACATCCGGGAGGGCCAGGCTTTTTACTACGCAGAGGATTACCACCAGTGAAACTGAGCAGGGCTCTGTGGGGCTCCTGGGCACAAAAGCCTATGGCCCCTATAGCTTTTTAGGAAATAGGCCTCATTCAGCCTCCTCGACCTTCCCTGAGTTCAAACAGTTGCTAATCAGGGGAAGGGAGGGGTGCAGAGACCAGCGAGGAGCAGCCAAGAGACAATAGTGCAGCCTTGGGGCAGGGTCCTGGTCCCTCCTCCAGGAACAGACATAACAGGATCTTCCCCGGCACTAAAACCTCCAACAGATGGAAAAGGTTAGTGAAGCAGTCTTCATCCTGCGAAGGAGGAGGTCCACCAGAACCAGTCCTGGGACCACTTAACACCAGCTCGCATCTACCCTGATGCTCATCTGCAGCCCTATTTCCCGCCCCCCAAACTATAAAACCACTTCCTAGTCTCTCCCAAGGGAGGGCACAGTCTTCAGGACATTAGCCTGCTGTGACCTTCCTTTGCCTGGCAAAGCAATAAAGGTATTTCTTTTCTCCTTCACCCAAAACTCTGTCTCTGCATTCGTATTCGCCACTGGTGGGCAGAGACCCAGTGCTGGTAACAGCAGCAGGACCTGAGGAAGAACCCAGGTGGGTGCTGCGGCCTCGGGGGCGCTGGCGCGGCCTGCCCGCTATGTACTGATTATGAATTTGAAATTCACATGTTGGAGCCCCAGCCCCCAGTGGGCTGTATTTGTTGACAGGGCCGCTAAGGAAGAAATTAACGTTAAAGAAGGTCATAAGGGTGGGCCTGATCCTATAGGCTTGGTGTCTGCGCTCTCTCTCCCTCCAGGACGCCACCCTGAAGCCCTGAGAGGACACCGAGAAGGCGGCACCTGCAAACCAGGAGCAGGGGCCTCACCAGGAACAGGATAGGCCACCACTTTGATCCTGGACTTCCAGCCTCCACAACTGTGAGAAAATAAATTTCTGTTGTATAGACTCAGTCTATGGGACTTCGCTAGGGCAGCTTGAGCTGATGAAGCCAGAATTAAAAAGGAATCTCTCTCCATGTGGTCAGCCTTGAGGTCACAAGAAAAACACTTTCAACAAAGGGCAATTTTGCTGTGGTTCCAGGTGGCTTTTTCCTTCCTTACTTTCTTCCTTCCCTCCCTCCCTCCTTTCTTTTTTTCTTTCTTTGGCCACACTGGCAGCATATGGAAGTTCCCAGGCTAGGGGTCGAATTGGAGCTGCAGCTGCTGGTCTACACAACAGCCTGGGCGAGGCAGGATCCAAGCCACATCTGCGGTCTACATAATGCCACAACCCACTAGGCGAGGCCAGGGATCAAACCCACATCCTCACGGACACTAGCCGGGTTCTTACCCTGCTGAACCACAACAGGAACTCTTCTGGGTTTTTTTTGAAGTGCATAAAGCACAAAAGCATTTTTTAAAAATCTGCTTTTTGAGATATAACTTAAATTTCCTAAATTATATTTTGTGTGGTGTACAGTTCTACGAATTCTAACAAGCGTAGATGGCTGTGTAAACACCACCATAATCACGACATAGAACCCCTCACCACCCCAGAAAGCTCCCCGGTGCCCCTTGTAACCCACCCCCTTCCCTAGACCCCAGCCCTTGGCCACAGCTGATGGATGTGCTCTCTGTGCCTGTCTGTGCATCATACAGAAGGTGGCAGTTGTGTGCCGCTTCTGCCACTCGGCAAAAGATTTTCCAGCTCCAGGCTGTGGCTTGTGTCAGTGGCCTGGTCCTTTTTATTGCTGCGGATTATTGCTATTGTCTGGATGAACCACCAGTTACCCACTCATCTGATGGACAGCTAGGGTTATCACCTATGCACAAAGACACCATAAACTTTGGGTGCAGGTCTTGATGTGGACATGTGTCTTCAGGCAGTGATGCTTTGATAAACATGTGAATTCATCCACATATGTGCTGGGAAACTTGGGGATTCTTTGGGGTCTGGATGAAGATCATGCCTATACTGCTGCGCTCTCCTGTTCAGAACTCTGGGAACAGCCAAAGAAGCCATTAGTTAAGCCAGGAGACATCGGGAATTCTTTTTTTTTGTCTTTTTAGGGCTGCACCCGCGGCATATGGAGGTTCCCAGGCTAGGGGTCTAATAGGAGCTGAAGCTGCCGGCCTACGCCACAGCCACAGCAATGCCAGATCCGAGCTGCATCTGTGACCTACACCACAGCTCACGGCAACGCCGGATGCTTAATCCACTGAGCGAGGCCAGGGATTGAACCCGCAACCTCATGGTTCCTAGTCAGATTCGTTTCCGCTGCGCCATGATGGGAACTCTGGGAATTCTTTATCTATGCCCTGTTCCATCTCATATGAACACGTGCCCTCCTGTGCCCCCAAATTTGCACACACTTCAAGTTGCAATGAAACGTTTTAGGCTATTGCGCTCAAATCCTGTTGTTTTCCAAAGAATAAGAAGATGAAGAGATAAGGAGGCTTTGGCTCCCATTTCAGGCCCCCTCTTGGCAGAGAAAAGAGAGGAGTTAGGCTGATGAATTCTAATGCTTTGCTTACAGCTATGAGAAGCAGAGTAAATGCTTGTTATGTTCAAACTCTGTATCTCCAATAATAGGAACTAACTTCCTGAGATTTCATTTGCTTCTCGCTTCTTCTGATAGGATACTCCCAAGAGTTTTTAAGATAAATTTTAAAGTCTTAAAACAGCTAGGGAAAATAAAGGTTCCACAGTCACTTTTCCCTAAAATGGAAATCCATTATGTATAGAAGTTTGGAAAACATTTACACTTCCAGCTCTTGCCAGTCTTTAGTAGCAATGTTTGTCCCCCCCGACACCTGTCACATTCCTGCTGATTTCTCAGGAGTATCACTCAGGAGCTGGATAGCGGGGAGGACTGGACTTAGATTTAGGCTTTCTTCAGCCCTGTCTACTGCTCAACCTTGCACATTATTCCAACTCAAATTTTAGTTCGAACCATTTGAATGTTCAATGTTAACAATGTCAGACTATTGTTACAGCCAATAGCGATAGCCAATGTTAAGACTACTGGTGAGCTACTGAAATGGCAATTCTGTATGGTTTAACTTAAAACTTCTTACAGTTCCCATACCTTTGCACACATTTGCTGTCCACCTAGAAGGCTACCTTAGTTTCCTAGGTAAGAAAGTACCGCAAACGGGGTGATTAGAACAACAGAAGTTTATTGTCTGGAGTTCTGGAGATCAGAAGTCCGAAATCAGGGTTGGCAGGGCCACACCCTCTCTGGAGGTACCGGGGAGGCACCTGCTCCGGACTTCTCTCTCAGCTTCTGGTAGCTCCTCGCCTTATGGCACCCAAGCCCCAGTCTGCCCACGGCGGTATCCCTGTGTGGGTCTGTATGTCCACATTCTCCTTCTTTTAAAGATACCAGTCACTATGGATTCGGGGCCACCCTCCTCCAGGATGACTTCATCTTAACTAATGACATCAGCAGGGACCCTGTTTCCAAATGAGGTCACATTCTGAGGGTACCGAGGTTAAGATTTCAACAGGTAGATTTGGGAAGGGCACCATTCAGCCTCTAACAAGTGCCCTCCTGTCCCTCCCTAAGGCCGATTCTCTTTGGGGATTGACTCAGCCCAGACAGAGCTTCTTTCCCCTGGAGAATCTTCCCAAATGGCCTCTTTCCCCACCCACCGCACCCCTGTGCTCCTCCCAGACTAGGTTGGGTGCCCCTAGGCAGCTCCCAGTGACACACTTGTCCAGTGTTTTAAGGTGGTGACTTTGCTCCTATGTCTGTCTCAGATGGGTGTCAGCTTCTAGGGGACAGAGACGTCATCTTGGCGTCATTCTCCAAGCCTGGCATACAGAAAGTTTCCTAAGTGCCAGCTATCCAGGTAGAGAAACGAACGAACGGCATCAGCAAAAGCCACTGTAGCTGATCTATGCATGGATTTTGTACTTTACTCGTGTCTCATTCAGAGCAACTGCTAGTCAAAGTGCCTTCCTTTGCTGGAAGACAGGAAATTAGTAGAGAATTAAAATCATGGGCTTGCCAGGTCCTGAATACACACATTATCTTATTAATCCAACAATATACTGATTTAAGTGCTATTATTATCCCCATTTTACAGATGAATCATCTGAGGCTCAAAGGTCAGTAGCTCCCACTGGTGATGTGAGCTCTCTTCTGTGGGAATCTGTGCTCCTCTCCTGTATCATCTGACTGGTTTGGACCAGCGGCCTGATCCCTTCTCCTGGGGAATGCTTTCAGCTCTTTTGTCCGGATGCATTAATGAATCTGAGACGCCCCTGCTTTTAGGAGCCCAGCTGGTATGGAGTTCTGCCACTTAGTGCTTGTGCCTCTCCCCAACCCCTGGTGCCACACTGAGCTCCACATCCCAGAGGACCGGATCATGGAAATCACCAGGTCCTGGGTCCAGGATGCCACCTGGCTGCCTTGTCTGTGCCATGCTGGCTCCGCCCCATCAGTGTCCTCTTGTGACCTGGACAGTCAGGCTGGGCTGTGAGACAGCAGGCACAGGAGGCGAAGCCCTAACTCCGCCCCTGTGAACTGAACATGCCCAGTCTCGCCTCAGGCCCCTCCATCGGTGAGCAAAGACCAGGGTCAATGACAGGATGGAGGGACGGAAGAGCCATGTTTCTGCTGCGGGTCGCTCTGCTCCTGCCCTGGCCACGCAGCTGCCTGGCACGTAGGTCTCTCGTGGTATTTTCGGGTCCCCGCCTCCCTAGGGCTCTCGCTCCTCGGCGGACATGAGGATTACTTGAGGGGCTTGTTCAGAAAGCATGTTCTAGGATGCTGATTCTGGCGTTCAGGGTGGGATCCGAGGACCCGCCCTTCTAATAAGGCCCTTCCTGATGCCTGGACCAGACTTTCAGATCATTGCTCCCCAGACACCCTCGACTTTAAAGTTACATGTGGAGCAGCCTGGTGTGTGTGTGCACACGCGTGTGTGTGACATCAGTCAATGCTTCGGATAGAATATCTCAAACTATTTGATGTCTACCTTAGAAAGAAACCATCCAAACCACATACCATCATTTTAGCTAAATGAGATTAGAAAAGATTGAGCAGCAGATGTTGCTGAAACATAGACGTACCGAGCAAGCTCAGAGCAAGATGAATGGACAACTGGGCTTTAGAACCAGACGCACCTGGCTGGAAGCTCCCCGTCTTCCTCTCATAAGCTGAATGGTCTTGAACAATCACATGATCTCTCTGAAACTGTTTCTCCATCTGTGAAATGGGGATGATAAAACATAGCTTAGAAGTTTGCCCGCATGATTACCTGTCTCCGCACACACTCTGCTGAGGCTGACTAACAGGAAGTGCTCAGCAAGTGGCTGTCATTATATAGCAAAAAAGACTATTGGGGCTTTTAAATTAGTAATCCACTGACTTCCAGTCATTGGTAGTCTTGTTTAAATGTTCACAAATTATTATTTTAATTAAGTATTTTCAACAAATTTCCCAGAGATCCAACGTTGCTTTACTGTGCATAAATAGAGCCAGGACTCCCCTGTTGGTTCTGAAAATTCCACACTTGCATCTGAGGTTGGGCTGCAGTTCCTGGCAAGACGTGGCGGTCCCCTGGGATAGGAGCAGTGGGGGCGAGGCAGATGTTCCCGCGTATCAGCTGCTTAATCTCTCTTTGCAACTTCAAATGAGAGGACATCTCTGTGGGCTACTTACTCTCCCCCAACCCCAGGATTCCTGATTTAGGAAGTCGAAGGACGGCTGCCTCCAGCGGTGTGCAGGAAATGGCATCTTTGAACCGAAGTCCCTCAATTCCCTGGTCACCTATACAGGTCACTGGTGGGATATTACCATTGACGTTAGGTCTTTGCTGCCCATCTGTATCTATCCGCTTATTCAATAAATATCAGAGTTCCTGTTGTGGCTCAGTGGAAATGAACTCGACTAGTATCCATGAGGTTGAGGGTTCGATCCCTGGCCTCACTCAGTGGGTTAAGGATCTGGCGTTGCTATGAGCTGTGGTGTAGGTCAGCCCACGTGGCTGTGGCTGTGATGCAGGCTGGCAGCTGCAGCTCCGATTAGACCCCCAGTCTGGGGACTTCCATATGCCACACCTGCAGCCCTTAAAAAAAGCAGAAAAAAAGTGTTGGGTTTCTACCACAAGTCAGTCTTGAAGGTGGATGATGGGGATATAAAAATGAGTCAGACATTATTCCTGCTCACACAGAGACTACGGTTTAATGGGGGGAATAGACTCAAACTTTCACAAATGCTCAGTAACTGTTGTTAGTGTTCTGAAGGGAAGGCGGAGCTGTCGAATAAGAAACAGTGGTAACGAACTAGGATCCATGAGGACTTGGGTCAATCCCTGGCCTTGCTCAGTGGGTTAAGGATCCTGTGTTGCCATAAGCTGTGGTGTAGGTCACAGACGTGGCTTGGATATAGCATTGCTGTGGCTGTGGTGTAGGCCGGCGGCTGCAGCTCCGATTTGACCCCTAGCCTGGGAACCTCCATATGCCCTGAAAAGAAAGAAAGAAAGAACGAACGAAAGAACGAAGGAAGGAAGGAAGGAAGGAAAGAAAAGAAAAGAAAGAAAGAAAGAGAAAGAAAACGCAGGAAAGGAATCCGTTGGGAAAGGAGGGGCTGATCAATGTCCCTTGAGCTTCCTTACTGGGCTACAAGAGTGAGATCCCACCCCAAGGCTTGTGGTCGTGCGCCCCTGCCTGCAGCCCCTCAGAGGGGGACCCCTCCAAGAAGCACAGCTGGGGTGAAACACCAGCCGTGGCTCGCCATAAGCACAGTCTCACAATCGCGCTGCCCTTGGTAGGCATGGAGGGTACCATTTTTATTTGATGGATTTCCCATCTGGTACTGACCTGGCTAAGCCGATATCATCTGTGTGCTGGAGGCTGAGGAGAAGGCATCATGCTGAAGCTTCTTCCAAGCCAACCAGCCTTGACTGTTGGGCCCTGGGTCTCCCCTCTCACTTCCTTCTTTCTGCTCTTAGTGAGATGTGGCCGAAGAATAAGAAACAGTTCTGAGAAGTCAGACACTTCAGCTATCATAGGTGGGGTACCTGCAGACATTATAGATTTCCCATGGCTGGTGCGTATCCTTGACAAAGGGAAACATCTCTGTGGAGGATCAATCCTCAGTGAGTGGTGGATTCTAACTGCATCCCATTGCTTCAAACACAGAAATCAGTAAGTGTTGCAGACAGAATTGTTTTCAAACCAGTGTGGTACACTATTTGCCCCTAAGTGTTTATTATTCACATTCATCAGCCATAAAACAAAATACCAGGAGGTGGATGCCTGTGTGGTTAAACAGCACACTTTGCAGGTGGAAAGAAGCTGTTCTCCTCCTAGGATGTTGCTCATCTTGTGTGGGACTCAAGCTGCAGAGCAAATGCTCCTTGGACTTCTCAGCATTTTACTAAGTGCAGGTAGTCCCGGTCCGTCCACCGTTCTGGAGAGTCCTTTCCTAAGCATTTGCTCTCACTCGGGGGTGGAGGGTGGGTGGACAGTGACCACGGAGTGGGGGAGTCTAGAATGATAAAGCCCCGAGGGCAGGGCACCCAGCCTGGCCGTGTGGCAGAAAGTCCAGTCTGAGCCCAGTCCACAGAATTTTTTTTTCTTTTTTCTTTTTAGGGCTCCTCCCGTGGCATAATGGAAGTTCTCAGGTCAGGGATTGAATCAGAGCTGGAGCCGTAGTCACCAGACTATGCCACAGCCACAGCAAGGCCGGATCCCTAACCCACTGAGCGAGGCCTGGGATTGAACTCGCATCTTCATGGATACTAGGCAGGTTTGTTACCACCGAGCCACAATGGAAACACCCCAAAATAGTATTTTTGTGAAACTTTCCAGTTGTCTGTGATATAGCCAGTCTGGCTTTTCTTCCTAATCAAGGTCAAGTCCCTCATTTACTTCTAGGACATTTGTTGATGAAATTTACGAGTGAATTTGTCCAGTTAAGGGGCCTTCAGGCCAAGAGCTGGTTGGCCAGAGGGCAGGCCTGGCACTGGGGTCGGCCTCCTCCTCCCTGGCTCTGTGCCAAGTGCAGACACAAGATTGCCCCTCCCCCCACCGCCACCGAGAGCTCTCAGGCTCAGGTCTCAGTTATTTTCTCCTAAGGCTCACCTTGCATCCTTCGACCACTTTTTTTTTTCCTCTTTCTTTTGTTTTGGAGTAAGATCTACCTTGGAGGTCACAGATGGTGAAGGAAATCTTGACACCGAGAACTTGATGAAGATAAAAGTGGACAAGCTAATTACTCACCGTGATTTTGACAGCTGGTTCTTCACCGATGACATCGCTTTGCTCTTGCTCAAATCGCCAGTGAACCTGGGTGTCCATAAGGTACCCATCTGCCTTTCGGAGGTCACTGACATGAAGAGATGGAGAAACTGCTGGGTGACTGGATGGGGTATCACCAGTGAGTTCCTCTAGCCCAACCCAGTGCAGGGGGCGGGGAGAGGCACCAGGCGCTGAGAAGCGAACTCTGGAGACGCTGCTGCCCCTAGGAAGTCTACCTGGTGGATCTGGGGACTGTCTGTTCTCACATAGGGTCCTACCATGAACCTGCTCCTCAGTTCACACAGGAGCCATCCTTCCTGGAGGCTAAAGTCAAACCGTATTGTGGAACATGGACCCTCAACAGGGCCTCACGGAAATCCCAGACAGAAAGGCTCGAGCCTGGGGGCGGGGTGACACGGAGGAATTTTGAAGGACATACCGATGGGCAAAGGGGCAGCAAAATGGACTGAGCTCCAGGAAGTCCACGCTGATGCCAGCCAGAGCGGCTCTGCTCCAGTTGAGGGCGCCTGTTCTGCTCCCCTGTGATAAAGGGCTCTGTGGCTAAAATACATGAAAACCCTAGATCCTGGCCAAGGAGGAGGGGATCAACTGAATATAAAATTTTCCTTCTAGAGTCAACCTGTAACCTATTCCTGCCACTTTGCCCGGCCAACCCACTAAGTGGTGTTCCATCTTCCTTCTCTTAATGGACTTTCCCCATAATCAGCAGAGCAGGAGACAGCATATTCCACTCAGTGTTGCTCTTCCTAGAAAGCCCCCAGATGACTCTCTATGGAGTCCCACACAGTCCCAAAACTCAGAGTCATGTTGTAATTCCTCCTTTGGAGTTACCCTTACAAGCTTTTCAAGAGCTTCAAAAAAGGCCACCTTCTCTTTCTTTCTCTTTTTCTTTCTTTCTTTTGTCTTTTTAGGGTTACACCAGCAGTATATGGAAGTTCCTGGGCCTGGGGTCAAATTGGAGCTGAAGCTGCCGGCCTATGGCACAGCTGTAGCAACACTGGATTCTTAACCCACTGAGCAAGGCCAGGATCAAACCCAAATCCTCATGGATGCTAGTCAGGTTCTAACCTGCTGAACCACAATGGGAACTTCCAAAAAAAAAAAAAAAAGGCCATCTTCTTAACTTACAGTTCCTCAGCCTTCCTATACCTCATATTCACTGAAACTCTTCCTTTTTTTTTTGTCTTTTTGTCTTTTTAGGGCTGAACCCTCAGCATATGGAGGTTCTCAGGCTAGGGGTCTGATCTGAGCTACAGCAGCCTTCCTACACCACAGCCACAGCAATGCCAGATCCAAGCCGCGTCTGCAACCTACACCACAGCTCACGGCAATGCCTGATCCTTAACCCACTGAGCAAGGCCAGGGATCGAACACGCAACCTCATGGTTCCTAGTCAAATTCATTTCTGCTGGGCCATGACGGGAACTCCGAAACTCTTTTACGATCCAGGCAGTATTCTAGGTGCTGGGGATGAGGCAATATGCTAAGAGGAAGATGTCCTCATCTTCAGGGTGAACCTTCTAGGACTTGGGCTCACCTAGAGCCCGTGGGCAGTGACCTGACAGGACCCAAGCCCATGTTTTTGAGCCGTGGGTCCCAGGACAGAACTTGTCACCGTGGGTTCTCTTTACATCCTTATGGATTTGAGTTTAACACGTTGTTAGGACTCTACCTGGAACCTGGCACCTTCTGCAGGGCAAGAAGATGGTTCACGGAGGCTAAAATCCAGTAGAGACCCAGTCTTGGGTCTTCAATCAGAGAGGGTAGGCTCAAGGGTCCCCTGGACCCCCCTCCTCATCCAGTCCAAAGCTGGGTTGTTCCCTGGGCCATAGGGCATTTCCCTTGTTGTTGAGGTGAAAAGCCATGATGTGGGTGGGTGCTTGACCTCAATCCAAAGGGACCACATTGCGCTCCGCTTCTTCTTTGGGTCAGTTCCTAGGCAGAGTGCGGGCGCAGTGCTACGGAAAGTCAAAATCCAGCTGATCGACTGGGAGACATGCTCCTACATGGTGCCTATGCTCACCAAGAATATGCTGTGTGCTGGCAGCCTTCGGGGCGGGAAGGACGCCTGCCAGGTAAGCAGCTTCTCCGCGGCTTGAGAGGGGCTGCCCCAGAAAGCTGGCCAGCTTTGCCAGCATAACTGGGTCCCCTCTTTCTCCTCTGGGTAGCAGGTGGATTAAAGCTGCACAAGTGTGTTCTTTCAGAGGCCAGGAAGTCCGCGATCAAGGCATGGGCCGGGCTAGGCTGCCTCTGGAGGTTCCAGGGAGGGGTGTTTGCCTTTTCCGGTTTCAGGTGACTGCTGGCAATTGTGGGCGTTCCTTAGCCCGTGGCTGTGTCACTCCCCTCCCTGCCTCCAGCTTCACATGGCCTTCTCCCTTGTATGCGTGGGTCTCCTCTGCTTTCTCTTCTTACAGGGTTATCGGTTGTTAGATAACCACTCTAATCCAGCAGAACTTCATCTTTTTTTTCCTTTTTCTTTTTTTTTGGTCTTTTCGCCTTTTCTAGTGCCACACCCGCGGCATATGGAGGTTCCCAGGCTAAGGGTCTAACAGGAGCTGTAGCCGCCGGCCTTCGCCACAGCCACAGCAACGTGGGATCTGAGCCGCGTCTGCAACCTACACCACAGCTCACGGCAACGCCGGATCCTTAACCCACTGAGCAAGGCCAGGGACTGAACCCGCAACCTCATGGTTCCTAGTCGGATTCGTTAACCACTGAGCCACGACGGGAACTCCAGCAGAACTTCACCTTAATTGAGCTGATTACATCTGCCCAGACCCTGTGTCCAAATAAGGTTGAATTCTGAGGCTCTGGCTGGACATGAACTTGGGAGGGGTGCTCTGTTTCCAAGGGGAGGCTGTGCAGGGTAGTGGTTAGGGCTACAGGCTCCCTTAGCCTCCCTCTTGGCTTCTCTACTCACTGCCTGGATTTCCCTCTGTGACTGAGCCTTTTCAGATTTCCTCATCTGTAAAACAGGAATACTAAGAATTCTTTCAGGGCTGTTGTGAAGATAAAGCGAGTCAATCACAAAAGAATTTATGGGAGTTCCCATCATGGTTCAGTGGAAATGAATCTAACTAGTATCTGTGCAGGTGTGATCCCTGGCATCGCTCAGTGGGTTAAGGATCCAGCGCTGCCTGGTTGTGCATGTTGCAGACGCAGCTCGGATCTAGCGTTGCTGTGGCTGTGGTGAAGGCTGGCAGCTGCAGCTCCAATTGGACCCCTAGCCTGGGAACCTCCATATGCTGCAGGTATGGCCCTAAAAACACCCCCCCCCCCAAAAATTGCAAAAGCCTTTAGAAGCACAGAGCAGAGGAAGGCCACGGAGAACATTAAGAATGCTGTTTTCTCCATCACCATCTCTCCCATCACCATCTGTTCAGGGATCAGTAGCATACAAAGTGCTTCCACAAATACATCAAAGGATTGTGAACTAGGAAGCAGTTCTATTTCAGTTGGGAAAACGAGGACCAGGAAAGCTCACAGTCTTGCAGAAGACACACCAGCAAGGTAAATTACAAACGCAGAGTTCCAAACCGGGCACACTGACTTTAGCTGGGAAGAGTTTCTTCTGGGCTCCAGATCCAGCAGCCCAGCGTGGCCAGGCCCAGATACGCCGGTTCAACAACCGCAAAAATGCTCACCACTGAGTACAGGCTTGCCATATGTCAGGGACAGGCATAGGGTTTTGTCATTTCCTTCCCTTCACACAATGGTCCTTCAGGAGAGGTACAATTATTATCACCGGCATCAAAATGAAATTTAAGTTCTTAACTGCATATCTTTCACATAGATCCCCTCATCTCTAGAGAAGAGAATATAATCCCTTTTTTTATTTTTTTAGGCCTGCACCCATGGCATATGGCGGTTCCCAGGCTAGAGGTCAAATAGGAGCTAGAGCTGCTACGCCTCAGCCACAGAAACGCCAGATCTGAACCGCATTTTCGACCTACACCACAGCTCATGGCAATGCCAGATTGCTGACCCACTGAGCAAGGCCAGGAATTGAACCCTAATCCTCATGGATACTAGTCGGATTCGTTTCCACTGCGCCATGATGGGAACTCCTAATTCTTCATTTTAAAGACAGTTCATGGGAATATTCCAATGACTTCTAAGCATTGATTAAAGACCTTTTTGGTTCCAAGTTAAGTTGATAGGCACAGCGATTTGTTCATGACAACAATCTGGCTGAAAAAAAAATCACATAAACCCATATCCTATTGGAGGGGGTGTTGTTTAATTGTTTTATATTTGGATTTTTTTTTTTCTGCTTCTTTAGGGTCGCACCCGTGGCATATGAAGGTTCCCAGGCTAGGGGTCCAATCAGAGCTACTGTGGCTGGCCTACGCCACAGCCACAGCAACAGCAACGCTGGACCCGAGCCGCATCTGCAACCTATACCACAGCTCATGGCAATGCCAGATCCTTGGCCCACTGAGTGAGGCCAGGGATTGAACCCACATCTTCATGTCTTTTAGTTGGGTTCATTACTGCTGAGTCACAACAGGAACTCCCATATCTCAGTTTCCTGATTTTTTAAATGAAGATACATTATTCCTTTTTTTTTTTTTTTTT